>OY748314.1:7398595-7918595 GCA_963556515.1 Nudaria mundana
GGGACGTTCCATAGAGGCTGCGTTAAAGGATTGGCTGCGGATTTAAAATGTGGAAAGTCCCGGATTTTTTGCAACAATTGCGAGGAAGATGAGTCAGAGGTGGAGGACCATGAGGAATCTGATGACGTGCGATATCCCGACAAAATTCTGAAGGAAATTCAAAAAAATGTCAAGTCGATTCCCGGCCTACTGAAGCAATTAGAGGGCATAAAACTTAGTATGAATATGTTATCGGAAAAGTACGACACCTTACTGAGTGAACATGAAAAGTCGAAAGGGAAAATTTGTAAACTCGAGAAAACGGTAGAAAGTATCACCAATAGATGTATTTACATGGAAAAGTGTAATTTGGCGTTGGAACAAAAAATGCATGACTACGAGCAAACCACCCGCAAACATAATATCGAAATTGTAGGTATCGAAAAAATGCCCGACGAAAACCTAAAGGAAATAGCCCACAAAATCGGAATCATGATAAATGCCAATAACGAGGATATTGAATGGGTAAGACGTAACCAACCACGGAAAGAAGGGGTCAAGAACACCGCCATCATCATAGGTTTTAAAAGCTCGGGGACTGAGTCGCGGGATATCTGGCTGTCGGAACGGCGCAAGTTGGTTGACGTAACGAGTGACCGGATAACTGGTGGTAAGAGTACGGACAAAGTATATATCAACGAAGATTTAACCAAAGTAACCCGAACCATACTGTGGAATGCGAAGAAGGAGCTGCGTGGCTTATACAGGTACATCTGGGTAGCAAGAGGAAAAGTATTTGTCAAGAGGAACGAGGGTGACAAAGCTATTTGGATCAGAACGGAAAGTGACATAAAGGACCTACTGAAAATAACTACCCGAAGCGGATTTGAAGGTTGAGTCTCGCTACAGTGTATAATGTATGTATCACTTTGCTTTTTGTGTGATTGTGGGTACATATATGTGACAATACATTTTAGATTTTGCGATTATTAGATTAAACATAATTTAAAATTCACTTTTCTTGATCATGTTGTAAATATTACTGATAATGATAGCATAAATGCGACAGAAACTGAAAACCTAAGTAATTGGTTATCTACCCTAAAACATAAGTACCATATTTGTTTGTTACATATAAATATAAGATCTTTAAAAAAGAATTTTAACGAGTTGGTGGTATCTTTGCAGAGCAATATAAAGGACATTGACATTATTGTAATAACAGAACCAAACATAAATTTTTCGGTGTTAAATTTCTATGAGATCAGGGGATTCACTGTACACGCGTTCACGAGGGCCGGGCGGACCGGGGGTGGTGTGCTAGTTTATACGCGTGCCGCATGGACTGCGCAGTTGAACGATACACCTCGGATATACGGAATGCGGTCGGCGGAATGTGTTTCCATCACACTAAATGACGGAACTAGCGAACCGATATATTTATTAGCCGTTTACAGACCCCCTAAAATAAACAAAAAGAATAAAGTTAAAGAATTTATTACAGACTTGCAAAGTATACTAGCTGGTTTTCCAAAAAAGGTCAAACTGATTTTGTGCGGGGATATAAACATAAATTTATTGAAACACCAAGAACCGGATGTGATAGAATACGAAAATGTATTAGCTGAACATGGGCTGATTAAGTGCATAAATAAAATAACTCGTAAAGAAATCGTCAAAGGGCAAATAGTACAGTCATGTATAGACCACATATACATCCGCGTGCCCGGTGCGACCATCGCCTCTGCCGTAATTTTACAAAAAATCTCGGACCATTATCCTATAGCTGCCGCTGTGCAGTGGAAACGCGCGCCACCGCCGGCGCCGGCTGACCGACGGACCACCGCCGCCCCAACTATCGTACGCCGGCGAGTGCTTGACAATAGATTAGTTAGACAGCGATTATTGGAAACAGATTTTAATCACCTAATGTCTATAGACTGTCCTATAAAATTGTATGAGTCACTTAGAAAAATGTTCGATGATATATATGATGAGTGCTATAGGAATGTGACTATCCATAGCAGTGGCAGGAATAGTAAAGGCTGGGTAACGAACAGTTTGAAAAATATGATAAGGGAAAGGGATAGATTATTTAAGGTATGGTGCAGCGAACCCAAAAATATGGTTAAAAGACTCGAATATACTAGGTATAGAAATAACACTTATAAAATGATAACTAAATGTAGTAATGACTATGATAGACAAAACATAATTAGTTGTAATAATAATATCAGAAAAATATGGAATAGGATAAATATATTATTAGGAAAAAATAAAAAATCATTGGACGATACAATAATTAGTCATATGAGTACACAAGGAGACACCCAGTCTATAGCAATCCGGTTTGCGGCTGCCTTCGACGACGAAATTCAACGAGTTAGGCATATGTGCAGCGAGGAATGGTTGAGTAGGGTTAACTATGTAAACGGAACGGACAGAAGTATGAGATGGCAACCAGTTAGTGACAGCTATGTACGAAATATTGTAAAAGCCATGGATGTAAAAAAGTCGCCTGGTAGTGATCGAGTACGAATGTCTGATCTGAAATTAATTAGCGATAAAATAAGTCCCATCGTTGCCAGGCTGACCAACTTATCAGTCACACACCATACATTTCCAAACAAGCTCAAAGAGGCAATAATAAGACCGATTCATAAAAAAGGCGATCGCAAAACATATTCTAACTATAGGCCGATCGCAATTTTGTCTAGTATAGACAAAATCATGGAAAAATGCATAGTGGGCCAGCTTGGTAATTATCTACAAACAAACAGTATTTTGAATAAGGCACAACATGGTTTTCAAAAGCGGAAAAGTACCAATACGCTATTGTCCGACTTTACGAACGAAATTAACACCTACTTGAATGACAAAAATTTCGTCATCGCTGTGTTTTTTGACTTCAAAAAAGCTTTCGAAACTTTAGAAAAAAGTACGTTATTGAATGCGATAAGGGAATGTGGTGTCTGTTGGCCACTGAGCGAGTGGTTCGGGGACTACCTCTCGGAGCGTACTTATCGAGTGAAGGTCGGTGATTCACAAAGTGACCCGATAGCAGTTGGGTGCGGGGTGCCCCAGGGCTCGGGGTGTGGGCCGATCTGCTACTTAATGCATGCAAATAGTCTTTGCGGAGTTATACGGCACTGTTCCCCTCACATGTACGCAGACGACCTTTGCATGCTGCGCGCAGGTACCGACGTGGAAGAGGTTCGCCTCCTCGTCCAGCAGGACGTGGACGCGGTGGTTAGGTGGTCACATGACAATGGCATAGTACTTAATTCGGACAAAACCCAGTTTATAGTTATACATTCTCCTTATAAACCATTAAATGAGATACCTCGTCCAATTGCTCACACTTTTGATTGTTTCCATAGGGGCTTAATTGATTGTAGCTGTGAGCCCGTCCAGAGAGCACAGTGTGTGACCTACTTGGGAGTGAAAATTGATGAGCATTTCTCGTGGGCTGAGCATATACATTGGATATGTGAGAAGCTGAGAGTGCTACTAAGTAGATTTTATCACTTAAGTTACAGAGTACCAAGTGGGACACTGAAATTACTGTACAAGTCGCTGGTGGAACCCATAATAGATTATGCTCTTGATTGCTATGGGCTTACCTATAAGTCTTACATGGACAGGCTCGAGAATATTCAAATCAGATTCGTAAAGTTACTTGTGGATAGGAAAACAGTAAACAAATACGGAAAGGATTATAATAAATTATTCCAGTTATGTAGGGTGTTACCAGTACGACTAAAACATAAATACCTTCTTGCGATCAACAACCATAGCAGTATTAAAAATCTAACGAAAGTTAAAAACAAATACGGCACGAGGGCAATGACCTCGGGCAAATTCGTGGTCCCAAGAGTTACTAACGTCTACGGGGATAGAACGTTAAAAAAACGCATCCCGTACATACTGAATAGTTTACCTGTAGACATCAGAACCGAACCAAATGTGGGTAAATTTAGGAGTAAATTAAAAACTCATCTCTTGGAATCCTTGTCAGCAACATCGTAATAGTATGGAAATTAACCTACGCCTATCTTGTGTTATAATATATTATATTGTAGATACCTACTTACTTTGAGTGCGTTCGGCTGGCGTGGACGCGTGTACAGCTATGGATACCTACCTACCTGTAAGGGCTACATGAGTGGCGGATGCCTGACACTATAGTGTGTGTATATTTGTTTACTTACCATGTACCTATATAATAATGTGTAACTAATAATGATTGTACCAATGTATTTTACCTCTCCCTTAGTGATGAATGATAATATATATTTACTGTTCTAATGAATAATATCTTGGTAGGTACTAAATAATAGGATTGTTTTTGTATAAAGACTTGTGGATAATGCATCTGCCAGCTAAAGTCCTGCTGGGGTTGGTTTAAGAGTACTTACAGGTGGACAGACAGACGGACAGACACAATTAAGCTAATGTAGTATAATATTGTATTTATTGTTAAGTGAATTTTAGTAATTACTTGTTAACATTTTTGTAACAACACGTTCCCGCAGACAAACTGTGAAAACATTTTTGTGGGACATAGTATTAAATTATAAGCACTAATATGTACTTATTAAATAAATAAAATAATGCGTTACGAATGCCAGAAGATCACCCGTTGATCGTTTTGGCCTGAAGCCGTATTGCCGATCATTAATTAGCGAGTGATCTTCGAGGTATCTCATGAGCTGCTTGTTGATGATGAGCTCAAACACCTTGCAGATGACTGAGGAAAATCTATATCATGGGGTATCTTAAAATCTTAAAAAACAAAATCTGACTGGTTTTGGCTACAGAGGTTTGACTGGTTTTCGCTCCACCGACATTAATGAAGGTGAGCCGCATAGCAGTTAGTCTGGAAAGCCGACCCCAACTGAGTTGGGAAAAGACTCAGTGGATTATGATATAACAGACGATGATTGCGCCACGAGTATATTTACAATAAGCCTGCGACCTGGCTAGCCAAGATCCGCCTTATTAATAGGTACACGAAAACTTGTGTCACATGTAAAAAATACTGAGACAAAATGTTGATGCCTGCATCTCTATATGGAAGGCAGGGTGGCTATTTAGTCCGTAGTAGTGCTTATATTCTCTTTGGTCCGTCGTCGACAGGACCCGATCATGGAGGTCGATGACCGCCGATTTCGAAACTCAGCGAGGGGTGTACGCTCCCCCTCCCTCTCGGCCGCCTCTTTCGCGAATATCCACGCCCAGACTTTCCATTCCCTTATGTATTATTTATTGTTTACTGTGAACTGTACATATTATTCAGACGTTTCCGGATATGATTTCCATTGTAAATTTTATTTCCAATGATAAGGATTTCATTATTAGTAGTATTTTCAGTATTAATGATTTCTTAGATGACAAGGCTGCCTGGTTGTAACACGAATTGCTCCTTTCTAAATAACTCTGTATTAGATTTAAGATGAAATATTTTGAAAAAAGCCGAACTGAGTTTCTTGAGGGCTCTTCTCAGTCTCGTTGCATTTTGGAACCCTCGGTAGAGGCACACCAACTTTTGACGAATCTAAATAATTTTCTAAAAACAAAGATAATAAACTTTATTTTATTTTTTATCTTATTATTTATTATTATTATATATTATATCTATTTATTATAAATTATAGTACTACAATAAACCGCCGGGCGCCACTGGACATACCCTCTGCTATGCCAAGGGACGTTAGGGCGGCAGTGGTCTTGGGCTGCGGAATTAAAAAAAAAAAAAGGACTACAATAAAAAGGGTTGCCAAATGAAAATTCATTAGATTAAAAAAGTATATAGTTATTTATTTATTAGGTAGTTTGTCTATGTTTTAGTTTCTTGTGCGTATACAAAGCGCCGGAATGGGCGAAGGTTGCGTCGCAGAGCTCACACTTAAGTGGACGCTCCCCAGTGTGTGTACGGATGTGAGACTGTAAGATGGCCTTCGTCTGAAATGTACAAATATTAGTTAACTGGCTGTCACCCGCGGCCCCACCCACGTATTATCATTCTCCATATTATTCATAACACGGGTTATCATCGGAATGCGGATCGGATCTCGCCCGCAATGCGTGTCGATGTCAAGCTCAAATTTCATGCAATAATGAAATGCGTTTCTTGTCGCGAGGGACGCCGGGTTACGGGGCTATTCGCGAAGTGATTTGACGTTGACATCGACACGCATTGCGGGAGGGATCCGTACGCTGGGGAAAATACGCAATAGTTGGATGAGTTTTCTAAATTGGTTCAGTCGTTTACACACGATGCCGTTATCAATTTGAACCCTAAAAAGTCACTTGTATGAAATATGTCAGTATGAAAAAGCCGCGAAACTAAAGGCGCGAACTGCCAGCCATATTGAAATTATGAAATTCTAATATACAACCTGTGAGATTAAAAACAAAGAAGCGTAGCTTCAAACAAAATCTCTTATTTGTTTTCTACGACCAACAACAATTGTTACGAAATAATGATTGGTTCTATTGTCAATGTATGTCTCTGATTGGTAACGCATAGCAACTGTTGCATGATTAGCGCGGGAAATGACAGGCCGGCTGCAAGAACTAAACTACACACTTTCGCGGCTAGATCTGCGTTGGGTCATTTTCAAGCGCTAGAAATGTTTGTGTTTTTTTCTGTTCAAAATAAGCCGCGCACGATGTGAGTGGGATAGAACCTTGTCACAATAACCGCTCCGTGACGTGATCGCTGAAAAGTACTGATAACTAAACAGTATTGAAGGTAAATCTACGTCACCAACATGGCCGCCAATCCCTTTGTCATCTTGCGCGGTTTATACTTAGCACATTTTAAGGCTTGTAGTACTTACAGTAAAGACACGTCCACAAAAGTGACATATCTTGTCACGCGCCGGTCGCTTCATCTCGTGAACAGATGTTACATGTCGACGCATGCTTGGACCTGTCTTGAACACCTATAACAATACATTTTAAAACTGGTCAAGTGAGAGTCGGACTTGCGCACGAAGGGTTCCGTACGATCATCATAACGTAGCTAAGTCACTTCTGTTCTCGAAAGAGACGCCCGCGGCTTCGCCCGCGGCTTCACCCGCTTGGCCAATTATATAGACAAAAACCTCGAGAACCACTCTATCCATTGTTAAAAAACGCATCAAAATTCGTAGCGTAGTGTTAAAGATCTAAACATACATAAGGAACGGGCGACTTTGTTTTATATTAAGAAAGAAATTATAAATAGATCACAAAAACTGATGTCATCGGCAGGACTCGAACCCACGGCCTTTCCCTAACAGGGATTTGGTAAGCAATAATCTAAAAATTTAGTGTTTAAATATCGTTGTAACACGATACACTGGTACCGTTAGTTCGGCTGAACTCCGGTGGGTGGATCGAACGCTAACCTTAATAGCGCGATCTAGAAATTATGAATATGATATGAAGCAAAAATTGGATGTTGTCGGTATTGGTCATCGTAGCTCAGTGGTCAGAGCATTCCCCCTGTTAGAGAAAGGCCGTGGGTTCGAGTCCTACCGATGACATCAGTTTTGTGATATATTTATAATTTCTTTCTAAATATTTTAAGAATAGTTTAAGCAAACTCATTCATTGCTTTGAAATACAAAAAGACTTTGTTTTATACTATGACTAGCGACCCGCCCATGCTTCGCACGGGTGGAATGTAGACTATGTAGCATGTCAGTCTTAAAATTCAAATATCTCAATGCAAATATTTGTATGCTTTGCATTGGTTGAATGATTGTCTTTATCTGTGGTAGAATGATTGTCTTTATCTGTGGTAGAATGATTGTGTTTATCTGTGATATTAGAAGTGTGGAATTAGATTCGTCTTTGAATTTCAATGCCAAACAATGTTCAATCACTACTGACATCACTGATAGGCTATCAATTGATACTATCGATCGTCCTTGTAAGGAATCGATGGATCGTAATTCATGGCAGAATTTTCTTTATTTACCCACGAATTAGTTCTGGCTCTCTGTAATCGATGCCTACCCCTATCCTGGCTGAGGCGAGCCTCAAGCTCAGCAGACGATTCTCTGGCTCTCCGAACACTATGACTTTCCCGATCTTGGCTGCAGCGAGCCTCACGCTCAACTGAGGATTCTCTTACTCCTTCAGCTCTATATCTAGCCCGAAGCTGGCTGAGCCGAGTCTCACATTCCCTTGACGAATCTTCGTCTCTAGCTGAACGTGCTCTTGGGGCATTCCCTGTACTACGACCTATGTTTGAACGACGACGTCTTTCAGATATGACTTTATACCTATCCTATTCAGTTCTTTTTTGGACCTACATCACTTTAAACCGCTTTTTGGCTATAATTCTATTATTTTATTCTAATTCCTATCCAACCAAGGTACCTATTATGAATTTCGAAAAAATGTCGAATGAATTGAATGAATGAAAATGAATTTTTAATGAAAAAGCCTATGATATACCTAACCTATTAATCTGTAATATCTTCGAAAATATTCATTTAAATTACATGCTGTAAAGGGCCATATTGATCTATATTAAAAGCAAAATGTATTTAAGGTATTTAATTGGATAAGGATTTATGCTGTATTGCTTAAAATCTCTGTGTGTTCACTGCCGTCATTGGTCACAGCCCGGCTGCGTCGCCGCGCTCGTATTTTTTTTCCATCACGAGATATCTCTTAAGTCATTCGTCCAAATTATATGGTTTGAATGGCAATTTTGGTCTACATTAAATGCATAACGTATGTAAAGTATTCAATTAGATAAGGAATAATACTGCATTGGTAAAAATAGCTTGGCAAATGACACATTATATTTTTGTCATTTATAAAAGATAAAAATGGTTACTGTGAGTTATCCTTAAGAGATAGACGTATGCTATCGCGGACTTTTTTGTAGAACTTTTTATGGTGTACAATACTGTAGTACATTATTTTGATCTGTCTCGTAAGGTTTCGTCAGCGTTTGCAATGAAAGCGCAAAAAAATGTGTTTATTTACGACATTACATTAGAAACCTCTAAAATAATCGGTATTACTCTAGTATGTTATACATGTATTATACATTAAAACCTTTCTGTTGAATCACTCTATCTATTAAAAAAAACCGCATTAAAATCCGTTGCGTAGTTTTAAAGATCTAAGCATACATAGGGACAGACAGACAGGAAAAGCGACTTTGTTTTATACTATGTATAGATATGATACGAGTAAGAATTACCTTAGTACAATGCAGGCACGGGTGTAAGTTCGCTCTCGAATGTTCCCAGTTGATATGTATCCGTAGATTGGCTTTCCTCACGAACTTAGCGCCGCACTCGTCACACACGAATCTAAAGAACATCCACACTAACGGTCCACATTCACGATGAAACCAATAGTGTTTCGCAACCATCATTTCTCAAAATTGACAAACCAATCTCCCATTTTTGATAGTTGTCGAAATATTTTGAATTCCCAAATATAACTATAAACTATGTAGTTGAGATATATCACGAACGTAGAGAGTAAGTTCATGAGATATGTTGAGATCCACAGAAATCTTTGTAGTTGAGATCCATGCGTCTATTCGTCGACATTTAATGTGAAAAACATGCACTACACCATGAAAGTAGTACTCTTGTAGTAGAATTTTCGGGGAACTATCCTTTTTACTCTATGGTGAAACTATGCACAATGTGTATTATCTATGGCCATGTGTTCTAAACGGTAGCACCGTCAATGGTACCATGTTTGGATGCATCTGGGTGCACTCATCATTTTCGACAAATGATGGCTGCGAAAACCAAATGTTTTCATCGTCAGGCCTTATTCCACCCAAGTGCAGATCTGGTTCGCATGCGCGTCAATGTCAATGTCAAACCAGTTCGCGATCTCCTCGTTATACCATAGCAACCCGCGTGCGTGGGAACCACGTGACATGAAACGCATGTAATTATTGTATGAGATTTGACATTGACATTGACGCGCATGCGGGCCAGATTCGCACACTGCGCTGGTGGATATACGCTTGACAGAAAAAAGCGGAGTTATAGTGTATGCATTTAGAAATATATAAGTTTGTTTATCAGTTGTCTAGATCCCATAGCACAAGCTTATAGCTTTGTTCACACTTGGACTGCAGAGATTCTATTCTGTGGTAAATCTGTCCTAACTGTTGGAATTTTGGTTTGAATTACGGTGAATTTTCTATAGGGCCCGGTAACGGCAATAGGCTTGTCACCTATACGTGGGACTTACATACTTACTGGCAAAGTGTGGGTGTGTTATGCACATATAAAGTAAGCCCACCGAGACGAAAGAAAAAATGTGAACAAAGTTTCGGGGGTTTAAAACATATTAATTTGTTTAATTCTCTATTCACATCGCTGTCGTCTGTACGCATGGATGATTCGTTACAGAACTATCTACTCTATCATGTCGACAACTACGGTACTAAATGTTTCCTTGTACCATGAAACACAACGACAGCTCTCGTCGACCAACTTACGTCATTAAGAGTGATAAGGACAATATTTTGTTGACAAAAAAAATTTCGTGCCTTACTTGCTGATATAAGCGTGTTGATAATGTATACGTAAGTACTATCATACTAACTTCTTATCACTGTCAGTGACGTGACTGGAGTGAGTCCTCTGATGTACCTTCAGCAGGTACTTGGACACGTAGAAGGTCCGGCAAGGCTCGCAGTACGCCTGCGAGGACGTCTCGTGTACTGAGCGCATGTGAGCCTTGAGGCCGGAGCTCGCGCGGTACGTCTTGTTGCAAGCGTCGCAGCGGTACTTGCGGTCTGACTGTTGGTGGACAGTACTGTGGGGAGCATACTCACTTGAGAGATAGCGTGTGTGAAGAGAATAGGTGATGTGCTTAAGACATGTGACAGTTGCTGGACTACTCATTGCACTAAACCACAACGGTGTTTTTCATCCGCCTTAGCCTTCGCCGGGTTACAGGATAGACAGAAACTGCAAATAGACGACCGCTAAGGCACGGGGTAGCCATGGTCCCCAACCCGGTGGTTAAGCGACACAGAAGCGATGACCCCAAACACAAGGGGTGTCGCCCTCCCCACGATTATGAGCGGCAGGTTCACCCACTCACTAAAACTCTCTCTTGCCCCTACAGTAATATTACGTGACGTACCTATCTAAAACTTTTCTTAACGATCTACGTAAAGTATTCACCAATAGGGCAAGCATGGCGGTAATGATATGGCAGGCCATCGACATTTTCTGCGATATTATTTGTTTATCGACAAACTCTTCCGTTGCCATGTTTATGCTGTAGCTTGCACACCAAGCCAAGTGTGCGTAATGAAGCTGACACCTTTCGTAACAATCTCGTACTTTCGTAACGATCACACTTATCGTATAAAGCGCAGGCCACACCGCCAGCGGGCGGGCGAGCGAGCTAGGCGGGCGAACATCGTTTCACCTCTTTACATACTTCGGTTCACACTGCGAGCTACCGACTAAACCTACTAGCGATGCGAGCGAACCTAACGAAATTATCCGACTATTCCAGCGATGCTTCTCGTTCACCTCGTTAGGCGCGCCCACTTCGCTAGCTTAGCTCTAGATAGCTTAGCTATCGTCGCCTCAATGTGTTTACACCGGGTTGGTGCTCGCCTTCGACTGGCAAGCGAAGTCGACTGTCAACTTAGTGTAAATGAGCCATGAGATTCTAACGTCAGGGTATCTACCATAGTATGACCTTTTCTGATTTTTTCTGTATGTGTTGATAGTAGATTATATATTTAACAAGCTGGCAACATCTAAGAAACGTCAAATCTGTCAGAAATTTTCATTTGAAGTCGGTAAAGTGGGGGCTCTCAAACAGTTCTCAAATTGTGTTATTAAACCCTCCCATTTAACTATACAGGGTATTACGAAAGGGTTATATCAACCCGAAGCCAGCATCATCAGCTGGTCGACCATAACCCGTTTCGATATATGGCGACCGCCAAAGAAGAAAAAAAACGTTCATCAAAAAATTTAAAAAGATATTTCAAATCAAAACAAACGTGTCCCAACGCTACGGCTTGACGTAGCTACAACTAGACAATGAGCGCGTGGTACGTATGTACAATGCCCTTGGCGCGGGCGTCGCGGCGGTGTGGGCGTCCTTAAAGGATTATTTTTGTTTATGTAAATAAAATTTTGACCAACACATAGTTATGTTTCCCCAGATCCTCGTCCGTGGTTCGACAGGTGCACCACATGCAAGTGATAGTAAAATCTCTGTCCCCAATTTTAGAAAAATCTTACTTGTTTACAGGAAAGGTTAATTTCTTGTGTAACAGTGCTAAATGCGGCTTCGACTCGACTGCGTACACAGTATTTTTAGGTATCAAAACTCTCGGTAGGTACAACTACCGGGCAGCGCTCAAATTGCCTTCTGATGCTCCTACACAAAGCATTATCTCGTAATACTCTTCGTTACTCAGAGCCATTACTACACAACACAATCACTATCACACACAACTTGACACAACTCACAAATTAACACACTAAACAACTATTTAGCTACCTCACTGCACAAAGCAAAGAATGCAACTGAACTGACCTGTGACCTTGCTAAATGATTTTAAATAAAATTCTAGGAAACTTCAAACGCCGACCGACGCCGAATAGCGCTTCGTGCGGCATCGCTAGATGCGAAACAAAGACAAAATGTGCCTACCAGGAGTGAGACGGAAGGTTTTTCTCAGGCGCGCATATTTCGTACCTATTATTTGTACCTATTTCGATGTCAATGACCGAAGCAGCTGATTTTAGTTCTAGTGTGTATTTTATTCGGTAATAATGTTTTTGTTATGAACTTCTTTTTTCTTCTGTGGCGGTCGCTACATATCGAAACGGGTTCTGGTCGACCAGCTGATGGTGCTGGTTTCGGGTTGATATAACCCTTACGTAACACCCGGTATACAAGTGAATTTGTCAGGATAAAACTTGTTTTAAACTAAGTACCACTTATTATTCTACCTTAAATAAACAATGTTTAAGCAAATATCAGCATTATTATAATATAAAAGCAAAAATTGTAGACTACTGTAAATTGTGGGTAACTATGAGGTTATAAGGCACGTCATAGATGTTTTTAGGAACGAGTAGGGGGGTTAATCGGAACGACGTTATTATTATCCTCCTCCTTTTATTGATTTATGGAAAATCGACAGCATCATTTCTAATTTTTTTTTTAATTCAAAGTCGACTAAAGTTTTAGTAATATTTAACCTATCATTTATACCGACGAAGTGTTTGTTTTCATCCTTTAAAGATAAAAATCTTTCCTATTCACCCCGTTTGACGGTATCAGGATTCCATGGTGAGTATGCTGGACGAAGGGACACGGTCCGCCCGCTACGCCCGTCCGTCCATAGTTTTCGGTGTGAACCACATAGTTTACTTCGCCAAAATTTTGCGTGGTTTGCTATTTCGCTTCGCCCTCTCGCCTAGCTCGCTCGCCCGCCAGCTGTCGGTGTGGCCTGCGCTTAACATTCACCAGCTTACTCACCAAGTAAATCTTACGATTTACTTGGGGATTTACGAGAAGTTTTATTTCAAGAAACAGGCTAAAAACTAAAAAAACGCTTACTACATGTGACACTTGAGGCTTGACTGGTTAACAAACACATTCCCGCAGAGGTTACACTTCGCCTTACGTCTGTGCTTGTCCAAGTGATAGCGGTACATGCGATTTGACCTGCAACACATACAAGGTCTGTCGTTAACGATGGATAACTGGTTAGCAGAAGTTGGTCCGGTTGTGAGGCTGCAAGCAAATCATGCACGGACTCGTCTGATAATGTGGCCACGGCTTTAGTGTTGACAACTACATGGTCATAATATTATTATCGCTTGGGAACAAGTTGCTCTGGTTCCGACTCATAAAAATTATACATCTTGTATAATATTCTTGTACAATTATGTAAATAGACACTCGGATTTACTAGTACCTATATTTCACTATTTTTTTATTCGGAAAAGCTGTCCTGTACCGGCTTACGTAAAGGAACCTTTGATACCTAATTCCTTAAGGCAAAACCGGTCAAATTATTTCGTACAAGTGAGTTTATTTCATAATATAGGTATATCTGTCGTGCTCACATTGTGGTAAATCCACATTCCGCACATGTGAACCCGTCGCGTAGAGAGCTACCGGGCGCCATATGGTTCTCGTCGTAGTGTTGTACCGCAGAGTTCAGATGTGAGTAGCGCTTGCCACACACCTCGCATACTATCCTGAAACCAAACAACTGTTTAGGGCACTTTTCTTGTCATGCGTTTTACCACCAGATCTGGCCCGCATACGCGTCACTGTCAAATTTCATACAATAATGACATGCATTTCATGTCACGCGGATCGCACGTACGCAGGTTGTTATGGGAATGGGACAGGTCGCGAACTGGTTTGATATTAACATTGACATTGACGCGCATGCAGGCCATGCTGGTGGAAAAGCGTGACAGGATAGTATTTTACTATATGAATTATTGCAAAAACGATGATCTGTGGTCGTACCAGTGACATTTCCCTTACAAGAGGGAATGTTCTTCAAAATCGTTCCATGAATCGTATACAAATACCTTATTCCATTTGGATGGACGTCGCCGTCGTTCGATTATGGATTTACAAACGCATTGAAATCCATACGTCAAGTCCAGTGGTTGACCGACAATATTAAAAAAGTGTCACCAGTTCCTTACATTAATTTGCTCGAAATACGTTTTCGTATCCTCTATACATTTGACACCAGCGCGCAGCGCCCCTTGCGGTAACGTCAGGGAACTATGTGACATGTATGGAGGACACACACTGAGTTGTTGGTGACTGGGCGAAACGGCATCCATTTTTTAGGGTTGAATAGTTAACGTCTCGGAACCCTAGTTTCGTCTTTACCTCGGTTTAGCTTCCTTAAGTGTATTTGTCTCGCTGTTTATGTTTTGATATCGATAGTGTTCGGTACCTTAGCTGCACTTCCGCCAGTCTTCTAACCTAATCTATCCAAGTCGAATATGTAGCTTTTAAACATTTTCTAAGTGCTTAAAATCGGTCCCCGATTTATTTATTTCCCAATTAACACATTTTTTTAGCGATATCGTTGGTTATCGACTGAAGTCTGTTGTGGTTATTCAGCATAGCATTCTCATAGGAATGTAGCGTAAGTATATTGAAATACATTTATAGAATCACGCGTATATCACCGACGGGGTTGGTCCCACGTAATAGGGTAGCGGTAGGTAGGTAATAAATTAAACAATTGGTTAGGTTGAGATTACGTTTATTTATTGGATTACAACAATATTAGGGCACACAATGAAACAATGAAATGTAAGGGAAAATAGGGATAGAGATAGCATAGAAAGGAAATGGGAACACCGAGAATAACATACTTGAACCAACTGAAGGAGCTGGTGACCAACTGACGGAAACTTTTCAACGGGTTGAGAATAAGGCAGCTGCTGCCTTATTCTCAACCAGTTGAAAAGTTTCCGTCTCGGATTCAACAACGAATTGCGTTGTCCCGATTATTTCCGATCCGACGGATTCTAAAATGCCATTTATTTTTATCTCTATCAGGAGTTCGGCGGATTTATGAATTATGCGTTCCCATTGAAATCTTTCCGACGGGATTCGGAAAGAATAATTGCCGACAGTTGTGAATAAGCCAGGTCACGGAAAGAGAAGAATGAAAGCAATAATTGAGCGGAGCGTAGCGTATCTTAGACGACAAGTGTAAATCGTTTGTGTGCCAACTCCTCCGAAACGGCTCGACCGATTTTGACCAAAATTTAGTATGCTGGTCGACATCATACCCGGGAGTGCATATCTCTGAAATCATGAAAATAGAGCATAAAAAAAATAAGGAAATTTGCTCCGCTCAACATTTGCAATTAGTAGCATGCATTGCATACCTAGTATAGTTTATACTTTCTACTGTGGGTGCTTGGTGGTGGGCACATTAAAACATAATGAAAAAAAAAACACTTGTTTCTTCCACTGTTTTATAATATTTAATTGACTAGTTTTGCCTTAGGGTATTATTACCAAAGGTATTTAAACCGGTCAGGTATCTATATTAATTTATATTATATATCTGAAGAGACTGCTTGGTTCAGTATTTGTCTGGGACTACTGGTTTGAATTGAAAGCAGTACTAGGGTATAATTACTACCCTACTACTAACTATAGTGTTGAATACTAATATCATAAACCTGAACGGTTTTCTGATGATAATTTGTTGAATAATGAATTTATCGATAACTGCTATATCACAATACCTTTCTACCGAGCGGAGCAGCAATAGAAAATAATGGCAAAACGGTAATTTTGACAATCATCTGTTAGTATGATAAGAGTAACAAGTGATTTTTTATTATAGCAATGAAATCAAAAACTACTGCGCAGATTGGACGTTTTTTAATTCTGCGGCCGAGCACTTCGAATAATCTACAGTGATGCCCGGCGGACAGATTAGACCCTAGCTCTTAAGTTAAAGTGATATTGTTATTTAAATGATGATGGTTGGTGAAAGAGTAAAACTTGAAGCACATTATAACAGCTTAGCAACACTTCTGTAATTAAATTCAAGCCTTAAAAACGTGGGACTATTAACTCATAATGTCAATATGGCTGGCAGTCAGCACTTTTAGTTTTGAGGCTTTTTCATATTGACATTGTTGTGACAATTATATGATGCGTCTTACGTTTTAAGGTTCAAAACGTTGTGCTTCAATAATAATAAGTTAAACAACTAATGGCGATAAGACAAAAATATCATTTTGGACAGCAGCGTATTTTAGACTACCGTTTTTGTGCTCGCAAGTGTTTTATTTTCACTAACTGTTAATTGCAAGGAGTTTACCGGAGGATTCTTTTTTGTAGTATTTGCACCAACGGGTGCCTTTAAAATTAACGGTAGTTCTGGAGACGAGGTTTTGTATCTGTAAATTAAGATTTATTTAACTAAACCACGTCCTTAATGTTATAACACACGAGTCTAGGTGCAATGTCAACACAAAAAGACTGATTCGTGTGCGGAATATTCTACCGCAGGCTTGATATGAGAAGAGTTATCTTTATGTAGATTAAGTCATTTTCGGAAATAACTCATTTCGGAAATATCGATTTCAGAATAGAAACTTTAGAAAGTTGTCGGTCTCATCTACTATTATATTGGGTTCCCACAGACAGCCGAAAAACAGGTCTTATTCTTAGAAATTATTGTTTTTTCGGGAACTATTTTTTTTTTAACCGACTTCAAAAACCGGCCAAATGCGAGTCGAACTCGCGCACAAAGGGTTCCGTACCAAAAAGAAAAATCACGTTTGTTGTATGGGAGCCCCCTTAAATATTTATTATATTTGTTTTTAATATTTGTTGCTATAGAGGCAACAAAAAACTTTCAACTTTCTAACTAAGAGTATCATGGTTCATGAGATACAGACAGCGCAAGACATACGGACGGACGGACGGACAGCGAAGTCTCAGTAATAGGGGTCCCGTTTTACCCTTTAATTACGAAACCCTAAAAAAGAGGATATTCTTAATTCGACTCTGTTTTTTTGTGTTTTTTTTTAATGAAAGCAAGTGTTTCCTATGTGGAAACAATTCAATTTGGTCGACAATTATTTGGTCCCACTTCGATATTTGAATTCGGTTTTTTATGTTTACAAATTGAGTTCTTATTCACAAAATCGGATGCTATAAGCGGGTGAAATAAAATGAGAACAATAAATACTTACGGTTTGGAATATTTGAGGACACTCTTCATACCGATTGCAGGGTTGTCGTCATCAGTTAAAGCAAGCAAAGACTTGAGCATCAGTACGTAGAAATGTTTATTATTGTTCGCATCATCAACTTTCGTATGTTCCCTTTCGAAAGTCCAACCCAATTGGCTCTTACAACGTCGACAGGTACATATACTCCACGCGTATCCCGGAAACCAACTACTCCTCCCGCCCATAGGATGACCTATATTGACGCAAGCCGCACTGTCTGTCGTTATAACATCAAATGCGAATAGGAAAGGGTTCACCAACGTTTGTACAGTGACATTCTTTCCGAACATGTACAGGTGTTCTACTTTAGCATTCGAGGGGCTTAGGATATCGAAAATGTGGGAAGTATCTCCGACATACGAGTTGCAAGAACGACACCATAGTACTGAACTGTTTAACTGGTCTATATTACCAAGAACACCGTACGAAATATATGAGAATAAAGTCAGTTTAAGAATAAAAATTAAATTCATTTTTTTGTTGTTTCGAATGAGACTCTGAGGTGAATTTTCTTAGATGAATAACACACCAATGACATTGATTGATTAGTAAATTGAATCAGTAAAAAGTTGATTTAATGATTGGCTTTGTTAATTAATTGGAACAAGAGTTTTTAATTAGTCAAATAATTATAATCTCATAATTAAAGCGGTAATATTTTTTACGATGTAAAAAGAAATCCATTGAAAATTGAAAATACTTTCTAATGGATTTCTTATTGCGTATTACCCCATGTATGCACACAAAAGCTGTGTCGAAAGACTATTAAGCTTGAAACACACTGGTCCTTCACATACGACGTATGGCACGCGACGTGGGGGACAGCGACACACTGGTCCTACGTCTTACGACGTCTGACGTTTACGTTATCTACGCGCTATGACACTTTAAACATGTGTGACAGCGTCGTACGCGTAGGATAGCATGGGAACACGCGAGTCTGTCGCGGTGACGCGTAAGACCATAAAGTTGTATAGGCCAGATCCTGTTCAGATGTCGTAATGCGTGGTGTATGTCGCATGTGAAGGATGAGTTTGCCTGTCCCTTTAATCTACACTATATCTAGTCATACACATGTACGTTTCCACAAGTATTACTTTATTTACCTGTACTGACCGGTTTCGGCTAACGGTATCATCAGATACATTAATATCTACTTACCTAGTTGTACCAAAAACTACCAATGATCTTCTTCTTCTTTTAAAAACGTGGCTCCATCGATATTGATCGATGATTCGCCAATGTCAAGGTAATGCCTGATTAGTTGATAGTCCCGCACAGAAGAACTAGTTATTCCTAACTAACTCCAGGTGCAGGACAAGAAACGTTGTTTGGTATGTGAGTGTCTGGGAACCCGATTTTTGCGGAGCGCCAGAGGTAACCTTAAAAGCCACCAGCCATGCGCTCAGCAAAAATCGAACTCCACTAGCAATGATAGTATTCTACCAACTGACCAAGATACCACTACCCCAAGATCACTATTGTATTAATATCGCGATTTAAGGTCTCGTCAGAGCGCCATCTACCAGCATTTGAGGAACTAACCTGTATGGTAGGCTGTGAGTTATGTTGCAATTACGTTTACGCAAGAGGGCTCTGATGCTCATGAGTCCAGCCTAAGACTATTATCGATTCATATTGTAAAATTATTTCGAGACTTTTACGTATTGGGAAAACACATTAACTTCTCCCCCTGACCCGTGTAGCTCTATGGAAACGACTGATATAATCTATGGTCGGGGTTTAAGGCGATAGTGGCAAAGACTTACCTCCTGTAGTGCCTCTTCACATGCGCATTGTACGAGGCCTTTGTGTTCAACACAGATTTGCAAATGTTGCATCGGGAGCCGCCATTTTTCTAAAAAAATATTATATTTCAGGACAATTAAACATGCCGCCATCTAAGCTATACAGGGTTATTTAAAAAATAAGGAAGACTTTCCGTGGACGAAATTCTGACAGTACATACTAAACGCCTATACATATATATACTTTTTATGAAACGTTATATATAATGCCCAAAAAGCCTACGATATTTAAGTTCTGCGCCGCGTAGTAATATCGTGTATGAGCCAATGTTGATTTATTAACTTTTGTATTAAAAAAAATTATTAAAAATTTTGCAATCTCGTAAAACTAAACTAGCTACATATGACCTTCAGAAACGGTACCTAAAAGGTCTGTGGTACTTTTAAAATAACCCTATATAAAGCCAGCTAAATCTATAACTCTCAAACTAAGCAGAGAACAAGATAACTTATACAAATACTTATAATAATATATATATATATATATATATATATATATATATATATATATATAACTTACATAATATTAGCCCTCAAGAAAAATTTTGACCAAAAAACTTTCTCGAGAAACATACTATCCATTTGTGAAAACCGCATCAAAATCCGTTGCGTAGTTTTTAAGATCTAAGGAAACGTAGGGAACGGAGGCGACTTTTTGAGTTTTATACAATGTTATGATGATTATGATAATTATATTATAGAAAACATCCAAACAAAAGTAAAACTAGTACAAACATTTTGTAGAACACACGACGTGTGTCCCGACCCTGAATCGAACCCGAGACCCCCGGCGGCGCGGCGTCGAACGCGATGTAGTACCGACTACGCCACCACACTAATAAAAATAATTTTTTTTTTCGGACGTCATTGTGACTATAATAGATACATTTCATCATAGAAAAATGACAAACATACAGATAATAGAAATACATTATTTTTTAAAATTAACTCACTTGTACTATTCCACAATTAAAAACAAAAGAATTGTGGAACTGTACATAGGTTTATTTCAAAAAAAAGTTATTGAAAACGAAAATGAAAAATATGTTTATTCAAGTGGGTTACAAGGTAACACTTTTGAAAGTCAATCAGTTAGAAAGGTTACAATTAAAGACTAAATAGCTTCTAAATTTACATTTACTGCCAGATTCCCAAAACCTTAGGTAGAGCCTGAGAGAAATAACCTGGCAATAAGTAATTGCATGGTACTTAATAATGGGAATGCACTTTTGAATCTTGGAACTTAGCTGTACATACCATAATATGTCTTTGTTCTATGTGAGTTTTAAAACTCAACTCGTGGTCAAACGCAACGATGCAGTCTTTACACTTATACGGCAAGTTTTTATACTTGGACTGATTGGCTAAGAATTCTCTTTCTTCAATCAACTCATTTAACGTCAAAAACACACTTATTAGTTTCCCATCATACTTATCGCATGCATCAGCTTTCTTAATATTTTTGGATTCTACGTCTAAGCGTTTTGGAGTAGGTATTAGGTTACAGTAATCATGTTCTAGTTTGACGTTGCTAATAATTTTGTCTTCTATTGGATCTATATCTGTTTTGAATATAATCCTTGGTTTTTCTATCGTAAGGTTTGCGTCTGTAGAAGCAGGGATGTCTATAGGATCCAAACCCAATTTGACATCGCTTCTAGATTCTTCTATGTCAAAGTATGTGTCTGTTGAATCTGTTTGATTAATCTCAGTCTTGACGATGAACTCTTGTGGACCATCAAAGTATGGTTTTGAAGACTCAGCGAGCTCTATAGGATCTACTTCATTTTTGGCGATTAATATTGGTGGTCCATCAAATGGTTTTGTAGAATCGGTGATGTGTATCGAAGAGTATTGTAAGTCAGGATTTTTTATAATTTTTTGGGATTTCACCTGAAAATGAATGAGGTTCTTTTTAAATATTTGATTCTATTTTAAAAGGGTTGGTGGAAAGAGTGAATGTAAGAAACGAAAAAATATTGTAAACTTATACACTGTTAACGCTGGGGCGTTATTTAAAGCATGCGAATTGCAACTTTAATATTATCACGGTTAGTTTATGGTTAAAAAAATAACTGAGTCAACTGGGTGGGTATGAACAGCAACTGTTAGGCAACGATGTGGAGGAATGCAGGGCAGTAGTATGTCTATTCATCTGTGTTATGTACTTCCACAGAATCCAGTGTGTGTATATATACCATAGAAGTAGGTGCAAGGGTAATTCCACACGCAAAACCCGCGCACTAGACGTGGACTTGCGGAGATCAGCCCGTGACTACAAGTACTACAAGGGTAATTCCAGCTAAATCTCTTTATAACTTGCTTAAAGATCTCGGATTGCCAAGAGATTCCGTGAGCTCTTTACTAGGACGAATATGCAAAGCGGCACTGTTAGGATCTTACCTGAAATTTGGCTAGGTAGGGGAACACACCGCACGGTGAAGGGGAGTGACCCTATACCTACAACTCAGTTGCAAGTCTCAGTCGCCAGCGATGTGTTCCCCACTTTATGACATTATGAACCCCGCGTCCGCAAGATGAATAAATGGAGTGCTTAGTTTTAGATCTCTCTTTAATTTAAGGGAGCTTCTCAAATTTAATGGAGTTACACAGTTAGCACCAATATACCTAGATGTCGAGACAGCATTGTAGATATTTTGTGATTTAACAGAGGAGTTTACTCACTATTAGTATTCATTCATTACACAAATTTTAGGGCTAGTGTGAACATGTAACTAACCTTCTGGCATAGTAAAGTGTATGTACGGGTGACCTGTTTTTGGAACACATAAATCTTCTTCAACATATTGTGGCATGTTAAACACACCTGTCTGTTTTCAATTTCTATATCCTGTAATAAAGTAGTAGTTTGTGCATAAAACAAGTAAAGTATACTGGTGTTCATGTAAAACGAATGCTGGGCAAGAGTGGGAGGAATGTGTTTGTGCAGTATGTTCCTGAAGGACTTTCCAGTTACTTCAACAGTATTATATTTTAATCAAGTAACATTTGAAAGTTTAGATGTTAGATGTAAGCCCTAGGAAGAACGATCTACCTGGTATAAAATTTTTCAGTACTATTAGTTACTTATTTATTACCCAGGTGTCAATGTGTTTATGTCTATTCATACTAATTTAAACCTACTTTTTTAACGTCTGATAAAAAATACAATACGCCAATTTCCAACATCACTACTACGAGTTTAACATTTTTATACAGAAAGTAATTAATGTTCTGAATGAGCTAAGTTAAGGAGTAAAAATATGTAAGTTACCTTTATTTGATAGATATTATAGATATTCCATAGGAAAGATGTATGTTGACATTTGTCTAAGTTGATTAAAATATCATTCTTTGATAAACAACAAATACATGTTTTAGAGATGGAAACAGTTGCAGGCTTTTTATAGTAACGTTTAGGCTTAGACGAGCCTGGGTTCACAATACAATAGGACTTCAGCTTCTCTTCCATCATCATATTTTATTTATTTTATGCCTTTGTTATGATTATGACCAAGTGCAAGTTTTGTGACAATGACAGACAATTGACAATTCAATCAATAGATACCTAGAATCAGATACCTAGGTAGATGTAGACAGACGGAAACGGAAAAGAGAGACTTTTGGAGAGAAATTCAATTTGACGACAGCCAATTGACTTTTTTTTTTTTTTCATGTTGTATTTAGTTTTCTAATATTACTGGGCATGGCTTTAGTGATATTTGTAACAAATCACCATTTTAAATATATTAAAAATAATTGCGTACCTACTTTACATTCATATCCATTTACATTCATCGATGATTTTGCCAATCTGAAGGTATTGTGTGATAGTCCCTGCTGTAATTTAATTAGTGTATACCTACCAACTGAGCGTCACCAACCATGAAAAAAACGTGTGTGTCGTGAGTAGTCTATCAATCACACTCATGTAATTATTGTCACTTTCACTTGTCTGTCACTGCTGTCACTCCACTTATTTATGTTATTAAAAATCGAACTCTTTCCTTTCCTGATGGTTGATCTGAGATTCATTCAGTTGTATTTCAATTCAATTCAGAACAAAAATGTAAATTGATCACTACAAATGGATATAAATGTCGACTCTGAGAAAGGCCACATGATATGCCATGGCTGTTTATCTAGAGACCGAAAAACCTACTGTGTTAGTGAAGAAATGAGTGATTTATTCTACATTCTACTAAATGACAAATTCACTGATCGACATGTAAGATTGTTTTTCTTTTAAAACTAGCTGTCCCGGCGAACTTCGTACCACCTTTTAAACCTTCCCTGAGTTGGTTTGACATTTTAAGACCAAATTTACCCAGATAGGTCCAGCCGTTCTCGACTTTTAGCGAGAGGAACGAACGGCGATAAATTTTTATTTATATATATATATAAATATATAGATCTAGATTTTTATTTATATATGGATTAATGTTATTCATTGTCTATTGCAAGCTTTCCTGAACTAAAACGAGGTGTAAGGATCATACTTTTCTCAGCCCTCATAGGACAGCTTGACTAACTAGCACTACTTAGGTACCCTTTTCCCCTGTAAATGTGTGCTGATAATACCTCTGTGTTGCAAGCATTATATGAGCCAGAGCATCAGATGAGCCATGGCCTGGTTAACTATTAGTGTTAGTGTAAAATAGATTAAAAAACTTGTACCGGTACTATGTTACATCTTAGCAAAATATCAATATATTGTGTGAACCCGGATTGCAGATATTGTAAGCAGGTATGTGACATCATTGCTAGCTGTTGGAATGTAGGTTCAGATTTCAAAGTACCTATGCTAACTTTTTCTCAAATATTTTTACTGCATAAATCGCAAAAACTTGTCGCAAAGTCTTGGGCTAGACTTGAACCAGTGAATGTTCCGTTTCCAGGAGGAACGTTCTACCAACTGGCCAGGCCCTTTAATAATATGATCACTATTCAATTAATATTGTGACTTAAAGCATTGCCAGAGCGCCATCTACCAGCTGTTAAGGAACTAACTCCTTTGTTTTTTTTATAGTGATGCTATGGTATGCTGTGCGTAATGGCCTACCATAGATTCCATAACACATGCTTGTATTAACTGATTGCACTGTGTAAAAAATGTCTCAAATATTTATTATGGTCTTTTAAATCATTTAATTAATTTACATTTACAAAACACGAAAGTTTAAAGAAGTTTTTAATTAATTTATTAAGTTTTTTTTAAATTTGCAGATCAGGCTTGAGTTTTGTTGGGAGTGTATAGCACTTCTGGCGAAGGTGAAAATGTTTCAAGCAAGGATTCAAACAGCACAATGTTTATTGATGGATTATTTACAAGATTATTGCAATACGGTAAGATCTCAGGGCAATTATCTCTATACTACGTACAACTAACAACCACTCTGCACATCAGAACAGTCACATCATTACAGCTTCCCAGTTTAAGTTGTTATGTGGCTAAAAATGGAACTAATTATTGTTTGTAGTTATTGTTCTGAGATCTTGTTTTTGACGTGTTTTAATGTAATGTGGCGCCCCTAGTGGAACGCTAACATATACTGGGCAACCTATATCAAAGCTGATTAGTAGTCGCCACGAAGAAAACAGGTGACACTCGCCTTCTATCTAATCTACCTATAGAAATTGAAATGAATAAAGTATTATCTACCTCATAACAATTACAATCTAGCCTTGAGGCTAATAAGTAATTTAAATATAACTTAATTTGCTAAAAACTTACAATGTAAAAAAACATTATTTTATGCTAATATGTAGCATGTGTATGCTGTCTTTATTTATATTGTTGATGTTTAATTGATTGTCTGTCTGTATGTTTGTTCTGGGCTAACGGCCACTTGATTTAAAAAAAAAAGTGTGTGTGTCAGCTCCGACGCACGACTGGAGTTTACTCCTTAAGTACGAGGTAGTAGTACTTTCTAATTTGGTATGGTTAGATAACCATACCAAATTAGAAAGTTGCGCACTAAAGGTGCGCACCAAAAACGTGACACGATTTTCGTTACTTGTTAGTAGGTTTTACCCCTCGGATTTTTCTCATACCGGGCACCTTATATATGAAAATCGATTCTTAAGGAGTAAACTCCAAAAATATCGTAACCTTTTTTTGATTGAGGGGGAAATATGCCATTATAATTAGTTTTTTTAATGGTCGCAAGGTCTACTGTTCGACCATTATGGGTGACCATTAGTATTTAAATTTTACGGTAATGTTACATATTATGTATATTTTCTTTAGCCGAACCTCGCTAGTCTATCATCACTACGTAAGACACATCTGAAAACATACAATTATGAGTTTAATGAAGAAGTGAACTATAATTCTGTTGTACTTGATCATTTGAACATATTTTATGATGAAGATAAGAGAAAAGAAATTGCCGATAGAGATGAGACGAAAGATATAACAACAGAAGATTTATTTAGTGATATAAAGATAGAAGATAGCAATATTAAAGAAGAAGAAGAACATAGCAATATTAAAAAAGAAGAAGATATCAATATAAAAGAAGAAGAAGCAGAAGAAGAAGATATTGATAATTGTAATGATACTGATTACTGTGAAACTGAACCGGAAGATGAAAAAGAGGAGTTTGTTAAAAAATCACAAAATAATCATACAAAAAGCGATTATAAGAGGTATGCAAGTTACGCAATAGTGACAAGAAGGTATGAAGTATCACATAAAACTTGTATGAACTATGCTGAATCCGTTGTTCTAGATAAATTAGAACACGAAAATGTGTTGAAGCGAAACAAAAAGTATAACCGTCGATTGCCATTTAAATGTGAGGAATGTAAAGAAGGTTATATCAAAAAGTTGGATCTACAAAGGCATCAAAGCTTCTGTCATGGTGACAAGGTAATGTACTTTCAAACTATCGCACCTACTTAATAGCACCAATTCCAAAACCTTGGCAAACTTTCGCTTAAATCTACAAATTACTTTAACAACCTCGCCTCACCTTCTTTTTTATTTTAGGTAAAATATCCATTTAAGTGCGCAGGGTGTCCCGCTAAAGTGACGTCACTTAACCATTTGGATAAACATTGGTCCGACGCCCATTCTACACTATACAAGTGCACGATATGTAGCGAGATACATCATGACACGAAACTAATTAAGCAACATATAAATCTTAAACATCGTCAGACTTACACTTGCAAGGAGTGTGGAAATGATTATAGGTTTGTATTTTTATTCTGTTTACTAATCACTATCTACTTACGCCCGCGGCATTACACATAACTACTTGCTAATAAGGGCGCTCAACTACTTGCTGGTATAAGGTTATTGAAATGCATTCACGCAGCTGGCGTCACTTGTGACTTGTCCAAGGCTTTTGATTGTGTCCAACATGAGACATTGCTCAGGAAGTTGCATCATTACGGAATAAGAGACAGGGCTCTCGATCTTCTGACTTTATATTTGAACAATAAAATTCAGAGGATTGATATTAATGGTAAAAGCTCGAAGGGTTTGGTTGTTGCTATGGGCGTCCCTCAGGGTTCGATACTCGGACCATTTATGGTAATATTAACGCTGATGATACTTCTCTAATCTTTAATATTAGAAGACAACTTGATAACTATGACGACGTTAACAATGCAATCTTGAATGTAGTTCGTTGGTTTGATACGAATAATCTTAACCTTAATATTAAAAAAACCAAATGCATTTAAGTTACGTTGCCTAATGTAAGACAAGTAGAAACCGACGTTAAAATTAAAACCAAATTATGTCGCAAATGTTACATCCTACACAGTTAATGATTATTTGGTAGATAAAGAGGCTTGGAATTGAATATTTATTAAATATTTAGGCACATTGAAATCATCTAAATTTATGCATAACTTCAAACCCTTCGTTTTGTGAGTCCGGCTCGCGTTTGACTGGACATTTTAGTGTTACAATTATAATTATGTTATATTATTGCAGTAGGCTAGACGAGTTCCGCACTCACTACAAGGCGACGCACGAAAGAGTTATCTGCGACCACTGTAACTTGCAGTTTCTAAAAAAGGACAAGCTAGCGAAACATATGAGGTTAGTATAGTATGTGTCGAACATTGTATTTAACTGACTTTATGACACTAGTTCCTAATTCCCAAAGGTATTAAAACGGGTATTCCCGGGATTAAAAACCTAAGTTACTCCTTAGCCAAAAAATAGATAAAAAAATTAAATTAGCATGTCAGTACCGTTTTTTTTTCTAACCGCGACCTCAGGCCACGTCTGCCTTATCGTCCATTACCGGTGAGTGAAGGCATGCGTGGGCTGAGACGCCACAGCACGCAACCCTTCTGGTCTGCTTCTGTAAGGAACGTGGGTCACCAGCCTGCCGCCCTGAGGCCACGATGTTGGACGTCAGAAGTCCTGCACGTAGATAATTGCAAGGCGCCCCCACCGCAGACTTCGGAACTTCGGGTAGAGGGTATGCTACCTCTTCGCAACTACTTCACAAGCTTGATTTGCTCGCATAAGGATGCGACCACTTTCCACTAACTCCCGCTGGAGACCATGGCGCGTATTATAGTCTTCTGCGATATAGAGTCTACGCTCGCCCTGACCGAGGTCCCGGCGTTGACTCGTCCACACTGTGCACTCATCCTACATAGAGAGCCGTATCCTCGTGTCGTGATGTTGGTGTTACCCCATGTCGGTTGCTCAAGTCGCACCTTCAATGTCTCCATGAGATCGTGGCAGAGTTGGGACCGCTGAGCCTCGATTTCTAGAGACGCTGGAGCGGGACCACAGGCCTGTGTCTCGAGAAATCGAAGTTCAGCACTTCTAACTCCGCCAGGATCTCATAAACACACTGGATTTATGAGATCCTGGCGGAGTTAGAAGTGCTGAACTTTTCAGTGACACTGGAATCGCCGGGCGCCACTGGAAACGCCGGGCGCCACTGGAAACGCCGGGCGCCACTGGAAATTCTTCCTAGTGCTAACCAGAGGCGCTCGGCAATGTACGTAGGTGCGGCCGCGGCCTTGGACAGCGGAAAAAAAGGATCTCATGAAGACATGAATGGTGCGACTTGAACAACCAAAGTGGGGAGCCACCACCATGGCGGCAGTGAGACTGATCATGAAGGAGTGGCTGCTGAGGCAGCACGGTGACCTCACGTCACCGTGCGTCACAGATTATTACCGGGCATGAGTGCTTTGGTGGCTATCTGTGTCACTCTCGCTGGAGACCATGCTACGAACCATGGTCTCTAGCGGGAGCGAGTGGAACGCGGCCGTTTCCTTCTGCGAGCGATTATGCTCATTAACTGGTGTTTAATGATATTCTATTATGCTTACAGACGCTTTCATCTACCAATTCACTGCAGTTTATGTAACCGAATGTTCACAAACCAAAACAGGTTCAAATATCACAACAAGACGACCCATCCCGAACAAATGTCAGTCGTCACTCCCAAGGAGTTGTCGTATTGCGTGGAGTGCGACAAACAATACCTTTGTGTGAACAGTTACAAGATACACTTGAAACACTCAATCAATCACAGAAAACCGAAGGTTGAAAGGTAAGGCAGAAATCTTACAGTTCTCCACAGATTATCCGGTGGCTGAATCGGGAAAGCTTTCTCGTTGTATGAGAAAGAGATTCCTGTTCAACCCTCGACCTGGTGACTTATGTCTATTTGCAATCGTATAATTATTTAGAAACTAGTGACGCCCCGTAACTTTGTCTGCGCAAGGTTACTGTAGTACTCTACAGTAGATCTATTTATGCTTAAACCAAAATTCGAGTTCTGCGAATTAGTCGTGATGGCGCAATCGTTAGACGGAGTAAACCGTGGTGGATGGTGGAATAAAATATTATAAAAAATAAAAGATCACACATATCACCCCTATATCACCTAAGGGGTAGGTAGAGGTGCATTACACACCCCACAATTTGCCAGTATTTTTAGTCCCCCGTAATAGGAGGGCAAGTCTATTGCAGTCACCGGGCACCTTTATAATGGGTTATGTCCAAAATGATCGAATGAATCTAATAAAAAGTAGCAGCTATATTGTAATTTTTAATAAAAATTGAAACCCGTTGCCTTGCTATGAAATGTTGATGGAAGGCAACAAAATCTTACTTGCCAGCCGCTAGTCCTAGGCGTCTCGGACTAAAAAATAAAAGATATCCTACTAATATTATAAAGGGGAAAGTTTGTATGGTTGTTTGTATGTTTGGATCTGTGTTTCTCCTATGAACGAAAATCACACAACGGATTTTAATGAAACTCGAAAATCATCATCCACCTAGCCTTTTCCCAAGTCAGTTGTGGTCGACTTTCCAGTTTATGTGCTCGCGGCTGAACTTCGATATTTCCCGTGAAGCGACTGGCATCTGACCTCCACAACACATGGACGATATCGAAGTTCAGTAGTTAGACCGTGATGATTTTTGATTTAGGGCTCCAACTACCCCTAACAACTGCCATGTTTGTATGACAACCGGGACCGACGCGACCACGTGCTCTCCGAGGCACGGAGGGGTCTCGGTGTCTTAAGAAATGGTCACCCATCCTAAGACCGGCCTGACTAGATGTTTCTTAACCTTTGCAATATGTTAACATTGTCGGTTACCACTAGACCACGAGCCCCTCAATAATAATCAAACTCGACAATAATGTAGTTTATTTACCAGAATATAATTTTTGAAGGCATCGTGTAAATTAACCAAAATGTGATAGTAAATTAAGTACGCACTTTACCGGTTTTTTACTTTTATCGGCACTCCTGGAGTGCCAATATTTTTTCAGAGTGCCATGTCCGGAGTGTGGTAAAGTTTTCGCACAAATATATAGCATGCGGCGACACCATAAGTTTGTACATTTGAAAATCAGCAAGCATTACTGCAAGCAGTGTGATAAGGTATGTAATGTTGTTAAATATTAAATTTTTTTTGGAAATTTTCTCACATCTAGCCCAAACTATCATTATATTTCTAAATACATCTTATCTTATCTTATATATATATATAAAAGAAAGTCGTGTTTGTTACAACACTTATAACTCGAGAACGGCTGGACAGATTGCCATGGTTTTTGATTTGTTGGATTTGTTTCCGTCACGAATAGCAGAATACATCTTAAAAACAATGAAATAGATGCTGATTTGTTTATTACATGTAAAACATTAGTTGTACAATCCTGTCAAATAGTGTAACAACTACTTTTTTTTTGGAGCTTATGGCCTGGTTGCTGAGAACTTATAAATTAAATTATTTTAATTAAATTATTTTTTTATGAAGACATCATGTGTGCGTTCAGAAATTTATTTTTTGTAAAATGTCTACAAAGTTCAGGTATTGTTATATTTGTTTGTTTTAGCCATTAATTTTCGAAAATTATTTATTAATTATTTAATTTTTAATTCCAGAAAATAATACCTAAGATTTATTCTACAGTAAAAAGATAAAATCATCGGAAAGGAACAAAATAAAAAAGAATAAAAAATCAGTTGGTAAAGGTTATAAGAATAAGGAAAAAAAATCTACAGGTTAACAAAAGTGTAAATGTCTTTTTATAGGTTGTATATGATTTTTCTTGATAAGATATTCATACGTAGTGGTTATATACTCTTTGAGCTATTGTCTATGTCTCGAAAGTTGTCACTGTTATTAAATTTGGTGGTTTTATGCGAGTGCACATTTTAATAACAATGCCGCGTCCTAGAAGATCTAATCTTTCCCAGCGAAGCCGTAATGCAATTAGGCAACGGAATATCGCGAGTCAATTATCTGATGGAGAACGAGAAATTGCACGAGAACAGCGCCGCGTTAGTATGGAGCAAAGAAGGGCCTTAATTCGTGCTTCTCAAACACAAGAGCAAAGAGAGGCAGCCCGTGAAACGGCTAGGTTATAAACGAGAAATCGTCGAGCTTATCGTACAGATGAACAGAGGAATAATCTTCGAAGTGCAAGAAGAAATGGTTCAAGTATTGATTTGAATCGAGCAGCGTTTCTGTATGATTGCACCATCGACTACAGCTTGCATCGTTTAGTTTGCATTGGTCCAATGGACGTTGTTTGCCAGCATTGTGGAGCATTGAAGTTTACTGGTGAAACGCCTGGTTTGTGCTGCCTTAGTTGTAAAGTGAAATTGCCATTATTGGTCCCGCCACCAGAGCCATTGTGCTCCCTGCTTTATGGCGAAACACTAGAATCACGACATTTTCTAGCGAACACTCAAAAATACAATGTCTGTTTCCAAATGACTTCATTTGGGGCGGAAATTATCGAAGAACACGGATATAATATAATAATAATAGAAGATGCACAGCATAAATTCTTGCAAATATACTTCATGGGCAATATGGAAGAACAACTTAACCGGCGTCAAGGGATCAACACAGCTACGAAAAGAGCAATTCTCCAAGATCTGCAGCAAATGCTTCATGAACATCATGCATTGGTCAGGCTGTTCAAGACTGCTTTAGAGCGCATGCCAAGTGATGACTATAAAGTTGTGATCAGAGCAGATAAAAGACCAGCTGGAACACATGAACGCACATTTAATGCTCCAACAATCGATGAAGTGGCAATCCTGATTGTTGGTGAAAACTTGGAAACACGTGATATTGTACTTACACGACGCAATACTGGGCAACTACAAAGAATATATGAAACACACCGTTCATATGACGCGTTACAATACCCGCTGATGTTTTGGCAAGGAGACGATGGATATCACTTTAATATCACAATGATTAATCCATTGAATGGTAAGGTAAGGTAATATTGTTGTTTTCATTTTAACTTGATATACATTTTATTCTGTTTGCTTTTAGTACTCAAAAAAAGTTGTAATTTCTAATTTAGTAGAGAGTAGCTGTAAGAGTCGTTAACCTATTACGGGTTCTAAAATACAATTTTTACTGCATTTGTTTCAGGTAAGGAAACTACCAAGAAGGTTAGTTCGATGAATTATTACGCATATCGTTTGATGATTCGTGAAAATTCTGACAATTATTTGTTGCGATTTCGTCGACTGCTTCAACAATATTGCGTTGACATGTACGTTAAAATCGAAACGGAGCGCCTGACTTTCATTCGGTTGAATCAAGCTAAATTGCGTTCGGAAGAGTATATCCATTTACGCGATGCAATTAGCACAGAAGGAGATTCAGAAAATGTTGGTCGATTGACTATTTTACCGGCGACATACATAGGTAGCCCGCGTCATTTGCATGAATATGCGCAAGATGCAATGACATATGTTCGTAATTATGGTCGGCCAGATCTATTCATTACATTTACATGTAATCCGAAATGGATAGAAATTATTCAATTGCTGCTTCCCGGACAAACATCAAGTGATCGACACGACATCACCGCACGTGTTTTCAGGCAAAAAATTCGGTCACTAATGAATTACATTGTTAAGCAACACGTCTTTGGGAATACTCGATGCTGGATGTATTCAATCGAATGGCAAAAACGAGGCCTACCGCATGCTCACATTCTGATTTGGTTAGTCGAAAGAATTCGGCCAGATCAAATAGATGACATCATATGTGCGGAGATTCCTGCTCCTGAAATCGATCCAGACCTACATGATGTTGTAGTCACGAATATGATTCATGGACCGTGTGGCACTATCAACCGACAATCACCGTGCATGGTCGACGGCAAGTGTTCCAAACGGTATCCACGAAAATTGACGGTAGAGACAATTACAGGCAACGATGGTTATCCATTGTATCGGCGTCGATCGCCCGATGATAATGGTAGAACTATCACAATTAAAGTGAAAGGAAACGATTTCGTAGTTGACAACAGTTGGATTGTTCCATATTCGCCACTTCTTTCCAAAACATTCAAAGCACATTGTAATGTTGAGTATTGCAATTCGGTCAAGTCAATTAAATACATTTGCAAATATGTCACGAAAGGGAGCGACATGGCGGTTTTTGGTATCCAAACATCCAATACCAACGATGAAATCAAGCGCTATCAAGTTGGTAGATATGTGAACTGCAATGAAGCGATTTGGCGTATATTTTCATTCCCTATTCACGAACGTCATCCCACTGTTTTACATTTGGGGGTGCATCTAGAGAACGGTCAGAGAGTATATTTCACAGCGTCGAATGCTGCTCAACGTGCCGAAACACCTCTAGCGACAACACTGACCAGTTTCTTTGCGATTTGTCAAAGCGATCCGTTCGCACGAACTTTGCTTTACTCAGAAATGCCACGTTATTACACTTGGAACGCTACATCGAAGAAATTTCAACGTCGGAAGCAAGGCGATGCAGTTCCTGGTCATCCCGATATGCGTTCTACTGATGCTCTTGGTCGTATTTACACAGTTCGTCCGAAGAATGATGAATGTTTCTATTTGCGGTTGTTGCTGGTACATGTTCGAGGGCCAACATCATTTGAATCACTACGAACTGTTAATGGTATCGTGTGCCCCACATTTCGTGCAGCATGTCAAGAGCTAAATTTGCTTGAAAACGATACTCATTGGGACACGACAATCGCTGAAGCAATTATTTCTGCATCTCCAAGTCAGATACGCATATTATTTGCTATCATCATTTCAACATGCTTCCCATCGAACCCACGTGACCTGTGGAACAAATACAAAGATAACATGTCAGAAGATATTTTACATCGAATTCGCGTCAGCTCAAGAAATTCCGATCTTGAGGTGAATGAGGAGATCCATAACCAGACTTTGCTCTTGATCGAAGATATGTGTTACCTCATGTGCGGCAGTTTGTTAGTTAGGTTAGGAATGCCAGCGCCAGATCGCGGAATGAATGACGCATTTAATAGAGAATTGGAACGTGAACGTGAATATGATCCACATGAACTAATCCAATCAGTTCAAACGAATGTACCTCTGTTGAATCCTAAGCAGAGGGAAGTCTATGATACACTGATTAATGCAATTGATGATGGAAATGGCGGCTTATTTTGTTTGGATGCCCCCGGTGGAACTGGGAAGTCATTCCTCATGTCATTGATTTTGGCCACTGTACGTGCGAGATCCGAAATTGCGGTAGCAATTGCTTCTTCTGGAATAGCGGCCACATTGTTAGATGGATGCCGTACGGCTCACTCAGCGTTAAAATTGCCATTAAACCTTCAAACTACCGAACAACCGACATGTAACATTTTGAAACACTCCGCAATGGCCAAAGTTTTAGTAGCATCAAAAATCATCATATGGGACGAATGCACAATGGCGCACAAACGCGCATTGGAAGCACTAGACCGAACATTAAAAGATCTGCGCAATGACTCGAGATGTTTTGGTGGTGCAATGATTTTATTATCTGGCCATTTCCGACAAACACTACCAGTCATTCCAAGATCTACTGCTGCCGACGAAATAAACGCTTGCCTCAAAGCATCAAATCTGTGGCGATATGTAAAGAAACTTCAACTGTCTGTAAATATGAGAGTTGCATTGTTGAACGATCTATCTGCTGATGATTTCTCGAAGCAATTGCTGACTATCGGTAATGGCCGTGTTCCTGTTGACAAATCGAGCGGTTCGATTTCATTTCCTCCAAATTTTTGCAATTTCGTATCATCAAAAGACGAGCTTATCAACAAAGTATTCCCGGATATCATTGCTAACCACAAAAATACTAAATGGTTAAGTGAGCGAGCAATTTTGGCCGCTAAAAATAAAGATGTAGATGACCTCAATTTTATAATTCAAAATCAAATCGTAGGTACTCTGTATTCATTCAAATCTATCGACTGTGTAACAAACGAAGAAGAAGCCACTAATTATCCAACTGAATTTTTAAACTCCTTGGATGTGCCTGGTTTACCACCGCACAATTTAAAACTTAAAGTTGGCTCGGTAGTCATCATGCTTAGAAATTTAAACCAACCAAAACTGTGTAATGGAACGCGTTTGGTGATAAGAAAACTGATGAGCAATGTGATTCACGCGTCGATACTTAAAGGAACATTTAAAGATGAGGAAGTTCTTATTCCAAGGATTCCGATGATCCCAACGGATATGCCCTTTGAGTTTAAACGAATTCAATTCCCGATTCGTCTTGCCTTCGCCATGACGATCAACAAATCACAGGGCCAATCCTTGACTATTTGTGGCCTCAATCTAGAAAATGCATGTTTTTCTCATGGTCAATTGTACGTGGCATGCTCACGTGTCGGCAAACCATCCGCTTTATTTGTTCTTGCGCCTGACCAAAAAACAAAGAATGTCGTTTACCACAAAGTGCTTGAATGAAAATCCTATTAATGAATTAATCCAATTTTTTTATTTTTTTCCAATCTGCAAAACATAGTTTTCAATCATTTTTTTCTGACATGAGTTTGAAGTACTTAATTATTTTTATTTTTTATTTTTATTCTCATTCTGTATGTATGTTTAAAACATAATTCATCATAATAAAATACTTTTTTGTTTCTATCTATATAAATATATTATTTTGTATCATTGTTTTACGTTCATCAAAGCCTAAATTAGTTCAGCTAAAAAGTAACACGACATTCATTGACTGTTAGGCGGTACGAAGTTCGCGGGGTCAGCTAGTACATAATATACATAGAAAACACCTAAACTCCGAAACAAACATCTGTGGATCACACAAATATTTGATTCGACCCGGGAATCGAAACCCGAGACTCCGGAGTCGAAAGCCAGTGCGCTACCGACGCCGGTGGCGTACACCGAAGCAGTCCTGCTGCTGGGCTTTACCTATGTACATTCCCACGGGAATTATTGAAATGCTGGGACTCCGCAGCACGACCTACGTCCATTGTCGTCGCCGATGGTACTTACAAGCTCTACCATAATTGATGGTCCTTCGAACTTCAGAGCACGGATAGACCAGACTCCAGACCAGTAATTTCATGTTATATTGGTTAATATTTTTTTGACATTCTAACACGACGTCATCTAGCCCAAATTAAGCTAATATAAGTTTGTGCTATAGGATCTAGACAACTGATAAACATATAAAATACCCAAACTCCGAAACAAACATTTGTGGATCACACAAATAATTTGATTCGACCCCGAATCGAACCTGGGACCTCAGGGACGGCAGTCGCACACTCATACCACTGCGCCACCGAGGCTGTTAAAATACTACGAATACTAGTTATAATCATCTATACAATAGGTATCTCAAAATTAATTTAATTTTTGGTAAATTTTGACGTCGGCGTCGTCGTATGACCCGCTCACAGGTTTAGTTTAACAGCTTCATCTAAATGCGAGCCTTCGCTTTAGCTGCCTAATTCGAGGCGCGTTTCCTTTGCGCCAGAATCGAGCTGGCTGATAGTCGTCTTCCTGCGAAGGTAATATTTTCAGTTTTCATTCAAGTGATTAAATAATTGTCCCACAGTACTACGTCAGTAGGTGCAAACTGCAGAAGCATATCGACCTGGTCCACAAGAAGATCCCGTTCCCCAAGGACAAAATGTGTGACATCTGCGGGAGGGGGTTTGCGGTGAGTTATACCACACACGCACGCACAAACTCACACACGCACGCATACATTCACATGAGCAAGCACGAATGCGTCTCATAACGTATAAACTCATTAGGTCTAATTTCATTTTACTAACGTTCATAAGATATAATCAACGTGAGCTATACCAACTTTTGATATTATTTCTTTGCATATAACATTTATTTATTCTAAAACATAATTAGTATAACGTTGTTTGAAATATTGAGTATATGAATAAGAGCTTTCTATGTATGGCCCCTCGGCTATACAATAAGTTACCAAAGGAAGTGCTTAATATAGATAAAATAGATTTATTTAAAGGCAGTGTAAAATCTATATTGATGAGAAAATGTTATTACTCAGTTGATGAATTTCTAAATGAGAAGGAGTGACTCCTACATTGACATACAAATTTTATTTCATTTATATTACATATTGACTTAAGTGCTATTATCCTATATTTTATCAGAAAACACAGTTTTGACCATCCAAAATAATTTGTATGTACTAGCCTAATTTGACATTGTTATTTAGATTTATTTTGTTGTGTACCTAATCACATAATTATGGCGTCTGCTTATCTGATATTTAAAATTTTGTTTTAATTGAATTATACTTACAAATTGATTAATCATAATATTGACTCATCAGATGTCTTAGACTAATCAGACATTGTAATTACTTACTTCATTATGCCTGCTAATTTTGCATGCCAGTTGGCGGAAATATGGTGGAACTAAAACTATTATAATACCTCTGTACTTACCTGTATTTCGCAAAAATAAAGAATTGAATTAAATTGAAACGTTCATGTAATCGAAAATCATTTGGTCTAACATCCTACTAATATTATAAACGCGAAAGTTTGTGAGTGTGTAAGTATGTAAGTATGTATGGATGGATGGATGTTTGTTACTCTTTCACGTAAAAACTACTGAATGGATTTTAATGAAACTTTACAATAATATAGCTTATACATCAGAATAACACATAGGCTACAATTTATAAAGATATTGTGTGAATTGTTCAAAATATGACGCGCCGCGACGGGAAAGGGAAAAAATCAAAATTACCACGCGGACGAAGTCGCGGGCGACCACTAGTTTAATATATATAAAAACGTCATTATGGTTAACACTCCGACTCAGAGTACCCCGACTTTTTTTTTAAACCACCCAGAAATAGGGGCTCCGTCGACCTATCTTAGCGCAGGTGGTAATCAGTTACTAGTTATGTTGTGATAGTTAGACCAAATAAGTTTTATATCTTTTGAGTGGTACGTATGTCAAACGATTTTATATTGAATGTATGTTATGCATATAAAAAATTGTTATTTTAAAATTATATCAATCGTTCATTAACCCTTTACGGCGCAAGAACGTTTTTTTATTTTATTTTACTGGAAATACATTAAGATTAAGTATATAATAATGGGAAAAATAATGAACAAAATCTAAATGTGAGGAAAGGTTTTTAATTTTGAAAAATATATGACGATGCAGAAGTGCATCACGGTGTGAAATGTTACAAAAATTAGGAAGTATGGAAAGATTTAAAACAGTTATTATTCTTATTGAAACATAAGGCCACTCCACACTTTTCGCATCCTGTTTGGGCTGTTCCGGTACACCCTGGTAATTTACATCTCAGCCTTTTTTCAGACCATACAGGCCAGTGCCCTAACTGATCCAACCTGACGTCTTTTGGTGGAACATACTGACATGGGCCTTTCTTCTTTTTGTTCTGGATGAGTGCTTCTACGTCGGAAGTGCGCTTCAGCCGGTTTGTTGTTTTATATTTTCCTAGGGTCTCTGCAATATCTAATCTAAAATTAGCAGAATTTAGGACCTTGTCAGCACTTTTCGTTTCAACATGATTTTTTTTATATAACAGCCAAGCATTGCACATGGTCATGTCGAGGAAATGGTAAAAGAGTCGCATAAACCAACGTTTGCTGCGTAATTTAATTTTATAATGGCCCATTACGCTGTCCATCAGGTCTACGCCACCCATGTGACGATTGTATTCTGCCACTATAAACGGTCGTTCCACAGAAATGTATGCTTTTTGTGACTTATCAAATCTCCTTACGACAGATGTGGGGTTTTTGCCAGCAAAGTTGGATAGTAGATGAACAATTTTATTATCTCTCCACGAGTGATACATCAATACCATTATAGCTTGCAACTTGTTCGACTGATGTCCCTCTAGGTTTCTTTTTTAGCTCTTTCTCTCCTGGAAGCTTACAGTTAGGAATGCGGTTTCTTCTAGCAGTGCCCAAAGCTAAAATACCACGGTGTGAAAAGAATTCAATCAATGGTAACGATGTGTAGTAGTTGTCAAAGAAGAGTCTATAGTTTTGGTTATTAGGTATCTCTCTGGAGAGTCTGACCACTACATTAGATGACGCACCTAGTTGAGGCTCGCCATCTGCGCATATGTTCTCCTGGCCACTATAAACTTCGAACTTGTACCCATATCCACTTACACCGCATATTACAAATAGCTTGAAACCCCACTTGTGGGGTTTGTCTGGTAAGTACTGCTTCAGGGCACTCCGAGCTTTGGTAGAACACATTTGTTCGTCAACCGACAAATGTTGTTCTAAAGGCACTGTTGCATAGTTACGGTTCAGTTTATCGATCAGTGGCCTGATTTTATATAATCGATCAGAATTTGGCTAACCATATGGTATCATTGTAGAATTATCATTGAAATGCAGTACTTGTCTTAGAAACTCGAAACGTTTTAGCGTCATGGTCTCACGTATGAGAGGATAGCCATATTTTTCTGACCAGTACATGCGAATATTAGGCATATGGATTATGGACATGAAGTAAACCATGCCAATAAATTGTCGTATTTCCTGACTTGTAACATTTGCAGGTTTACTGGCATTTTTTTGCACGCTGTACAGGTTTGTTTCATCTGTTATGAGATTGATAATATCATCAGTGAACAAATAAGAAAATACCTGATAAGGCGTCTGCAATTCAAGTATATCACTTGGTAAGCTGGAAGATCCCCGAAACCTCGTCTGGTCTTCGTTCAGCTCTAAGTTTTTAGTTTTCCAAATGATATTTATTTTTGGTACACGTGTGTTTCTTGATGTGGTTGTGGAGCTGGTACTGAGTACTGGAATAGCCGACGGTGTCTCACATGGTTGAAACATAGTGCTGGTACTGGGTACTGGAATAGCTGACGGTATCTCATTCGTATGAACAATAGTGCTGGTACTGGTCGTAGCATCCGGTGACAAAGTATCATTGATCTGGTCTTCTGGTTCTGTTACTTCTGGCTCCTCATCAGAGGCTTGAAGTAAATCCTGATCATTCTGCTCCAATATGTATGTGGGATCAGCTACATCATCGTCGTCTGAGTAGTCCAAGCCATCCTCACTGTCTTCCCATAGCTCTAGAATATTTTCCAACTCATTTATTTTTAAACTCCGTGAACTCATATTGCCTACAAAATAAGATAAAATTGTTAGGAGCATAGAAATAAAATGTAATAGATTAGCGTAATGATGCATTTCTGCAACAAAACAAAACCGCTACCTATTTCTGTAAATATGATATAAAACATGAATTATATCAAATTAGTGAAAATCAATATCTTACCGCCACTCCACAGCAATTGCGGGTAGATATTTGCGGTACTTCTAATAAAAAAACACAAATGAAATCTCGCGCGAACAACACAAACCGGTTTTGACAGGTTTCTCACCTCAACTGGCCAAAAAATGAAAACTACGCCATCTAGCACAAATGTAGTTATCTAATTCGATAGGATGCTTTGATGTAATTATGGATCACGGAGTAAAAGGGTATTTATTCGTTTGTTTGAACAACTGTGCTTGTTCGAAAGGTATGATGCATAACTGCAACTGAGCGCCGTAAAGGGTGAAATGAACTAATCGCTATATTAAATAAAGTTATAGGTTCCGTTGTTATTTTGTTGTTATATCATCTATTACTTACCCAGCAAGCACACGTAGGTACGCGTTGCCTATTTATATAGAGATAAATAAAATTAAAGTGACTGTTTGTAATTATTATTCCAAATACACAGCTTTTCACTAAATGCTTATGAAAGTATACGACATCTCAAAATACAGGATGTTCGAAAGAACGTTGGACATACGAAAATCGGGGGCAGATGATTACACCCAATTGTACAAAATATGTAAAAGTCTACCAGTTTCTTTTAAAAATAAAAGTATTTAATATTAGAAAATAACCATGGTACGAGTATAAAGACGAAAGAAAGAAAAGAAAAAACATTTATTACTCCACTTTTACAAAAAATAACAAAATCAACGAAAACAACAACAGCTTAGAAAAAAAAGGAAAATACCAATAAAAATAAATGAAATAATAATAATATGTGGACTAAACGGCCGCTTCTCAGCGTTATGCTGTCTGCGTGGTGCAAGGCAGACAGCGCTGGTTTTGCAGAGACGGCCTGATGTTAGAAACAAAGACAAAGAGAAAAGAAATACTTTAACATCGAAAATATATTTACGAGTATATGGAATAAACAAAAACTTACCGTAACAAAAACAAAAGATAAACGAACGTCTCTAGACTATACAGAATGAATTATTCAAGTGGGCTTGGATGGCCAAATCCGGAACTATAAGGAATAGCGAAAAATGCTCAAAGGAGTCACGAGCCCGATTTTGATGAAACTTAAAACCTCATCATTAGATTTTTTAAAAACCTATAATCCTAGCTGGGAATCGAACCCATTGATTTAGAAAAAAAATCACACCCTTTATTATTACACCATACGATAGTGTCGCTGTTAAGGATCAAATTCTGAGAAGTAATGCTATACGGCAATTTTAAGGAAAACTTAGAATTTTCATAAAATTCATATTTTATGTCAAATTGAGTCAATTTTGTTCGTAATCACAGAACTGACTATTTCGTCTTCTAAATGATGCTCGTGGGCAGGTAAAATTTGAAAGTAGAACATAATGTTGTATCTCGCGTATGGAATTAGTAAGTAGTACCGTAATCTCACGTTTAATACACTATAAGAAACAAGCTGGCAAGTACAGGTCTGTCTCTTATCACACTGGGCGGAGGCGGTGGTAGCGCGCGCGCCTCTGCCCAGTGTGATAAGGGACTAAAAGACAGACAAGAAATATGAATTTTAAACTCTAAGTTTTCCTTAAATTTGCCGTATATCATTACGTTTAGTTCGGGATTTGGCCAACCAAGCCCACTTGAAAAATTCACTCTGTAAAACTAATAGTGACAGAACATTAATAAACGACTACCTTAACTTGTAAACTAATCTGCCGGCGGACATTAGAGATGTACCCAGTAAAACTGCTTCTAAGCTTAAAGGATATCTGTTGAATTCGTTGTAATGTTTTTCTGTTGTTAGAAACTTAAAACATTTTACAGATGATGTATTTTTGGTTGCCTCTATGACAACTAAAAAATTGAAACTAATTAAAAATTAAGGGGGCTCCCATACAACAAACGTGATTTTTTTGCCGTTTAGGTATGGAACCGACTCGCACTTGACTGGTATTTTTTATTTTGGTGTATTTTCTGACATAGGAAGTATTGGACAAAGTTGGGTATTTCAGGGTATGTAATATATGGTAGGACATAATTTATTTTTAATTGTCTGTCTGTCTGTTTCTTTCCGGTTAATCTCTGAAACGGCTAGACCAATTTTCCCTGGCAGATAGCTAATGTAATAAGAAATAACTTAGGCTACTTTTCATCCCCGACATGTCTGTTCTCGCGAGAATTGGGAACCACAAAACTATTTCACGCGTGCAAAACTACAAATAGACACTTCCATTTTATTTATCTGTAGGTACATAACATACAGATATGTAGGTACTTGATATTTTGTTTCTTATTTACAGTCAAACAAGACATTAGTTACCCACCGTCGCACCCACACGGGGGAGCGTCCATACCAGTGTAAGTACTGTCCCGCTGCGTTCGCTCAAATGACACCAATGAAGACACACCTTAAGTCAAAGCATAAAAACTTGGATGTGTCAAGTTAATTCCGGTACCCGGTACTGTTCTAATTTCGGTACCAGCAGCGTTGGGACTAATATCGTAACCGGTATTTAATAAAGGAAAAAACCGAGTCAATCCCAGTGGATCCATGGTAGCGACGACAGGATTCCCGTCTACCTGTGGTACATTGTCTATTCTTACCAGTGAATTAAAACATTACCAAAACTTAAAAACTAGTTTTATTCAAATAAAAATACGTTATATTCAGCCTTATCCTAGAGGTGCATTGCCGGAGGGCGTCGACGTAACGTGCTACTTTATTTATTTATTTTAAAATCCAATATGGCCGCCGCACCATAGCTGTATTTTTTATGTTAGGTTTCGTTTATAGGGCTTTTTGGTATGCTTACATATTATAAAATAAAGTCGCATGTTCTGTATGTATGTATGCGTAGATCTTTAAAAACTACGCAAAGGATTTTGATGCGGTGTTCCTCAATGGGTAGTACCTGGGTGGGACCTCAGGAACGGCAGTCGCATACTCATACTAGTGTTCCACCGAGGCAAGGGTCAAACCACAAGCGATATCCTTGTAAAAATATAATTAGCATTACCCCGCCCCTATACCCTACTACAGCAGGCTACAGGGCGAGCATGGCGGTAGGAAGAGTTTGTCGGTAACCAATGTGATATAACAGAAATAACACATTTTGTAGTTGTCGACAAACTCTTCCTACCGCCATACTCGCCCAGCAGGTGTTGTAGAAGTGAAAGAGACTTTTCCCTCGTGCACAGTGGTAGGAGCGAAATGAAATGAAATTATTTATTTATTTGTATAGGTCACTAAATGGCTCTTACAAACGTCTGTAAGTACTTAAAATAAAAAATATCATTGCTTCTATATTTACATGTACTGCCAGATTCGCAAAGCAATAAGTAGAACCGAGAGAAAGAACCTGGTAATAAAACTCTCGGTCATTCTTTTTCAATAATTGACATATTTACACATTTTCTTAAGACTAAATGTGGACGAATGTACATTGGTCTCGTTCTCGTGTCAAAATCAATAAGCGTATAAATGCAAGAAAAAAAAAATGTAGTCAAATAAGTACAAAATATGCTACAATTACCGGCATTTTAGGAGGTGCCTGGATCATGCTCAAGCCAGACACTTTTATCGTTAAGGTAATCAACTGTCTTGTAATATGCTCTTTGACATAAAATGATCTTTATAAAGGTTTTAAATTTATTGTCAAGCAAACAAAGGACCGATTCAGGCAATTTATTATAAAAGCGTATACATTCCCCCTTGAAAGATTGACTAACCTTGCTAAGCCGATAACACGGAGGGAGTAGTTTATTTTATGCCAGCGGCCGTTATGGTTACTCCATGAATTGAAAGATTGTGGACTGCAATCTGATTTACTTGTCGTAATATTATTATTTAAGGTACAAATAATAATAACGAAGCTATATATTGTCCGGGCTCGAGCGCGTCGTTCAGCTGAGTAAGTGAGTACGCTAGCGCGCTGTAGTATCGGACCCCCCCGTACCAACGTGTACGTAGTTGCTATGCGTTATGCGCTGCTAGTGGTTTTGCTGTCTTGCTCCATGCTCCACCAAGGATCAAGACAGTTTGCTTTTAGTCGGTATTTGGAGTGTTGTCTTCATTTGCTCTAGTCAGGGTCTAGTTAACTCTAGTGCTACAAGGGATTCCTCTTCTGAAGTTTCTTTATACGTGGATCTGTCCGTTCAATGTGAAAAGCGCTTACAAATATCTATAAAATAGTTGTCAGTGTCAGGCAGTCCTAACTGTCATAGCTGTTTTTAGCTGTCACTCCATCCATAATAGTGTCAAATATGTCGTTTTTTTGGCATCGCGTCGTGGGTTGGTGAGCACGTGTGTCCGGAAAAAAATCTGTTTTTTGTTAACAGTTGCGGTGATTTGTCACTTGTTATTGTTTATTTGTGTATATTATTGTGTCGTCCTTACTAACAGGCAATAGGTAAGTGTCCATAATTGTAATTTTACAGAATAAGCATGGATAGGGCTAAACCACCTGATCCTCCTGATCCCTCTAACCCTGCCCCAACAACCCCTATATTTTCCTCCCCTCCTTTCTTCCTGAATGCGATAACCCCAACAACTCCAACTAACCCTCTGACGCAATTCGCGGATGTAGCCTGCGGTATTACAGACACCCGGCCCTCTGCAACCCGTAAGCGTACCGTTAATGATACGCCTAATCTGCCTTTAAAGCAGATTAGAACGCAGATTTCGCGAAACGAATACACCCCTGATGACACAGGTCATCAGGGGTGTATTTGTCGTCCACGTGTCCCGTACAGAGTTAGAACTCACAGGAACCACACTCCAGCCAGTAACTTTCGGCCTATTTATGTGCAAAAACCGCATCTCCAATGTCGCGAAAGACGGTGTAAAGAGGGTCGGCAGAAACCGGGTCTCTGTACAATTTACAGCCTACCAAGATGCTAACGCATTCCTCCTCAACCCCGTCGTTACGCAAAGCAATTATACTGCTACGATCCCGTCCTACAACGTGTCCCGCATGGGAGTAGTTACAGGTATCCCGGTAGATATGACGGAAGAAGACGCTAAAGTGTATCTATCCGTTCCACATGGGTGTGGTCGCATCCTTAAAATAAGAAGGTTTAACCGCAAGGTTACACAGGAAGGTGTCACAGAGTGGAAACCCACCCAAACATGCGTGATTACGTTTGACGGTCAGGTTTTACCCCAAAGGGTGTATTGTTGCTACAACTCCTTACCAGTACAACAATATGTATATCCTACAATCCAATGTCGCAAGTGTTGTAGGTTTGGACATGTAGAGTCTGCTTGCAGGTCGAAACCCCGATGTTCAAAATGCAGTCATGAGCACCCGGGTAATGGTTGTTCGGTAGACGCGAGTGAGGCTTTTTGTGTGCTGTGCTCGGGCAACCATTTTGCATATAGCAAGGATTGTCCAGAGTATGTTAGACAGAAGGCCATTAAAACTACCATGGCCGAAAAATCTATCTCCTACGTAGAGGCCAGTAATATCGTTCCTCCAGCTTCTCGAAACTATGCCAATGCTGCCAAATCGACCCCACAGCAATCGTACAGGAAAACCATCTCCCTGAAACCCAAGTCCCATGGTCCCAACCCCCGTCCTTATGATAGAATATCACATGAGAATATTACCCGCTCCCCCCTACCCTCACAGCCAAATGGCTGTGCAATCGCCAACCAAAACCATCCTTCAGATAGCATAAGTTCCGTCATAGAACTAATCATTAAATTCCTGACTACACTGATTCCTCATGGCCATCCTATGTCTCCCAGTCTATTTACCCAATCTAGCCCCCCCTATGATTCTATTCCTTCCAGTCAACCGCCCAACGCTGCACAAAACCTTTTACTCCAACTTCTTAACTTTCCCAATGGCTCCATACCTATCCTTTCTCCAATGGAACATTAAAAGCATAGCACACAAAAAGCAAGACTTGATATACCTCATTAACAAACACCACCCAGTAGCCTGTTCCATTGCTGAGACCTGGTTGCTGCCAAGTCTCAATTTCCACCTTCATCACTACAACACCTTGAGATGTGACAGAGACGATGGGTATGGAGGCTCTGCCCTCCTTACCAATGATAGGGTTCCAATGTCACCCCTCACCCTAACCCCTTCATCAGGAGAGATAGCTATTGTAGCGGCTAAAGTAGAAGGTATCACCATAGTCTCTGTCTATATTGCACATCCTCATGTAAACCTTTTACCAGCTCTGCGAAATATACTGGAGAGTATCAATGGTCCTATGCTAGTCATGGGGGACTTCAATGGACACCACTTCAGATGGGGTTCTGATCACTGCACTCCTCTTGGCGATGGGCTGGTAGTAATATTGGATGATCTCAATTTATGTATTCTGAACACTGGTTGCTCAACCCGGAAAACTCTCCCTGGCCAGCGTAAAAGCTGCGTTGATCTCACCTTCTGTTCTCAGGAGATTGCCGCATCTACTCACTGGCACTGCACCGACCTTTCGCATGGGAGTGATCACTACCCAATTATTGTCACTATTACTAATAGAACATACCTTGAAAAGACCTCCCCTCCCCTCTTACGTTTCAACCTATCTAACCCAGATTGGTCGCAGTACTCACAACTCCTGGAGGATTCCATCCCTGCTCTCCCCAACCCTGATCCCCTAAATTCTCTCCAAACTGATCACTGCCAAGCGCAACTCTGTCTGGATAGCCTAGTCAGTGCAATTAACACTTGTGCTGAGGCATCATTTCCAATTAAAAACAGTGCTAGAGGTAAAATCCCATCACCCCCGTGGTGGGACCATGAGTGCACCAAAGCCATTAAGGAACGGAAAGAAGCTGAGAGAAATTACAATATAGACATGTCCACGCAAAACTTAATACAATATAAACATATCCTTGCTAAATCTAAAAGGCTACTCCGTCAAAAGAAACGTGCTGGTTGGGCAAAATTTTGTACATCTCTGTCTCCTTCAACCCCATCAACAATTGTATGGAAAAAAATAAACAGCTATAGGTCTGGATGCTCCCCTACTAGCTCTACCATTATGACTAAAGAGACCGCAGAAGTATTTTTCAGGAAATGCGCTCCACCATATGTACCAACAATAGATGAGTGTAAGAATAATACGGATGTAGGGCCTACTGATAGCACATTTGAAGCATCTTTTACCGTTCAGGAACTGGACATGGTGCTGGAACATGTGAAAGACTCTGCCCCCGGCATTGATGGTATTCCATACTCATTCATTTCACACTGTGGTACTAACGCTAAGACCTATCTCTTAAAGATCCTCAACTTCTGCTACCTAAATAGCTGGATCCCTAACCAGTGGAAGATACAGATCATCATCCCCATTCTAAAACCGGGCAAACACACGGATGACCCAAATGGCTACAGACCAATAGCCCTAGCACCGGTTCTGGCTAAGATCTTCGAACATCTAATTAAAAACAGATTAGAGTGGATAGTTGAGTCTAGGGATCTGTTACCCAGGTCCCAATTCGGTTTCAGGAAAGGTCTTGGTACAATGGACAGCGTAGGTCTCCTTATAACAGACATAAGACTCTCCCTGGCACAAAACCAGTCCACTGTAGCTACATTTCTGGACATTACAGCCGCTTATGATAATGTCCTTCTCCCCATTCTCAGGCAAAAGCTGCAAAAGCTGAGAATACCAGGGACGATGGTCCAATGCATATGCGAAATGTTACTATGTAGAAATCTGGTCCTAAGAGTACAAGGAGAAGAGCTTGGACAGAGAAGGGCGTGGAGAGGCCTGCCCCAAGGCTCGGTCCTAAGTCCTATATTGTATAATCTTTACACCTCAGATATTGATTCCTGCCTTAACCACAATTGTCACATTCTGCAATATGCCGATGATTTGGCCTTATATGTAGACAATGAATCCATTCCTGATGCAGCTGCTTCACTCTCCCTGTCTCTGAACTCTTTAAGCAAGTGGTTGCTGGACCATGGACTAAGTTTGTCTGGCCCAAAAAGCTCTGTTGTGATATTTTCCCGCAAAAAAAGACTCCCACAAATATCTATAAGCATAGATGGCCTCAACATCCCAGTGGCCACAAAGGCTAAGTTCTTAGGAGTCTATCTGGACGCAAGATTATCAGGCACCCATCATCTTAATTACCAAGTTAAAAGATGTGAAAGGAACATACCAATTTTAAAATCCCTCGCCGGTGTTTAGTGGGGGGCTCATCCCTTTACCATGAAATTGGTTTATAACTCACTAGTGCGCAGCATTATGGACTATGGTTCATTTTTGTTAGTGCCATGTAATAAAGGTGCCCTGACCAGGCTGGACACGATCCAGTCCAACTGCCTCCGTATAATAACCGGCGCCATGAAATCTTCACCCATCAACGCTTTACAGGTTGAATGTGCAGAACCGCCTTTAAAATTGAGAAGACAGTACTTAGCATCTCGATTCTTATCTCGTTTAATTTCCAATAACAGTCACCCACTACTTCAAAAAATTATGGAATTAAACTCCACAATTGACACAGCAAGCTATTGGAATCACAAAGAATTCCCCTTAATATTAAAAACTTATAGGTCCTACCAAAACCTTGAATGTCCCATTATGAAATCTGATAGGCTCTCCATGTTCAATTACAACTACTCTATTTTGTGCTATAAACCCCATATAGAAACGAACATAGGGATATATAAGGATATGCCTGCTGCAGGCTCCGCCTTAAATGCCCTTATAGAGGAAAACTGGTATGACTTTCATATATTTTACACTGATGCCTCTAAACTATCCTCTGTTAGCTATACCGGTGCCGCGGTGTACTACCAAAACTCAAAAATTATCCTCATGTACCGTTGCCCTAAGGAATCTTCAGTCTTTACAGGTGAATGTGTCGCGATATTGGAGGCATGTACATTCATAGAACATCACAATAATATATATAAAGCTGTAATATTCACCGACTCCCTCAGTTGCCTTAAGGCCTTAGAACAGAACTCCTATAAGAGCAAGCTACATAGCACCATACTCCTGGACATAAAAAAATCGCTGCTTACTTGCTCTAACAACAACAAAACAGTTCACTTAGTCTGGATTCCAAGTCATAGTGGTATTAGTGGCAATGAATATGCAGATTCACATGCAAAAATCGCCATTTCTCACCCATCATCGGACCTTAAACACCTCAAACATCAGGGATACGACCTGCTGAACCTTCCCCAGGTAAATTTGCTGGCTTCATGGCAGGAACACTGGGATGATTCCAGCAAAAAAAAGGGAAAGTTTTATAATGCCATACAACCCAGCATTACACCCAAACCCTGGTTCTACAAATTTAAAAAGGTACCCAAATGGGTCATATCAGTCATATGTCGTCTCCGTTTAGGCCATTGCTGCTCTCCAGTATTTCTCCATAAAATTAGAGTACGGGATTCGTCGCTGTGCGAGTGTGGCCTTGATGAGGGAAGTTTGGACCACATATTCTTTAGTTGTCCAAGGAACCAATGTATCCCTGATCTTTATAGTCTACTCCCAGAACTCAACATCCCAGTGCCTACTAACATCTCTGCCCTTCTAACATTCCCTTCCCCGGACGTCCTCAGGACCCTTGTCCTATTTATTCAGCATAATTCTGTAAAACTATGATAAAAAATTTTGTTGTGTGTAAATATTTTAAATACAAGATTTATATACTTACTCATGTATGTATGTTTATGTATATAAATATATATATATGAGTATACTTATATATATGTATTAAAATATATATATTAAGGGGGGGGGGGAAGGAAAAGTATTCATAATCTTACACTTGCCTAAATTATCGCAGAAAATATTCAGAAACACACGAATAGCCATAACACTTTTCATTGGCCAAATTGTCAACATACCTGACAGAGGCCATTACCAAAAATTGAATTGAATTGTCAAATATGTCGTCGTTTTCTTATAATCTTGTTTATTTTGTTGTTTTGTTTATTTATATTGTATCAAATAATGTAAATTGATTACATAGTATATACTTAAAATGGATATAAAAGTCGATTCTGATAAAGGCCGTATGATATGCCACGGCTGTTTATCTGGAAACCGAAAAATCTGCTACGTTAGTCAAGAAATGAGTGATTTATTCAATATTCTACGAAATGACTTTACTGATCGATATGTAAGATTGTTATTATTTAGTTTGTTTCTATTTCAAAATTTGATTTTATTAATTCGTAATGTTACAAAATAATATGTGCAAATTTTATTTGAGCATGTACTTACCCGAAATAAAGATTGATTTATTATTACCCACTTATTTATTTATTAACTGTCTAGCTGATTAATAATAATAGCAGAGCTCTCCTGGACTAAAAGCTGGTAGTGTGATCATCAATGACAATTATATTTTTCCCAGCTCTCATAGGACCGCTCAACTATTACCCTGTCTTCACAGACGTCAAATATCTTATTGTCTGTATCCCAAGTCATGCGAGAGCTCGTGAGAGTTAAGGGATCGCAATATATAATAGATGTTTAAAATATTGTATTCAACGTGTAACGTGCTATGGGATCTAGACAACTGATAAACATACTTATATATCTTTAATATATATATATATTATACATAGAAATTACTGAAACTCCAAAACAAATATTTGTGGATCACACAAATAATTTGATTCAACCCAGAATCGAACCAGGGACCTTAGGGGCGACAGTTGCATACTCATACCACTGTGCCACTGACGCAGTCAGGTTACAAGGTTCGCCTGATGGACAAATTTTAAAACAACAACAGCAATCAACGTTAATCACTAAACTGAATATATATTGGAAATGGGACTGATGCCAATAAATTAAGCCTGAAAAACAGCAACTGGGCAAGAAATAGGTGGTGCTACTGTATTAACTCTATATCTACGAAATAACAAATTCATTGATGGATGTGTAAGATTGTTTTTCTTTGGAAGGTAATGTTATTAACTGTCTAGCAAAACAATAATAAAGTAAGCTTTCCTGGACAAAAAGGGGGTAGCGTCATACATTTCCCAGCCCTCACAGGACTTCACGCTTCACCGACATCCAATCGCTTATTCTCTGAGAGCTCGTGATGTCCACTCACATTTTCTCTTTCTTTTACCCTGTGTAAGTAGTGAGGTGCTACTTCTGTGTTGCAAGCATCACATGAGCCAGATCCTCAGACGAGTTAGCCATTTGCTGGTTTACTATTAGTGTAGCTAATTAGAAAAACTCTTCTATCATGTTCCTGAATTATTTTTATCTATTTGCAGATCCAGCTTGAACTATGTTGGGAGTGTATAGCACTTCTGGCGAAGGTGAAAATGTTTCAAGCAAGGATTCAAACAGCACAATGTTTATTGATGGATTATACACAAAATCATTACAAATTGGTAACATATATTTATTACTTATTTTATAAGTCACTAGACGCGACTTCGTCCGCGTGGTAATTTGGATTTTTTCCCGTTCCCGTCGCGCCGCGTCATATTTTAAACAATTCACACAATATCTTTATAAATTGTAGCCTATGTGTTATTCTGATGTATAAGCTATATTATTGTAAAGTTTCATTAAAATCCATTCAGTAGTTTTTAACAAACATCCATCCATCCATACATACATATGTTACGGCTAATACCCGAAGTGCGGCTGCACCTAGTTTTAGCCGGTTAGAACTAGGTGTAGCCACTTACTCTTGGTTAAACCTAGTACGAGCCGATTGTTTTCGGGTAAAACTAAGTCTAACCTTCATCATGCCGGCTACAACTAGGTCCAGTTGTCACTTTCACCTGGGAGAAATCTTTTTTTTATTAATGCAAGTTTCTGGCACTCGCTGGCCGCTGCCGCGGCACCGCTCGCTTCGCTCGCTCGGCTCATACGTAGGTGGTCACAATTTTAACCTAACCTAACCTACCCATACTAGGTTTATCCAAGAGTAAGTGGCTATTCCCAGTTCTAACCGGCTAAAACTAGGTGCAGCCGCATTTCGGGTATTAGCCGTAACACATACATACATACATACATACATACTCAAAAACTTTCGCGTTTATAATATTAGTAGGATATTTGAGAGAAACAATTGTAAATAAAAGTTACTAGCATTCCTGTTAACCCTTGATGTGAAATGAAGTGTTTGCATTAGTAAAGAGTACTAATATTCTATTTTCTTACTGGCTGATGACCGTGGCTCCGCCCACATAATACAGTTTTATCATTCACAATTTCTGTGACCACACATTACTGGAATAAAAAAATTGTGCGGTCGGGGGACCCGTGTCAGGAACGAAGTTCTTTACGCAACTGCAACGTAACCCAACTTGGGTTTGGGTTACTTTTCGTTTTACTAACGACGCCGACGCTAAATTTAAAATAAATAAAAATAAACGGACCATATTTTGGCTTTTGCAGACCACCGGTTTTGAACCACCGATAAGCGTAACGTGACGATTTCGACTAAATCGCATTACCCGTGAGTCGCGTTAGAGAACTTTGCTTCCAAAAGTAGCTTGTGTTCCTCGGTATCCCGAGTAACTACATATTTGTGAAAGATTTTTTAAATGGGCGTTTTCACATTGCACGATAACGACACACGATATCGTGAGGATATCGTAAGTAGCAGCAGTAACTTTAAGGTAAGCACGTTAAGCCGTCGGTCCTGGTTGTCATACGAACATATATGGCAGTCGTTAGGGGTAGTTGGAGCCCTAAATCAAAAATCCAACAGGTCTAACTACAGAACTTCGATATCGCCCATGGGTTGTGAAGGTCAGATGGCAGTCGCTTCACGGAAAATATTGAAGTTCAGCCGAATCGCAGTTAGACTGGAAAGCCGACCCCAATTCAGTTGGGAAAAGGCTCGGTGAATGATGATGATCGTCACAATATTGTGGACGATATCGTGCAATGTGAAAACGCCCATTGCGTAGTTACGAAGCATATTCAATTCATACAAAGAAACAATCAAGTCTTTCCTCTTTATTGACCGAGCGAGCGAAGCGTCTACATTTCGAAATTGGACAATTTTACTTTCGTCTGTCTGTCTGTCGGTATGTGTGTCCCGGGCTAGCAGCCACAGTTTTTATCCGATCTTTACGAAACTTGGCACAAGTATTCCTTGATTTAATACATTTTTTCGTCGTGAGCTTTATGGATTGGGGGAAATGGGGAAAAAAGCTCAAATAATGTTTTTAATGCTCGCGAGGTCAACTGTTCGAATTTTGATAAAGTGAAAATTAAAGTTAAAGTCAACTTTACACTAAAATAAAAGGGATTGAGTTTTTCTATTTAGTGATTAAATTTCTTAAGTTTATCCTCTTTCTATTGGTATGCAATAAGCCATGAAGAAACAAATTACACAGGAGACTCACTTCTTTAACAAAATAAAATTATGTAAAAGAAACATTTATTCGAAATAAAGAAAACCCGTTTGCATGAATAGCACGGGTATTCATTAATAATTTTCATTCTAGCTCAGTTACATAAATGTATGGAGTATTGGTAATCAAAAATATTTTGTTCTTCAGGGTGGCATTCCCAACCCTGTCAATTTATCATCACTAAGTGAGACCCATCTGAAAACATACAACTATGAATTTAGCGAAGAACTAAAATATGATGCTGTTGGACCTGATCATTTGAACATATTTAATGATAAAGATAAGAGAAAAGAAATTGTCGATAGAGATGAGACCAAAGAAATAACAACAAAAGATATATTTGTTGATATAAAGATAGAAGATAGCAATATTAAAGAAGAAGAAGAATGTGAAGAAAATAATGATTGTAATGATTCTGATTACTTTGAAACTGAGCCTAAAGTTAAAAAAGAACAGTATGTTAAAAAAAGTAATAAAATTAAACATAGAAAAACTGATAAGAAGTATAGAGGTTACGCAATAGTGACAAGAAGGTATGAAGTATCATATAAAACTTATATGAAGTTTGCTGAATCCGTTGTTCTAGATAAGTTGGAATACGAGAATGTGTTGAAGCGAGACAATAAACATAATTACTGTCGGATGCCATTTAAATGTGAGGAATGCAAAGAAGGTTATTTCCAAGAGTTGGATCTACAAAGGCATCAAAGCTTCTGTCATAGTGAGAAGGTAATGTCTTCTCTAAATAATTGAGCTGAGTTTGTCGATCCGGGTCGAACTCCTAAACGACTGGACCGATCTTTATGAATTCAGATATATGCACTCACGATGATGGTCACTATGACCGTGCCAAATTTCAAAAAGATCGGTCCAGTCGTTTAGGAGGAGTTCGATCACGAACAAAATACACGAGTCGTCTAAGAAAGAGCTTCGTAAACTCCGCTCAATAATACCAGTGGAAGCTCTGTAACACACACTTCTTTAATTTGATGGGGTAGTTGAAGTAGGTCCCATTGATATTTTACGGAAATCATTTATGCGCTGACTAAAAATTCATCAATTATCTAGAAATTGTAAAATTTAACTAAAATTACATATAATCGGATAGCAAGGTCGTTACCATATAAATGGATTTAAAATCAGGCTTAGTGGGACGCACGCTGTTTGTGTGAAATTTTGCACTTAAGGTGTCCGTTTGTGAAGCTTGGGCGCGCGGCGGCTACCTGCTGCTGCATCCAGTGGTGGTAAAATAATTTAGGTCTCCAGCGGGTACATCCATATCGAATAGAATACCATGCATATTGCTAACATATTGTTTGGCTAAAACGGTTCGTCAAAGTTTTAAATTTAACACACGCTTAACTTGGCAAACGGCCTTAGGAAGCTTTCGCTCTGTTCCGTCTATTTACTCTTGTGCCTATAGCTTTGATTGCGTTATTTTTTTAGGTAACATTTCCATATAAGTGCGCAGCGTGTCCCACTATAGTGACGTCACTGGACCATATGGACAAACATTGGTCCGAGGTTCACTCTAAGCTATACAAGTGCACGATTTGTGGCGAAATATATCATAATACGACACGATTTAAGAGACATATAAAACTAAAACATCACAAAACTTACACTTGCAAGGAGTGTCCACATGATTATAGGTTTGTATTTTTATTTGTTTTTTATTGTTGTCAAAAAATAATAGGCCCGTTCTGACATTTGAGTAAGACCCGAGAATGTAACTTGGAATAATACTGAAAGACAGACACGTACCACGCCTATATCCCCGAAGGGATAGGCAGAAGTGTATTACACGCCCACATTTTGCCAGTATTTTAAGTCCCACGTAATAAGGTGCAAGTCTATTGCCGTCACCGGGCACTCCAGAAAACAAACCAAAATTCCAACAGCACGAACAGTTATTAAATACCACTTCATAGAATCTCTGCAGTCCGAGCGAAGCGAAATAAACAATAAAATAATGTCGGTAGTATTTTCATTTGGAAAATGGCATGTATTTCAAACATTCCTAACCCGAAATTGAGATTAGATTTTGGTGTGTATTTGCGACTTTGACTTAGCCACCTCGTATTTTCTTCGCTCGCACCGCCTAAAAAAATAGCGGCTTTACTAAGTTTTTGAAAATTAAAAAAAAAACAATTTTAGTGAGTTGGAAATTGCAACTCCAATAAAATTGATATCTACAGACTACAACGTTAATTTAGATTAAATTAATCTAAGTTAAAAAAAAATCTAAGTCTAAATAACTTTTTGTGTAACTAATATTTTCGGTGTACGAGCGCTGTAAAGTATAGCACAACATTATTATTTATTGACCGAGCGAGCGAAGCGTCTCAGTTTCAACTCGAGGACTGGCCGATTTTGCGTTGTTTGTCTGTATGTATGTATGTATGTGTGTCAGTTCCGGTCTACAGGCCGCATTTTTCAGCCGATTTTCATGAAATTTGGCACAAGTGTTCTTTGTTGCAAGGCGCAACTTTTGTCGAAGGGATTTTTCGATTGGGGGGAAAATGGGGAAGAATGAAAATAACGCGATGTCTCCTGTTCGCAGAACTACTAGTAAATAGTTGTTCTAATTAAGAGCAGGCAATTTTTTTAAAGATTTTTGTTAAAACGATGCAGAAGATTCATGAACCGATATGGATACCGAAGTCTTACTGTTTTAAAGCCTCACGGCGCTCCACGATATGAATATAAGTGAAAGTAAAAAGAATTACCTCAATGGGTCCAGCCGTTTACGCTTCATGCCGTGTCCGAGGAAAATAAGCCTTTATTGTTATTCTTAAAATTATATAATTGTTATATGATTGCAGTAGTCTAGGGGACTTCCGCACTCACTACAGGGCGACACACGAGAGAGTTACATGCGACCACTGTAACAAGGTGTTTGTAGAAAAGGCCAAACTAGTGAAACATGTGAGGTTAGTTTGTGTGTTTAAAGTCACTTCATGGAACTATCTTCCGCGTTTTGTTCAACATATTTCACTGCTGCTCTGCTCTTATTAATCCTAGCGGAATGTTAAATGACCGTCCTCGATAAATGCACAATTCAACCATGTTTAATGATATTCTATAACAATGGAAAATTTGATGTTGAAATTTAGATAATTGCAATGATTTCGTTAACTAGAAGACATGTTAAACGTCGACATATGTTTCACCTACTCACGAGGCATTATCAAGACTGTATCAAAGAGACAGTCAAGACTGACTCCTTTGGTGAAACATATGTCCACGTTTAACATGTCTTCTAGTTAGCGAAATCATTGCAATTATCTAAATTTCAACATCAAATTTTCCATTGTTTTATCATGGACTTTCGCCAGGTAACGCCTGACTTCATTCAGTATATTCTATTATGCTTTCAGACGCGTACACCTACCAGTTAACTGCAGTATATGTAACCAAATGTTCACAAACCAAAGAGTTCTCTATTATCACAAAATGACGACCCATCCCAATCCGACGATGTCAGCCGAAGAGTTGTCGTACTGCGTGGAGTGCGACAGACAATTCCCAAGTGTGTTCAAGTACAAGCAACACTTGAGCGACTCTGTCAAGCACACACCGAAGAAGAAAGAAAGGTAGGGCAGAAATCCAACAGTTATCCACAGGTGATCTGGTGGTTGAATTGGTGAAGCGTTCTCCTTGTAAGACAAAGATTCCGATTCAACCCGGAGAATTATGTATTTTTGCGAATACAATGTGTTTGGTACATCGTTTGTCAAATTGAAATGGCTGATAAAAGAGACATACCTATCAGTACCCTTCAAATTAGTTTTAACATTACCATATTTTAAATCGTTTCAGAATCACTTTAAAAATAATACATCCAAATTCAGCATTCAAAATAATGTTTAAGTTTAGGTACATTTAGGTTTTATGGACTGAACAAAATTTTTGATTAAGTGGAAATTAAAGTTCAATTCACACAACTTTACAAGTTAAAAGTAAGAAAAGGGATTGAGTTTGCCATTTACTGATTTAAATTCTTTAGTTGCTTTTTTTCCTGTGATGAAAAAAACGCGCTGAAATTTTTATGTTGCATTACTTTACTATGAACATGAACTTACTACGAAATAGTGATACATATAAAATATAACTTATGTGTCAGTTGAGATCGTACCGAGTTTTTAAATAAACATGTAATTGTTATTTTTTTTTAACTTTTGTCGGCACTCCCGGAGTGCCACTGATTCTTTTCAGTGTGCCATGTCCTGACTGCGGTAAAGTGTTCAGATCAAAATATTTCATGAATAATCACTACAAGTTCGCACATTTGAAAGTCACCAAACATTATTGCAAGCAGTGTGATAAGGTAAGTTTTACTAGCAGTTCCTGTCCAATTCTTAGGTACTTTGGACATTCTCACACAACGCCATCAAGCCCAAACTAAGCCATAAGCTTGTGCTATGGGATCTAGACAACTAATAAACATACGTAGGCTGTTTGGTACCTACCTTAATCGTTTGCCAAATTGAAACGGCTAATCCCTATCTATTAGCGCTCTTCAAACTAGTTTTAAAATCACCATTTTTTAAATACTAATAGAAAGAGGATAAACTAAAGAATTTAAATTAGTAAATGGAAGAAGTCAATATATTTTTTGTTGTAGTGTAAAGTTGACTTTAACTTTAATTTTCACTTTATCAAACATTTTGTTCAGTCAATAAAAACAAAAGTTGATGTTCATTGTGAATAATTTTGAAATATATGACGCACAACAGTAAGCTTCAAAACAAAATCAAAATTACCAGGACTAAGCTATGATTTTTTTTCAATACTAAATCTTTATGTTGAATTTTGGGGTTTTTTTATAAAGAAAGTGATTCATAATACATATTTAAAATATGGTGAGGTTAAAACTAGCTTGCAGGGTGCTGATTCTGTAGAGCATTTTTAACATGAAGTGGTAGTTGAGAGTTATTGAAACGATCGTAGTAACAGTATGTGATTAATTTTGCTATCGAAATGTATTCGTATTTATATCATACAAGTATATCCTCGGCTTGACACAAACAGGTTTAAATGGGCGTCAATCTAAGTAAAACGACGAGTATATAACCTATACATTTGTAGTACTTATAATTAACTCGCTTGCATCTAATTGGCGAATGCCAATTAGGAAGTGTGTCTTAAGGCGTGTGCGCCGGTAGAAGCTGGTAGAAGGGCCTATAACCGCATTCACGTATGATGTGACGTCAGAGGTGGTGCTTCGTTTAGTCTGCTTGCCTACTTGCTACAAACTAATAAGGTTGTTAGCCAATAATAGCGTTTCATTATGAATAAGGGGATAAAACAATGGTTTCTTTTGATGAGTTTATAGTTATCCACTACTTGTATAAATTAAATTAATTTTATTTGGCTTCCTTGAATCATCAAGCTTACTACACAAAATAAACATCTATTTTATACAATTCGACATGAGTCAACATCTGTTGGCATAACATATTGTTGGCACTCTGTCTATTGATGGAGACCGTGTCGAAATCCTACAGACAGAGCCAGAGGTAATACTTAGTGATATAATGAATGTCCGTCAGTACTACACGACTGGGGCTGCACTGCGGCGGCATATTGTACGTCTCCACAAGAAGATCCCGTTCCCCAAGGACAAAGTGTGCGACATCTGCGGAAGAGGGTTTGCGGTGAGTTACAGCACACACACACACACATATGCACAAATACGCACGCAGACACGCTCATGCACACGTAGTATCAGAGGTGGTGTCGTTTCGGCTAATTCTAGAACTCGCGAGATCTAATACTAAGCACTCGTGTGATAAAGTGGGGAATACATCACAGTCGAATGAGACTTGCGACTCAGTTGTAGGTTTCGGATGGCCATCTTTCGAAATTCTCACACAACGTCATCAAGCCCAAACTAAGCTATAAGCTTGTGCTTTGGGATCTAGACAACTGATAAACATACTTATATATTTCTAAATACATACATAATAAACATGGAAAACACCCAAACTCCGAAATGGTTCACAGTATATTGGATTCGACCCGGGAATCGAACCCGAGACTCCGGAGTCGAAAGCCGATGCACTACCGACCACGCCACCGAAACAGTAAATGTAGTTTAGTTTGTATCCATTTACTGTTGTTATAAGTAAAAAATACTTATCTTTATTTAACGACGATCCCTTGACGTCCTGGTGCATAAACACTATTTATCCAAGTAAACACAATCAAACTATTATCTAAATTATTTAACTAAATCACACTGAATGACATTTTCCTTTACATATTTTTCTAGACAGTTGTCAATTTGTGAAAACCTAGCATAAAGGTTTTATGTACCTTAAAGAAGGTACACATGCATGTATCTTTGCGGATAAATAAAATATTAATCTTGGTAGTGTGTTTCCGCGAGAATCAGAAACTATTCCTTATATCTGCGAGCGTCCGCTACATCATCATCATCATCCACCGAGCCTTTTCCCAACTCAGTTGGGGTCGGCTTTCCAGTCTAACTACGATTCGGCTGAACTTCAATATTTTTTGTAAAGCGACTGTCATCTGACCTTCACAACCCATGGGCGATATCGAAGTTCTGTAGTTAGACCGCGAGGATTTTTGATTTAGGGCTCCAACTACCCCTAACGACTGCCATAGATGTTTGTATGACAACCGGGACCGACGGCTTAACGTGCTCTCCGAGGCACGGAGGGCATTCGTAGGGGGGGGGCAGCTGACCCCCCCCCCTACGAATGTCTACTCTATGTTATACTATTCAGCTAGAATCCTCATAAACCCGTTTGTTAATATTTTGAAATAAATCTAAAAACAAAGGATAAGAAAAGACAGGTAAAAATCAATAATAAAAGCAACGCGGCAGTATCGCATTTCAAAATGTATTCACTTCCTGGATTTTTACGCGGGATGGGATGGCTATGATGCACTTTTTGTACGGGTCACCAATGGTCACCACCTGGTATAGCACCTTGTGTCGAACACGACAGGCGAGGCTGGGAAGGGTAGTGCAAAAGTGCAAGCACATTAGTTGAAGAAAAAATCTAATTCCTTTCTCATTTTCATCTGTTGATTCTGTGGTGCAAGTGTCGCCCGTTTCGTACCAGCATCATTGTGCAATTTCTGAAGAGCAGTATTAATTAAAAATTGGATAGGTATATGGCCATCATCAGTCCACGAGGAGCTCCTGGAGACCCTGGAGCATAACCCATGGCGGCGCCCGTACCTTGAGGTTAAATCCGACAGAGGGCGCTCCCACTGACCCAGAGTCTCCAGGCGGATCAGCTGGAGGGGGTCTAGGGCTCTGTTTCCGACGAGCTCGGAGGAGCACATCCCTCCGCGCATGGCTTGGTCTCAGACGCCCAACGCAGATAGCAGCGGCGAAGACGACATACCCGAAGTCAGAGAGATAGGAGCAGTGGTACTTCGTCTCAGTCGCCGGAAAATCACCACCCCTGGACACGACGGCATTCCGGGCCGTGCATGGGTCGTGGCCCTCAAGGAACTCGGACCTCGACTGAGGGGACTATTCAGCGCATGCCTCGAAAGGGACCAGTTTCCCAAGGTGTGGAGGACGGGGAAACTGGTCCTGATTCGGAAACCGGATTCAGATTCAGAGAGATTCAGCAGATTCCACCAAGTGCCGTCAATCGACAGTATAAATAGTCATTTTCGAGAGCTAGATATGCTTCTGTTTTTTCCATTCAATTCCTTAATATGTAGGTACTTGTAAATACTTATTTCTTTGTTTATTATCCACAGAGTAACACGATATTAAATAACCACCGTCGCACTCACACGGGGGAGCGTCCTTTCCAGTGTAAGTACTGTTTGGCGGCGTTTGCTCAAAAATCAGCAATGATGTCACACCAGAAGTCGCAGCATAAAAACTTGGATCTGTCATGTTAATTCCAGTGTTCCGACCTCCTATCGCGAGGCGAAATAACAAGCGAAGGAAACAAAGAGCATTTAAGATTGATATTAGGTCTTTACCTATGAAATTGCCGTTTTGTATGAAAAAATTAAACGATTTTTTTTATGTATTTTTATTTGTATTAATCGTAGTAATCACCCATGCAATCAATGTATCTTTGCCAACGCAGCGGCAGTTTATTGATGCCCTTCTTAAAGAAATCAGCTGGACGGGAGGCAACAAATTCTTCAAAGGCATTTTGTACTGCCTTTCGGGTATTGAATTTCTTTCCCGCCAAGAAGCTATCCAAATTCTGGAAAAAATAGTAGTCTGTAGGCGCAAGGGCTGGTGAGTATGGCGGATGACGGAGAGCTTCCAACCCCAGTTCTTGCAACTTGGAGACCGTCTGCAGTACAGTGCAGTATGAGGTCGCACATTGTCGTGCGGGAGCAGCGGAGACGAGCGATTGACCAATGCTGGTTGGAGATGTGCCAGCTTCTCCAACAGTTCAGTTCTTGACAGTACACATCTGCAGTAATGCTCACCCCGTTTGGTAAGAAGCTGTGATGAATCACACCGGCGCCGGCGCTAGACCACCAAACAGTGCCCATCACTTTTCTAGGGGCAAGCTTTCGTTTAGGTCATTGTTTAGGTGCTGAACCAGGATCCAACCAACTTGCTGAGCGCTTGCGGTTATCAAACAGAATCCATTTTTCATCGCAAGTAACAATGCGGTTCAAAATTCCTTCATTTGTGTGTCTGTTGAGCAATGCAAGGCATGTCTCGACGCGTACTTCGCGCCGGCGATCATTGAGTTCGTAGGGCACCCATTTGTCAAGCTTTTTTACCTTGCCAATTTGACGCAAATGGACCAATATTGTTTTGACGCTAACGTCGAAAGCTGCTGCTAATTCAGCCGTAGATTGTGTATCATCGGCTTCCACAATCACCTTTAATTCGTCATTGTCGACCAAAGTCTTAACGGGAATTTCATAGGTAAAGACCTATTATTTACTGGAAGACTACAACATAGGACTTCTGGTCGTTCTGGACCCGAAAAATGTTGACCCTTTTTCTCGGTGTGTGGTAATCGAATAAGCGGATTTCTTGACATACAAAAAGTGTGTATTAACTGCTTCTATTTTGAATAAAAATATTTTGATTTGATTTGATAATATATGGAACTGAACTTTTATCGTGAGCTTTTTTTATAATGGGGATGGGGAGATTATCCCAAAATAATTATTTAATCTACTCTCATGTTATAAAATTGAAATATGTAATGATTTCAAAAGCTTTTTATGATATAGATTTTGTATGAGATTTCCTGCAAATCTGTATCTTAAAGTAACTTTTTAAATCATTAAAACAGAGTTGGATAAAATTATATGCACGGTTACTGGTTAAGTCGACCAGAATCCATAGGGGTATAGCTTCCATCATCACTGATTTGGCTAAGGAGCAACCTACCCCAAACTTAACCGTTCTCAAGTTATTGAACTTTCAAAGTCCAAAGTCAGTAGCGGTTATTGTGACAAGGTTCTATCCCACATCGTGCGCGGCTTATAACCTGAGGTAGTGACGCTGCTGTTGACCATCACACCAACTTTAACGGACGGGCCTACTGGTGTGCACTGGATCCACCAACTACCAATAATCTTCTACTTTCCCTTTCACCTTCACTACAAGCTTTTATTTAACTTGCTATGTTTGTATGTAATATACTTGTTCGGGTGGATTCTTGTAACTCAATTTTGTAGCAGATTTCCTAAACCGATTGAGCTCAAATTTTGTATACACATTCGGTTTGGATGACAATACATGGTTAACCTTGTGACGTCATTCTAAATCCAACATGGCGGCTTATACAAGATGGCGGACTAATTATATTTAAATTGACATAGATATTATAAAAGCTTGTCGCGAGATTTATGTACCTACTCGCATTTACTGGACTGAACAGCGACAAGCTTTTATAACATGTAAATTGTGTAATGACGTTATAAGTTGATAGCAAAAGTTTTAAGTTAAAGTTTATTATGACCTTTTTAGCGCATTTAAATAAAAGTTAATGCTAATATAGGTAGGTACTTTTGTAAATAGAGAAACACTTGTGTCAAGTTTTGTGGAGATTGAATAAAAAATTTGGCTGCTAGCCAGGAACACATATACAGACAGACGATAATTGCCCAGAATGGTCTTAATATGTAGAAGGTTCGCTCGCTCGCTCGGTCGGTATTCGTCTGCGCAAGGTTACTTCTAGTAGTCCTAAAATTCATCTGTTCTGCGAATTAGGCGAAATCGACCGACGGAGTTGTTAGGCAAGTAATATGGCCGTATCGTTAGGGGCTAGCGGAAAGAGGAAGGTGATAGGGGATGTGAATAAAACTGTATATTAAGTTATGGTAATGTTTTCAAATTCTTTATTTTCAGGCCATAAACCCATAAAATAAAACAATACAATACCATTAATTTCATTAAATGCAGTCATGAATAATATTCTAAGTACAAAAAATTAAAAAAATAATAATCTGTAGACACAAGAACTAAATCAAATAAGAAAGAATATTTTTTATTGTTACATCACAACTTTACACTCAACGTTACACCAAGAAAAATATAACTTATCTGTGGTCATGACGGCCACAGACGTAAAATTGACAGATAGATAAGTGACACGGTCGTGTCACAAACTGTCACTACACAAGTGTGGTTTGGTTTGACACTTATGAGTAACGTATGTGTGGCAGGAAATACGTGGCAAGCGCGTGTCGCGTTTTTGGAACATTATTTACATTTATTGCCTAAATTGGTAATGTAATAAAGTAATGTCAATATAAAGTAGGTTTAAATTTTGCAATTTTACAATTAGGCGTTTTATTTCACTGGTTAAAAAATGGACAATAATGTACCATCACGTGATGACAAATAAATGTAGGTACAATTTGATGATCTTCACTTCAGCACTCGGTAATTCTCGACAGAACGGAAGCACAAATGACACGAGGCCGTGTATTCATAACATCCTACTATGACATTATACAGTCTATAACATTTTAGAATCTTACATTACAGAAAGGACATTCAGAGTGAGACATGACAATGCTTATTCAGATATCAAACAAATAAACGCTGGTGTACCACAAGGAAGTGTCCTTGGGCCTACCCTGTACACATGCGATATCCCTGATATAAAAAATAGCACCATTGCTACATTTGCAGATGACACGGCTATCATGGCCACAGGTGTCACTCACAAAGAGGCAGTGCAGAAGGTACAAATTGCCGTCAATGCCATCATTGATTGGACGAAAAAATGGCGAATCAAATTAAATGAGACAAAATCGATTCATGTTGATTTCACGAACCAAAGATCTGAACATACACCGGTATACATCAACAATCGTGTAGCACAATATGGAAATACGGCGAAATACTTGGGTATGACTTGGCTTGATGCAAAACTTCGCTGGAAGGCGCATGTAAAATAGAAACGCCGAGTGTTAGATCTACGCTATAAAAATATGTATTGGCTACTTGAAAGACGTTCTACTTTGTCAGTGAACAACAAACTACTTTTATACAAACAGATACTCATGCCAGTATGGACATACGGCATTCAACTTTGGGGCTGTACAAAACGAACCAACGTTGAAATAATTCAAAGATTCCAAAATAAGGTACTTCGGAACATAGTAAATGCTCCCTGGTACGTTAGAAATGATGACATCCACCGAGACCTAGGAGTGGACTTTGTTTTTGAAGTTATAAAAAAACACGCTGAAGCACATGAAAGATGGCTTCTTCAACATGTGAACGTCGAGGTCATCCAACTTCTTGACACCACGGACCTAATTAGAAGACTAAAGAGAACTAAGCCCTTTGAGTTGGTTTAGTGTAATTAGTGTTACATAGTGCAGTGAATGCTATTCATTCAAGAACACAAGAACAAAGTGTCTTGGAATTATAATAGAGACAATAAGAAAAGTGTCAATGGACACATTCTTATCTGTAAGTTTTTAGCAAATTAAGTCAAATTTAAATTACTTATTAGCCTTAAAGGTCTAGATTGTAATTGTTATGAGTAATCGTTAAACACGAGTATCTCATTAAAAAAAATACAGTCTATAACAGTAAAGCAAATCGAAAACTTGCAAAATGATGTTTTTTTTTTCAGATAATACAGATGTGGCTTGATGTATTTATTACATCGGATTATTATAGACCCTTAAAATACACGTCAAAAATTGACACAACAACCGAATTTAAATGACCGAAATGGGACCACTTCGGAAGTAGTAGCTTTCATTCAAGAAAATAAATTTCAAAATCGGTTCACCCCGTCCAGATATATGTACAAGGTAACAAACATAAAACAGCATACAGTCGAATTGAGAACCTCCTCCTTTTTTGGAAGTCGGTTGAAAAGGGCTGTTACATAGGTAAGTACTAATCATAATAACACCATGGCCCTTTCCCCCCCCCAGACACCGACCCCCCCTTAATTAAATCAAGGAAAACTTATACCGAGATCCGTGAAGATCAGATAAAAACTGTGGCTGGTAGCCCGAAACTCATATACAGACAGATGGGACGAAAGCAAATATATATCTACCGCTTCCGATACTGGTACCAAAATTGGTTAAAACACCGGAACAACGCCATAACCAATATTAACATGGTATGTCCAAGTTTTTGTGCTGCGACTTCTGGTGTGACGTCATTGCTGATTTTTGAGCAAACGCGGCCGGACAGAACTTACACTGGAAGGGACGCTCCCCCGTGTGGGTGCGACGGTGGTTAACTAATATCCTGTTAACCTGTGGATAATAAAAAAAAACCATTAGTATTTACAGTGCTTCTATTTCTTAGTGATTGCGGTCGACTCTCCAGTCTAACAGCTCGCGGCTCAACTTCGATATTTTCCGTGAAGCGACTGCCACCTGACCTCCACAACCCATAGGCGATATCGAACTAGGTAAAGCTACGCTGCTGTAAATAGTGCGCGGCTTCGTATTGAGCTAAGCGTTATTTTTTTTTTGTATTTAAATTGAATATTTGAGCTTCGTCACGACCTTCAATTGAAATCAGCTATTATTTTAGGTGAAAAAATTTTAATTATCGGTCAAGAGGTTGCTTGCTGAGAAACGAACATCCGAACATTTTACATTTAACCTGCTCCATGGGAGCTCCGCTCAATTATGTAGTTAGACCGCGAGGATTTTTGATTAAGGGCTCCTCCAACTACCCCTAACGACTGCCATAGACATTTTTATATCACAACCTGTAACGAAAGCTTAACGTGCTCTCAGAGCCTCAGAGGCACGGAGGGGTCTGTGTCTTAAGAAATGGTCACCCATCCTAAAATCGGCCTGACTCGATGTTGCTTAACCTTTGCATTTGTAACATTGTCGGTTACCACTAGACCACGAGTCCCTCTTCTATTTTATTAATGTCCTTCAGGAATCATCGTTTTTCCACCAAATATTAATTTCTATGTCCATTATTTATAATTGCCCGCAGCTCTGCACGCGTGGAATCATTTTAAATTATCCATACAACAAACGTTTTTTTTTTTTTTTTTCCGCAATTTTGTTACGGAACCCTATGTACGCGAGTCCGATTCGCACTTTGCTGGTTTATTTTGTATACAAATCAAACTACTGAACCCTAAAAGTCGCTTCATTTTTATTTATCTCTATAGATATGTTAATGTGTGTGTGTATGTGCGTGTACGTGTAACTCACCGCAAACCCCCTCCCGCAGATGTCGCACATTTTGTCCTTGGGTAAGGGGACCTTGTCGTGGACCCGCTCGACATGCCGCCGTAGTCCGAACCCAGTCGAGAAGTACTGACGGACAATCATTATTTCACTAATAGAGCAAGCAATAAAAGCCGAAAATATTTTTTAATATTCTTCGTCGTCGTTCATCGTCTTTTTTAATATTCCCGAGGTCTAACACTAGGACCACCAGTATACCTAATATTAATGAGAACTTCAAATACTTTTCTCATTGGAATGCAACATTAACCTTAAGTAATATACGCTATTTTAAATCACGTTACGACCAATAAGCACAGAGAACGAGAAGTTTACATGCATCTACAATAATCATGGCGACTCTTTGAGGCTACTGCTTATTCCAGTGGGAATCCCCGTGGGTAAAGCGGGAACAGCTAGTAAAACTTACCTTATCACACTGCTCGCAGTAATGCTTGGTGACTTTCAAATGTGTCAACTTGTAGTGGTTATTCATGCAGGTTCTTTTTTTAAACACTTTACCACACTCCGGACATGGCACTCTGAAAAAATATTGGCACTCCAGGAGTGCCGACAGAAGTGAAAAACTCGTATACATGTATATTTATTTACTTTCTTCATTTATCTTTACTTTATATAACTAATTCGTAAGGACCTTTGTTGGAGGAGCGGCAGCCTACCCAGAAGATATAATAAATCAAATGCCGCTGTTGCGTTGTACCAAAGAGAACGGGTCACAGCGTGATTGTAGAAACTACCGCGGAAGTAGTTTGCTCAGCATCGTCGGCAAATTGGTTTTGACTACAAGGGTAACGAATAAAACTGAGGAAAAGATGTGGGATGTACAGGCAGGATTTAGGAGAGGAACAGAATACAGGGATCAGGTCTTTTCTTTATGCTGCATCACAGAGAAGTTCTTGGCGAAAAGGCAAAAGTCTACTGTACTTTTGTAGACTTAGAGAAGGCCTATGATAAACTGCGAGGTCATGCATGCAAGGAAGCAGCCGAGAGAAGGAACGTACCCTCCCCGCCGAATTCCGAAGTCAGCGGCGAGGGCGTCGCAGATTAATCTACGCCCAAGATCATCGACCTCCATGGTCGGGGCCTGAGGAGGGCGGGATAGTCACCCGGATTAACTACGGCAACCAGATTAACTCACCGACGCGGGATAGAACCCTTCTCTAGTAACGCCACTGGAAATTCGTTCTGGTGCACACCAGAGACGCCCCCCGCAATGGACGTAAGAGCGGCCGCGGACTTAGGCCTATGATGGAGTGCTGAGGAATGAACTGTGGTCAACATTGTCAATGTACGGAGTGAGCAGCAATCTGATAAAAGCGCTAAAATCACTTTATGAGGATCCCAGAGCTTGTGTCTGAAGAAACGAGGCTTTCATGGACTGGATCAACATCGAAAGAGGAGTTAGGGAGGTATACGTAGGTCACAACGTATTTAATTTTGCGTAACTTAAAAAAACAACATGTTAAAACCAAAATATTATGTTTATTGCTTTTCAAAATACTCTCCTTTACATTTTAAACATTTTTTCATGCGATCGAACCATTTTTTAAAACAGGAGGACCACAGATCTGAAAGCATGTTTTCTACGTGCTGATTGAACGCTATCACTGCCTCTTCGGAGTTGGTAAAAGTCAAACCTCTCATCAAATCTTTGATTGTGGGGAAAATACAGAAATCACAGGGTGCTAGGTCGGGGCTATGCGCAGGATAGGTGACGAGTTGTACTTTTTCGGAAGCTAAAAATGACTTTGTTTTGTTGGCCGTGTGTGAAGAAGCGTTGTCATGATGTAGGAAAACGCGGCTTTTGGGTTGTCTTTCGCGAACTTTTTCTAACACCCTGGGTAAACAAATGGTAGAATACCACTGGGCATTAACACTCTTTTGATCTTCAAGTGAAATTGTACAGATGGGACCCGTAGTTGAGAAAAAAAAACGCGATCATTTTTGTACCAACGTTTCTCGCCTGCCTCACTTTTGTTGGCTTATTATCATTTTCAAACACCCATTCACAAGATTGCTGTTTTTTTTCGGGTTCAAAACAATACATCCACGTTTCGTCTCCTGTGACAATGTCATAAACAGCATTAGAATGTCCGTGGTCGTACTTCAGTAGCATCTGTGAGCACCATTCCACGCGAGCCCGCTACTGCTCCGCTGTCAGTTCATGAGGGAAAGTTTCCGAACTTTCAATTCTTCGTGTAAAATTTTCTGGATTTGACTCATACCAATCCCCAATAGTCCTCGAATTGTCTCATAGGTAATCCGCGGGTTTTCTTCAATTAACCGCTTAACAGTAGCCACATTATTTTCGTTACGGCAGTTGAAGGCCGCCCTTCACGAAATTCGTCATGTAAAGAAACTCGACCTCTCTCAAATTCAGCAAACCATCGCCTCACGGTGCTCAAACAAGGTGCTTCTCTCCCAAAAGCATTTTGATGACGAGCGGCACAGTCTTGCGGAGAGAGAGAACTTTTAAAATCATAAAAAATCATCGCTCTTAAATCTTTTCGACTTAAGGGCCCAGACCGCGCACGGATAAAGTCGATTTTGAGCGACAGCAGCGCTATTGTTGCCCGAATCATCCGACGGGCGGGTGAATGACCCAGAGAGCGCGATTTTGAAAATGTTTTGCGACAAACGTTCCACGTTGAGTTATTGTTATTGAAGTTGAATATTTACAGCATAACAAAAATGTTGAATTATTGGAAATAAACGACTGCCTATTTGTAAAATATTCCAAGAGTAGTTTTCGTTATAAAATGATCCTAATTACTAGATAAATAAATAAGAGTAGTTTGAGACACAATTTTTATGATTTTCTATTTATAATAAACAATCAAGAGCAGGTCCGGACTGACCTTTTTGTATTCTACTTACCTAAAATTCCAACTACGAGTACCTATGTATTTATTTGTAATTTTACTACCAAAGTTTATTCTTATTTCGTAAAATTTTCATTCAATAAAATAATTGCAAATTCAGTAGGAAGTACGGTCGAAATAACATCACGCCTTTCCTCGCTAGTGTTTATATCTACGCAAGGAAATGTGCCTATTGCGTAAACTCAAATACTTTTTTGCTTACGATCACCTCGCAATCTAAAAAATCTTCTAGGATTGTACAAAAAATTGTCAATAAATGAAACACAAGTATAAAAATGGTTCATATAATTAAAAGTAAACAAAATATGAGTCGCCACCTAAAAAGCGTGCTAGGGTTGTACAAAAATTAGTTATAAACAAACATGAAATTTATAAATTATTCATATACTTAATTAAACGAAAGTAAACAATAACAAAATATGAGTTTAAGAGTTTCTAATGTTTTTTTCATTTTAATGATTACTGATCAAATTCTGATTTCTACTAATTTGATGATAAAATCAATTGCTATTGCAAAACCTATCAGAATGAAAATGTTACCAGCTGCCCGATTCACGTAATAAAAACCGTAGCGTAGTGACTTAAAAATGTCACTTCGCACACTTTTTAACCGACTTAAAAAAAGAAGAAGATTCTCAATTCGCTGTATTTTTTGAACCGATTTTGATGATTTTTTTTTTTATTTGAAAGCTGGTGATCCCGTGTGGTCACATTTTAATTTCATTAGGATCGGACCTTGGGTTTACACCAGGTAACTCTTCAAAATCGTATAGGAATTGTATAGAAATTGAGCTATTGGAAGATTTATGACAATCCAAGACTAGATAAGTAAGTGCGTTAAAAACAGAAAACCAAAAGGCGATTTCTAAGTTTCTAAGTTAAAACGACTTTTGAACTGGCGTGTTTACGTGAATCGACCGGCTGGGTAGTTAAGTTACCTCAGTCTCTTTCAAAATCATTAGACGTTCTTCTCTTTCAAAACACGTAAAGCTCTTTCTTTCCTCTCTTTCATAGCCTCTATGACATTGGGCGGGTCACGAATAGGCATGCTTCGTGACTGCCGAGGATCAACTAATTCTGGAAGGAGGCAATCGTAATAAAATCTAACTAATTTCATCTCCATTTTCTCCTTCCAAAATTTGTCGTCCTTTTCTATAATATAAACTTTCATAGGTACAGTAGCACCAAACCAGATGCCAAGCATGCAAACGTTTCTTTTAGTTATATGTAGCTGTACCTGAATTTGGAAATACCAGTAATGATTTTTATTTATGACATAACCCTTGGAAGCCTTGTCCTTAACCCAAAAGGTATGTTTGGCCATTGCTTCATCAAGAGTCATGCCAGCTAAAGAATGTGGGCACTTAATTTCAATTAAACCGTTTGCATAAATGCCATCTGGTGTAGTACCAAGAAATTCATATTGATCGTCGACGAACAAACCGCAACCTTGTATACTAATATTCTCTTGAATTTCTAACTGTCTAATTGCAGTTTCTTCGTTTTCGATACCGTACCGTACAGCAGGCAAACTGGAGATATTACTACCATAAACGATTTTACAAACAAGAGCAGCACAACTTGTGCTCTCTCGTTTTTTACAAACTTCCCCGAACGATGATGAGGTTAGTAATTTTCTCCTTGTACTCATCCACTCAGCACTACTTCTTTGCAAATGGGTCGACCTTTCAAGCTCCTCTCTTTCAGCACAAGACAACTTTAAATCAACTAATAAAGATGACTTGGCTTTCTCATATAATTCTGGACTCAGATCAGGTTTTTCGCAGTTTGGTCCATAGTGAGCGTCTTTCGATACAGCGCTGTGGCTTTTTTTCAATCTTAATTTAGGTTTAGCAATTAAACGGTTTCTACGATTACTATTTTCCACTTTCGCGATCAAAGGATTAGGACTAGATTTAAATATGACTTCATGAGTTTTACTATGAATCGATCCCGTATTAAAAGACACAACAGCAGCTGCGCATCGGCCCGCATAAGAACCACGGGAAGAATAATTTACACGCTTACCCCCAACTAATTTGGCAATTACTCCGTTAAAATTTTCAACTATATTACTTGTGCAATTATGAATTAAACTTCTAGAATGATATGACAGTCTTTTACTTAAAATTTCTACCGCGTCCATTAATCCGCATCCAACAATTGCTGGAAGTAACCCAACAGGTTCTATTCGACGAGTGTCAGGTCTACAAAAATACTCCTTGCAATGTTGGTGATTACCAAATACGTGTTGTGGACCATTTAGAATATCTGCACTAAGATTTTTTATTTTTTCTTCGAGTGACTGATTTTGATCCCCCCAATATTTAATCGCGCATTTTACACCCGTTCTTAAACGCAAATACCTTTCTTTTAGGAATTTCCGCAACTCGCAAGGATACTTAGTGTCTTTCGACAATTTCTCCAAGCTATTGCAGTAGTTTCGTAAAAGATGATTTTTGCATTAAATTTTCTCTACTATTAAATTATCGTACGGACGCGAATCTAATATTTTTTTATAAGTACTGGAATCGCCGTCTGCTACAAATTTATTATAAATTACACCGTGATCAACAAAGGAACGTTTAAACCCCTCAACTATTATGGTCGATTCCATCCCGGTAGATGATCCTGAATAATTCTTGAAACAATGGTGTTCCGGGGGCTGACTGTTGTTCTTTGCGGCTCGTGCACAGACTACGCAGTATTTATTTTTAACTCCAAAAAACAATACTTTATTAGTTTTAATGCCAATTATCGCAGCTGCGCCGGATAAGGCGGAAAAATTCTTACCATAAGATCTCTTGCTCCAACAACCGTCAACAGCAACAGATATTAATGGTGTACCATTTTTATCAACACTACCTATAGACACTGCGTACTCCGCTTCTTCCTTGACAGCTTCTGCCATGGAATGTGCTGCTGTCTTTTCCCACCAATCGCAAACCGTATTATTAATTTCATTGTACAATGAAGGTGACATGATTGGTAGGGCTACTGCGGCACTTAATGTTTTTAACTGAGAGTAGCTCCCACCAGATGATATGATACCAGACACAATTTGATGATTCACTTCCATGCTATCTTCTTTCTTTTCAACCAAACACACAGTAAATTTCATATTACACATACTACATTTTATGATGAGTTTTGAGTCCAGACCAACTTTTACTTCACCTATTATACTGAGGTAACTTAACTTACAATCCATTGGACCGTGGTCCCCTATGGCCTGAAGAGCTTTAAAAAAAAAGAAATATCCACTACTCTACGCCCAACTTCCACTTCATCCACCTTTCCCTCTTGACGGTTGTCAATAACTAGTTCCTGTAAAGAAAGATAATGGCTTGATTTTTATTATAAAAAATAATTCAAAAGGTATGGGCCAAATTTCTTCAAACATAGCTAAGAACTCCCTTAGAATACATCTTTGAAACACAGAACACTAGATCAAAATCTTAAACGTTTTTATCAGTCTTCGTCAATTATGAAAGTGAATAAATAAACATAATAAAAAACTGGTTGCTTGTAAAGTCGGTTTAGGACGATAATTTTATCGGATAACGTCATAATATTATTCTCCATCGCTTGTACTGCGCTCTCGCTTGACCCTAGCGTGACATAATGTGACACTTTTTTGTGCGTGTTGCCGGTGTTCATCGATTTATAAGACGTTATCACGTCATAAATTTAATAAATCCGACTATATGCATAAAAACTCAAAAGGTAAAAAGAAAACAAGTCTACGGTCTTGAATTATGTTACATAAAAATAAATAAGAACACTATTGTAATAAATCGAATTCAACAGTTGAGACCCATTGAAATCCTCACAGGCTCGAAGATATTCCTGACTAGCTAAATATTTCTTTAGAAATAGGCCCCGACTGCTAAATACGCTATATTACAATGGTGTTGTTATTTATTTTTATTACACATTTTCATTTTTTAATTTGTCGGGTTTTAACATTTTTATTGTTTATTTATTTATATTCATAACTGACGAAGACAAATATAAAAGTGCAAAAGAATTCATACAATATTATGTTCGTGATGAACAGAAATTATAAATTTCCTTTACGCTATACGTATTGGTTTTTTATGGCGTCACTTATTCTATGTCACTCGGGCTTAGAAGACAATTCTAATGATACTAAAAACATTAAAATCGGTTCAATAATTTTGAACTTATCGTGCCACAAAGATATATTACTTAGTATACATACATACATACGTACACCAGTCGCGTAAAAGATAATATTTTACAAAAAAAATTCTTGCTTTTGGTAAAATACGAGATTTGAACGTGAATTTTCTTTTGAGAAAGTAATTGAGAAGTATGTGTTTGTCTCACAATGAAAATAATAAATATTGCAAAAAAAAACTGTAGGTACTGAGATTTTGTCTTCGCCCATCACTAGCTAGTTTGTTTATTTATGTAACAAGTCTACAAGAATTACGTATAACAACTTACCTCTATACAGCGCGTAGCAGTGTTGCTCGCAGTCTCGGCCTGAAGGTTTTCTTCATTTTCAGTACTGGAAATATTATTCATCAATATCCACTTTTTATTTATTTTGTAATTTTTGTACAACCCTACGCCAGGCGTGCAATTTCTGATAGGAAACATACCTACTTCCACTTCCACATATTTAGACATGATGAACATGAAAACTAATAATACTGTAACTAATAATAGTGTAAGCAAACTCATTGCTTTGAAATACATAAATATATGAAAACTAATACTATATTATGTAATAAAATTTATTATTATGAAAATTGTTCCTATAGAAATTGACTTTATTACTTATATAGATATTGAAATTACGTAATTATTACCTACTGGACATTGTAATTTTTCTTCTTAGACTGACATACCTAATTGTGTACCTATCTAATTACATGTCAAATCAATATTTACATGTTGTTGTAGGTATATGTCTGAATCAGGCGATCTAAATCATTGTACCTATTTGCTTTGTAATGTACCTACCCTGTTCAAAATGCAAATAGATTATATTATTATTACTACTAAGACATGATAAGCATACACACAAATAAAAGTAATAAAACTAGGATTTTTACTTGACACTAACACAAATCTAGTAAATTTTTTCTAGGTATTTAGGACAAGACGTAGTCAAGTAGGCAGGTAAATAAATAAGTAGGGAGGAACTTACATTTTATTCCGAGATCTTTTGGCTTTCACGTTTTTATAATGCGTACTAAATTTTCTTTTCGCTGGCATGGCACTCAGCAAATTATCCTGCGAAAAGAGACCCTCGATTACTAATTACGTTTATGATACCTATTGCCTTTATCATGTTGAAAAATCTATGTATGTCGTGCAGAGAACTATATACCCCGCCAGTTCATATCTCGAGAAAATAAGGTGGGCAGGGCTTTGATTGTTTCAAGCCTGAATTGATACCTACTTTACAAGGTTCATAAAATGACCTACGCAACAAAGTAAATAATTTTGTATTTCTTACGATTTATATCTAGTTCCATCATGGTTTTCTTTCAGACTTTCATTATATCGGTACTTTCTATTTACTGAAAGTAAATTAGTTATAAAAATATTGTACTTACAGTTTTTCACAAAAAACACAAATTCACAACACGTAATTTTGCTGTAGCATCCGACACGCGTGGAGTCACTTTGAAATTCTATGGCGCACTGGCGATTAGTTGCGACGATCGTTCTATCGGGACGCGTTTGAATTTGCATACATTTTTCTATGGAGAATTTACGTAAAACATATCTAGATTTTAGGGCTTTAAAAGGGGAAGTCTTTGTTTGTAAAGGTACAAAAAAAAGTACATGGTTTTATTTATTGGCTTTTCAGTGTTCAAAAAGCGTTTCTTTTTATCAATTTGTGTTGATTTATTGGGTTAAATCTGAAAAATACGAAGGCAGGTTTTCGAATTTTTTCTCAATTTTGTGCGTTTGTTGACGTTTATTATATAACAACTACAGGGTTTTAAGAGTTAAAATTAGCACTAACATCATTTTTGGTCTTTCATTTTAATATATACAAATTATCGTTGTTATTAATCATATGTAAATAGGTTAAATATGAAAAATCGTAACACTCTTTTCGGTGATTTTCACGATCTGGGCCCTTAATTCCAATTTCGTTGCATACGTAGAACTTTGATGTGTGATAAAAAACAATTGACAAATGATTTCCCGCCAATTGTTTTTTTTATTACTAAGAAGGTTGCAACGTTTAAAAAAATATAGCATTCGAAATTCAAATAGTTCCGATTAGCTAGAAGTGCAAAACTTTTAGTGTGCCCCATGTATTTGACAGGCGTGTCATGGTACAAAAAGTCAAAGTGACATTATAATAATACTGCAAAGACATTGTGGTAGGCCCCCTGTGCACTTCAATCTATTTATTGAGCGAAGCAAGCGTAGCGAGCGGAGCTCCTGATCAGGGTGACTCCAATGCAACTCGATGTACAATTGTTTCTCGACAACTACCAAACCGATTTTCATGATTTTTTCACTCAAAAATCAAGTATTCTCAGGAGCAAGTTTTGTTCGAGACCTAATTTTGATTGAGGATCCTCAAAACAGTTATTGACCAAAAATATGACAATAGTCGCTTCGCTCAATTGCATGCTGCAGCGCAGTACCACGACAGCGACCGCAGCGAGTAGTTGACAACTGTTCCAGTTTGAAGGATTTGAAAGAAAGTGCATATTTGGTTAAGAATGAATAGCAACGAATAAAATTAACTTTACTGTACCTACACCAATGTATAGGTAAGAAAAAAAGTTTAAATGTTTTCGGTTCTATGATCATCCAAAACAAAATAAATTGAAAATAAAAATGCAAAAAATTCGAAAGTGATTTCCTGAAATCAATTCTTTTTGAGTTATGATTGTGACACTATTCTTGCCGATGTGTGAAATTATTATGAAGCAATTTAAACCATATTGGTAATTGTGGATTAATTACATTACTTAAGATAGATTCTGATATCGTTTGTAACTAAACTATATATATGTATGCAATGCATTCTGCTGTTGCAATAATTGAGCTGAGTTCGTCGATCCGGGTCGATCTCCTAAACGACTGGACCGATCTTTATGAATTCAGATATATGCGCTCACGGTGATGGTCACTATGACCGTGCCAAATTTCAAAAAGATCGGTCCGGTCGTTTAGGAGGAGTTCAAACACGAACGAAATACACGAATCGTCTAAGAAAGAGCTTCGTAAACTCCGCTCAATAAATATATATATGATCACAAAAAGACATCAGTTACCGGTGGGTTGAACCAGATTGAACCAAAATGTTTCTCTAAAAAAGAGACTTCTGGAATAACCACCCGATAAACTGTAATATGTTATAAATTTCGGCCTAACCTAACTTCTTTTTCTTTTTTTAAAAACGTGGCTCCGTCGACATTCTTCGATGATTTCGCCAATGTCAAGGTAATGCTTGATTTTTCCCGCACAAAAGATCTAGTTACTCTGAACTAGTTTGCGGTGCGGGACAAGGAAACGTTGTTCGGTATTGCAATTGAGCGTTTGGGCCTGGATTATTGCCCAGCGCCTAGGGTAACCAGCCACGCGCTCCGCAAAAACCCAAGTCGTACCTACCTTTCTTTCTTCGGTTTTGTGTGTTTGACAGTAGATGTCAAGTGCTGCTTGAACTTGGCCACACTTGGGAATTGTTTATCGCACTCCACGCAGTACGACAACTCCTTAGGAGCGTCGACTGATATAAGTTCCGGATGGGTCGTCTTGTAGTGATATCTAAACGATTTCAGGTGTGCGAACTTTCGGTCACATATACTGCAGTAAGCTGGTATATGTACGCATCTGTAAGCATAACAGAATAGCATTAAGAACCAGCAAAAGACCGCGTGTTATTGTTTTCTTGTTGGCAATTCTCACAAGAACACACTACCGTGGTAAAATCACACATTACTAGGGTAAAATGGTGTAAATAAATATTTTTGGACATTCTCACACGACGTCATCTAGCCCAAATTAAGCTATTATAAGCTTGTGCTATGGGATCTAGACGAGTGATAAACGTATTTATATATTTCTAAATACATATATATTATACATAGAAGACACCCAAACTCCGAAACAAATATTTGAGGATCACACAAATATTTGATTCGACCCGTAATCGAACCTGGGACCTCAGGGACGGCAGTCGCATACTCATACCACTGCGCCACCGAGGCAGTTGGTGTAAATGTTGTCAAATAATGTTTTTCCGGGCTAGCGGCTTCATTTATTATCCGATCTCCACGAAACTTGGCACAAGTATTCCTTTATTTGAAACATTTTTTTCCATCGAAACATTTTCATTGGAAAAAATGGTAGTATTCTAATCGAAAGGGCAGTGACCATTTTCCATATATAGCTGGTATATTTTTTGTCTTTTCGCCAGAGGTGAAACATAAAGCATATGTTAGAGGACTGTACGAAATATCATTTGTCAAAAGAATATAGTCTACCAACCGTAAGCGAACCAAGTAAGAGCGTGTTTAATAAATTGCTATTGTTGTTTAATCAGGCGTTATTTTGTTAAGAGAAGGTATTCCATGTAGGTCATATGTTTTCCTTAAAAATACGTACAAATTATTCATTTATAAGTTTAAATGTTTATGATTGTTTTATTTATTTTTTGATATTCGATCCGTTTACCACATTTTTAACTAGTTTTCGTGATAAAAATTACCAGTATTTTAAATCAATAAACCTAAAAAAAATCGGTTGTCTGTAAAGTCGGTATACTGACGATAGTTGAACGTGACGTCATAACTACCGAACGCGGAGGCCGATTCTGCCTCTTTGTCGCTCGTTCCGCGCTCTCGCTTGCACTTCAAGCCTTAAACAGAACGCCTCAGAGCGAGGTAACGCCGCATGACGTCATGTTTTTTCGTGCGTGCAGCCGGCTCCATCGAATTATAAGACGTTCTCACGTCAAAATGTCAATTGAAATTGTACAAAATAGGTAACGCCTCACAAAAACATACTAGGTATGCAATACATTCTGCTGTTGCAATAATTGAGCTGAGTTTGTCGATCCGGGTCGAACTCCTAAACGACTAGACCGATCTTTATGAATTCAGATATATGCACTCACGGTGATGGTCACTATGACCGTGCCAAATTTCAAAAAGATCGGTCCAATCGTTTAGGAGGAGTTCGATCCCAAACGAAATACACGAGTCGTCTAAGAAAGAGCTTCGCTTCGCTCAGCTCAATTATCAAAATGCGACTGCTTCGGTGGCGTGGTCGGTAGTGCATCCACTTTCGATGCCGGAGTCTCGGGTTCGACTCCCGGTCGGGACAAACTTTGTGTGTCAAACAGATACGTTTGTACCGAAGTCTGGATGTTTCCTATGTGTTGTATGTATTAACAAAAAAAATATCTTTATAAGTATTTATTGAGCGGAGCTCTCAACGGGTGACTCAAATTATTTTTCAAACGATTTATGTTAAATTGTTTCTCGGCGAATACTCGGCCGATTTCGGATTTTCTTGCACTCATCAACAGCTTACAGAATTACCCAGGTTATTACGATGCCAGAATTTTGAATTTAAACTAGCTTCGCTCAAATATATGCTGCAGCGTAACGGTACGTTTCGCGACTGCGGCGACCTAGTATCACTTTATCTAGTACTCATATCACAAGCTCCGCTTGGTTTGAGACTAGATGGCGTTGTGTTAACTGTCATCACATATTTATTTATTTATAATTTTATTAAAATAATATAAGGTTACGTTAGCTACCTTTTATTTGTTGTATATTTTTTCTTTTGTGTTATGTATAGTGTGTAGTGTGTTTAATAAACTCATTTTCTTTCTTTCTTTCAAAACTACTACTAGCTTGTAGCTAGTACGTGTAACTTCATTCGGTTACGGTTGATAGACCCGGTTCTTTTTGCTATTAAATTCTCATATTGTCCTCTAACATATCACCCATGTTTCATTTGTGGCGAAAAGAAAACATAAATTATACCAATAGTAGCCATTGGCCTTTAAATCGTGTGCGAAACATTAACTGGCATTCTTCTAGTTTTATGAAGTGAGTTCGCTTCGCACTTTTCGTTTAATGATCCATCAATTCAAATCATGAAGCCATCCAAGTAAAGCCAAGTAAAACACCTTTGATAATGCTGAAAAGCGAAACCGGTTGGTGAAAATAAATCAAATAAAGTTGTTAAAACTTTAGAAAGGTGTAAAGTATGACTGTAGAAGGTTTAAGAATTAGAGTTAGGCCAAAGAAAAGATGAATGTGTGAAAGAGGACATGACAAGGAGAGGAGTGACTTAAGAGATGACGTCTGACAGGGATGTGTGGAGGAGAAAGACTTGTTGCGCGGACCCCTAATAATGGGGATAAGGGCAGGTAGATGATGAAAGTTGTGGAATATTGTACAAGTGTTTGTGCATAATGTATTATAGGTTCCACCAAGTGCCAACAATCGAATGTATAAACTACATGAGTTAATAAACAAACACAGTCTAACCTTATATGATTCACTAGACTGTCTTTTTTTGTACACTTCAAGTTACAGTAGTCGCAAATAAATGTTTTGTGCGTCGCCCTGTAGTGAGTTCGGAACTCGTCTAGACTACTGCAAACAAATAACAAATAATTTTAACAATGGAAATAATCCTTATATTCCTTGGTCACGGCGTCATGCGTGAACGGTTGGACCGATTTCGCTAAATCTTATTACTTTCACTTAGATACTTATATTCATAGTGAAAGTATCTTTATGTCAGTACTTACATATTTTGTGGAAATATTATCATAATTCATAAAACTTTTATCCAAACCTAATAATATGTACCTTTAATATTTATAATTGAGCGGAGTTTACGAAGCTCTTTCTTAGACGACTCGTGTATTTCGTTCGTTATCGAACTCCTCCTAAACGACTGGACCGATCTTTGGTAATTATAATAATTTGGCACGGTCATAGTGACCATCACGGTGAGTGCATATATCTGAATTCATAAAGATCGGTCCAGTCGTTTAGGAGTTCGACCCGGATCGACAAACTCAGCTCAATTATTGCAACAGCAGAATGCATTGCATACCTAGTTTATATAAATTGACCGAGCGAGCGAAGCGTCTGTTTCAACTCGAGGACTGGCCGATTTGGCGTTGTTTGTCTGTATGTATGTATGTGTGTCAGTTCCGGTCTACAGGCCGCATTTTTCAGCCGATTTTCATGAAATTTGGCACAAGTGTTCTTTGTTGCGAGGCGCAACTTTTATCGAAAGGATTTTTCGATTGGGGGGAAAATGGGGGAGAAAAGTCCCAAAAGGATGTTAGGGACCCGAAAATAACGCGAAGTCTACTGTTCGCAGAACTACTAGTATTATTTGTACTTGGCCAGTTTTTAATTATAAGGAACTTCATTCCTGACAGGGATCCCCCGACCGCACAATTTTTTTTTTCTTACCTCCAATCTTAGTACAGTGTGAACCTATTACCCGCCGGGTGCCACTGGAAATACGTTCTGCTTGTAACCAGAGACGCCCGGCTACGGACGTTAAAGCGGCAGCGGAATTAAAAAAAATAAAAATAAGGGGGAACCGATATTGTTTTTTTTTTAATTGAAAGCTACTACTTCTTAAGTAGTCCCATTTCAATTTAGTCCCATTCCGACAATTATTTGGTCCCATTTCGGTAATTTGAAGTCGGTTGTTGTGTCAACTTTAGACGTGCTATTATCTCAGAAATGGTTCTAACGATTTTCTATAATATTTTCATCATGTGTCATCAAGAGGATGCCAGTGCCATAGTGCATAAGCGCCATACTCACGTACATCTAGGAACTAGAATAAAAAATAATAAAAACACAAACCAACAAACAGTTCCACACTCCTTGCAAGTGTAACTTGTGTGATGTTTAGCAGATATATGTTCCTTTATTCGTTTCATATTACGATGTATCTCGCTACATATCGTGCACTTGTATGGTTTTGAGTGGATCTTGGACCAATGTTCGTCCATATGGTCAAGTGACGTCATTTTAGTGCGACACCCTGCGCATTTAAAAGGAAATTTTACCTGAAAAATGTAACAGAAATAAATTGAATGTCATAGTATTTTCAATTGCAAAAATGCATGTAAAAATTTCAAACATTCTGAACTCGAATTTCGAATTTTCATTGGTATGCCGTTTATGCAAGCTAGAGGATATAGAGGACTTCTTACTAAAATGAAGAAAATAAAGAGAAAAAAAAAAAATCTTGTTTTTGGTGGTTTTTCATTTCTTAATCCGGCCCTGAAAATGTATGTCAATAAGCTTTCCCGTCACCTATTAAATTAGCACTATTAAAATACACGTTCGTTTTAAAACCAGTTTATGGCAGAGAATAACATCATAAGAGATTACCTTGTCCCCATGGCAGAAGATTTGATGCCTTTGTAGATCCAACTTTTTGATATAACCTTCTTTACACACCTCACATTTCAATGGCAATCGATGGTAGTTATAATGCTTCTTTTCTCTCTTCCACACATTCTCGTATTCTAATTTATCTAGAATAACAGGTTCAGCAAAATTCATATAAGTTCTATCTGATAGTTCATACCTTTTTGTCACTATTGCGTATTTCGCATACCTCTTCTTATCGTTTATACTTTTATTACGGTTTATGACATTCTCTTCTTTTTCAACTTTAGGCTCAGGTTCAAAGTAATCAGAATCATTACAATCATCATTATCTTCATATTCTTCTTCTTTTATATTGTTATCTTCTTCTTTAATATTGCTATCTTCTATCTTTATATCACTAAATAAATCTCCTGTTGTTATATCTTTCATCTCATCTCTATCGACAATTTCTTTTCTCTTATCATTAAGTATGTTGAAATGATTAGGTAGATAGTTTACTTGTTCGTTAAACTCATAATTGTACATTTTCAGATGTGTCTCATTTAGTGAAGACAAACTTACGAGGTTTGGAATGGCATCCTGAATAAAAATGCTTTATTGATAACCATTATTTCATACATATCATTACCAAACATAAAAAGATTAAAATGTTTACATGTAAATTTTAAACATCAACAATACATATCAGTTGAGATATGTACGATTTTTAAATAATTTTGAAAATAAGAAACCAACTTCAACCGTAAACTAAAAATCCACATTTGGGATATATATACCAATTAATCTAACCCAAAAACATAAAGATGTCTTACCATGTTGCAATGATTCATAAAAAAACATTGTGCTGTTTGAATCCTTGTTTGTAACATTTTCACCTTCGCCAGAAGTGCTATACACTCCCAACATAGTTCAAGGTTGATCTGCAAATTGAAAAACAAATAAATAATGACCGGCCCAGTGAGTGTTGGGCCACGCATAATATACGGTTCTGTAGTCACCCATTAGTTAAGTCTTCACACTCTTACACTCACTTGGAAAAATCTGAAAAATTGTTCGCTTAATGAGTTCATTACACGAACTATTTTTTTCAGATTTTTCGAGCTAGACATATATTTTTTTATAGGGGGAGGAGGGATGATTACATTTATACAGTGTCATATAACAACAAATACCTACAGAATTTAATAAAAAATATTTAAGGGGGGATACCATTCAAAAAACATGATTTTTTTGCCAATTTGAAACTGAACCCTTTGTGCGTGAGTCCGACTCGCTCGCCTTTTTAATCCAGCAAAGCTTGCATTAGCTGGACTGGTAATAACATTAACATCACAAGTAAAACAATCTTACTTGTCGATCAATGAATTTGTCATTTCGTAGAATACAGAATAAATCATTCATTTCTTCACTAACGCAGCAGAGTTTTCGGTCTCCAGATAAACAGCCGTGGCATATCATACGGCCTTTCTCAGACTCGACTTTTATATCCATTTTTAGTGATAAATTTATATTATTATTGGAAACAAAACAATCACACGGTCAGTCACACTCACACACTGAATGGAGTCAAAGAGAATACAATACTACGAAAGAAGAGACGGGACTCCCATAGTGCAAAATAATCTTACAAAATGTCAAATCAGGGATAACGTTATATAGCCAACCTAACAAATGTTACACATATAGAACAGAGTCGCCAACATAAGGGAAAAATAGAGATGTGCCACTTAATATTATTTTATTTATCGATATCGATAAATGCAGTGGCATTTATCGATATCGATAAACGCAGTGGTCCGTACTTTTTTTTAAATAATTTTATATTTTCGCAGACGCTATACTCCATTTTTCAACTAAAGTACTGCGTCATACAAGTTACATGTTAAAACTGAATAAGCATTCAATTTCCAGGAGGCAGTACATTTAATTACAAAACGGAATATAGGCTCAGTTTGGGTTTTAAAATGATAAGTTCATGAAATTAAATATTTATTTAAAAACATTACATGTATATTAAAAATATTTGTAATTTCTTCTTCAATCAATATTCTGCAGCTCGTAGTATTGGTGACTGTGTAACATTATGACCCTTTTTATTTAAAACTCACTTTAGTAGGCTAGAAGGTTTTATATAATCTACAATCTGCTTCGCTTCTATTGTGTAATGATGATCCGGTTATCTGAGCCTCCAATACATCCTTAGTCCATAGCACCCAACAGTCCCTCTTGTTCTCCTTTCTGTAAGTATAAATTAGAGCTCAAGCAACCATTGTCACTTGTCTAAGTATCCTACATTCTAAACTATGGTAAACCTGGTTTCATCTTTTCTTTAGGTAAAAGGAAGGGTTAGGCTTTTCTCTTTAGCATGCATATTAACATCCTTACAGTGTATTCACAGTATATTTATGAAATTTTATTGTATACCCACAAGAACAAAAGTAAATTTGTGAAAAATAGTGATAATCATAATCTAAACTTAAGAAATAAGGATAAACTGGCTGTTCCTAAATTTAGGCTTCATAAAGTGAGTAATTCTTTTGCGGGGAACTTTATTCGAATGTACAATACATTGCCAACCGAAATAGCAAATTTATCTGTCAATAAATTTAAAAAACTAATAAAAAGTAAATTGTGCCATAAAGCTTATTATAGTATTAATGATTTCTTAGATGACAAGGCGGCCTGGTTGTAACAACGTAACGAATTGCTCCTTTCTAAATAACTCTGTATTAGATTTAAGATGAAATATTTTGAAAAAAGCCGAGCTGAGTTTCTTGAGGGCTCTTCTCAGTCTCGTTGCATTTTGGAACCCTCGGTAGAGTCACACCAACTTCTGACGAATCTAAATAATTTTCTGAAAATTTCAAAGATAATAAACGTTATTTTATTTTATATTTTATTTTATTTTTATTTGCATACAATTGAATGAACCAGGGAATGATTTATCTAAGGGCAAGTAAGTTACTATACTCACTTTATACTATACACAATGGTCAGACGGTCCTGGTGGATCATCGGAGGCCGTCTACACTTTACTGTACAACTCTTTCTCTCACTTTACTTTAGGGACGTCCCCAACACTCTGTAAGGACGTCCCTCATCTCTTTACTTGGCGCCTAGATGAACATAGGACGCCTCAATCCATCCCCAATTAAGTAAGTTACATGAAACCAATACAAAGGATATCAACGTCCCGGCATCTGTCTGGTGTCTCACTCACACTCTCTTTCTTTAGTCTCTTTACAATTCTATTAGTCTCAACAGGTTACTCAATTCAGTATCACTTTAACGGGTCAAACTTACTTTCACGGTTGGATGGAGGTTACTTTCCATCCATCCGTACAATATCATGAGAATGAGCTAGAAAGGTTATTGCAATGTGCTGACAAGTAAATTATCAGAGCAATAGCTTTAAATTACAAGTCAACCTACCCCGCAACTTTATCATCAAGCTTCTACCAACTATAACATGCAGCTAAGACACTAAACAGAACTCATTTGATATACTTAGCTTTATAATTACACTTGAACAATTAGCGGCTTCGTTGGCTCGCGTCATTGTTGAAAATTGAATTATATTTTCTAGAGGTTAGGTAGGGTTCTCCGTCTTAATTATTTGGATGTAACCGCCCGCATTCCAGCGATTACCTAGTTATGAAGATAAGGTTTTACATCACGTTCGAACACAAAAACACATTTATCAAATGTTTTGAGCGATAATTTGTCTTTCCATCATTCTTTCATGCTATGTAGTAATATATTTTGTTATCTTCCGGTGTTATTGTTCTCATCCATAGGAAATCTGGCCATGAAAATCCGTTTCGTGCAGTCCTTTCTTCCATATTTTAAACTACATATTTCACACTTTCTATACATACTTCATATTCGATTTTAATAAACAATGTATAAAACAGTCTTTTCTAGAGAACGGTCTTACAAAATTTTTAATAAAATTCAGCTATTCTCCCAATTATTTCACTAATAACATTAAAAAAAAAACATTATTATGGAAATTGAAAATAACGATTAGACATCCACAGCGACAGACAGTGACACATGACATTTCATCAAGGAACGAGCGGGACAGATTGAGAAATTGAATGAGACAAATATTGAACCATTAAAATTTATCCCCATTTCATAATAGTTTTTTTTGTATGTAGTTGCGACAGACTGAATGGAGTGAGTAAGTAAAGTTACACTGACTGATGACTGAATGACATTACAATGACCAAAGAGTCACAGGGTCACAGTCAGCGGCGATGCCTAGGGTTACACCCAGACCGGCAAGGAAGCAGGTGTACTGGTGGTCGCCGGAGATTGCACAGCTGCGCGCAGCATGCATCTCCGCCCGCCGCCAGTACACCAGGTTTCGCCGGAGGCATCGCCACCCAGACGACGCGGCAACCCGAGAGGCGGAGCTTTATCAGGCTTACAGGGAGGCTAAAGGTAATCTCCAGGAGACAATAAAGCGGGCCAAGACGGCGGCCCGCGAGGAGCTCTTGGAGACCCTGCAGCAGAACCCATGGGGGCGCCCGTACCTACAGGTCAGGGAGAAACTCCGACGTAGGGCGCCCCCACTGACCCAGAGTCTCCAGCCGCAGCAGCTGGAGCGGGTCATGGGCTCCCTGTTTCCGACGAGCGCGGAGGAGCACGTCCCTCCGCGCATGGCTCCGTCTCTGCCCGACGCGGATAGCATCAGTGAAGACGACGTACCCGAAGTCAGGATGGGGGAGCTAGGTGCGGTAGTACTCCGGCTTAAACGCCGGAAAATCACTGCCCCCGGACCCGACGGCATTCCTGGCCGTGCATGGGTCCTGGCCCTCGAAGAACTCGGGCCTCGACTGATGGGGCTCTTTAGCGCATGCCTCGAAAGGGGCCAGTTTCCCAAGGTGTGGAGGACGGGGAAACTGATCCTGATTCGTAAGGCGGGGCGGCCGGTGGACTCACCGTCCGGATACCGGCCGATCGTGTTGCTCGACGAGGTGTGCAAGCTCTTTGAGCGAATTATTGCGGAACGCCTCGTCGAGCCTCTCGACGGTGGGGCCAGACCTGGCGGACAACCAGTACGGTTTCCGCCGGGACGCTCCACCGTGAGCGCGATCATGCGCGTCAAGAGCCTGACGGAGGAAGCAGTCTCGCAGGGCAAGGTGGTGGTGGCGGTGTCTCTTAACATCGTCAACGCGTTCAACACCTTGCCATGGAGCTGCGTTAGGGAGTCGCTCGTGTATCACGAAACGCCTCTCTACCTCCGTCGTATTGTCGGGGCCTATCTCTCGGAGAGGGCCATAGCTTTCCCCAGCTGACTCGGGCCAGCTCGGCGAGATGTGTCGTGCGGTGTTCCGCAGGGGTCGGTCCTGGGGCCGCTTCTGTGGAACATCGGCTATGACTGGGTGTTGCAGGGTGCGTTGCCTGAGGGCGTCGGCGTAACGTGCTACGCCGACGGTACCCTCGTCACGGCGCGGGGTGCAACGTACCAGGAGGCAGCACTCAAGGTCACGACGGGTGTTGCTCAAGTCGTAGGTCGGATACGGCGGCTGGGACTGGAGGTGGCCTTGCACAAGTCCGAGGTTCTGTATTTTCACAGACCTCGGAACGGTCCACCTGAAGGTTCCAGCATAAATGTGGGAGGCGTTAGCATCGGTATCAAGCCCTCGATGAAGTATCTAGGGATCGTACTTGATAGCCGATGGAACTTCGAGAAATTGATGACCAGCGGTCCCAACTCCGCCAGGATCTCATGGAGTCATGGAGGGTGCGACTTGAGCAACCCAAGTGGGGTGCCACCATCATCGCGGCGGTGAGACCGATCATGGACGATTGGCTGCAGAGGCAGCATGGTGACCTCACGTATCGTGCGACGCAGATCGTTACCGGGCATGGATGTTTCGGTAGCTATCTGTTTCGCATCCGTCGTGAGGTCACACCCCGGTGTCAACACTGCGAGGTTTCCGACGACGACACCGCACTCCACACGTTGGTGGAGTGCTCAGCGTGGGCGAGTCAGCGCCGGGACCTCGTAGTGGGTCTGGGCGTGGATACCCTCTCGCTGGAGACCATGCTTCAAGCCATGGTCTCCAGCGGGAGTAGGTGGAACGCGGCCGTGTCCTTCTGTGAGCAAGTCGTGCTCGCGAAGGAGGCGGCCGAGAGGGAGAGGGAGCGTACCCTCCCCGCCGAGTTCCGTAGTCAGCGGCGAGGGCACCGCAGACTCATCTACGCCCAAGACCATCGACCTCCATGATCGGGGCCTGAGGACGGCGGGATCGCCACCCGTCGTCCTTACAGAAGCAGGCTAGAAGGGTTGCGTGCTGCGTTGCCCCATAGCACGCAACCAAATTCACTCACTGACGCGGGATAAAACCCTACCCCAACGACGCGGGATTCTCATCCCGACCCAACCCCCGCAGAGACCACAGAGGTGGTCAAAGTCCACCGGGCGCCACTGGAAATACGTTCTGCTTGTAACCAGAGACGCCCGGCAACGGACGTTAGAGCGGCCGCGGCCTTGGTCGCGGAACTAAAAAAAAAAAAGGGTCTCAGTCACAGTCAGAGTCACAACTATTATAGAGTGACAGGATCACAGAGTACATTACACTATACCTACCTACTGAAATAGAGGCCCCCGCCCATCTTCCGGCGTAGAGGGGGGGTAGATTTTGTGGCAGAGAAGGTAACGCCATCTGTTATTGTACGTTGGCAACTTTTCAACCAACTTCCAAAAAGGAGGCCTCAAAATATATATAGCTATACAAGCTCCACACGTCAGCAGACGGCATCTGTAGATGTGTCTGCCAACGCTTAGAAGAGGGTACAACTACACGTTGGCAGACACACATCCGCAAATGCCGTCTACTGACGTGTGTAACTAGCTTTATAGAAAAGCAGACTCATTTCATGGGTTGGTGAATGAAATAACTTTCACTATTTTGCATAAGTATATTTATTAGCAAAAAAACCATCTCGATGAGTGCAGGACACAAAACCACACTCTACAAAACACAAATTTTCAGAAGGAAAGATTTAGTGACAACATTGAACACAGCAGTATCTACCTAACAGACGACATTTTTAGAAAAAATACAAACTGATTAGTCACACAGACACTACTTTTTATGCACTAAGAAGTATTTAGGCTTGTTTGGGAGAATTTTCGCTTCTTTGGAACACAAATAAAACACGATATTATTATATCACTAAAAATCACAAGTTCAGACATATCTATCAGATGACATTTTTAGAAAAATACAAAACTGATTAGTTACTCAGACACTACTTTTTGTGCACTAAGTACCTGTTAAACCCCAAGCGACAACCGGTTGTCGCGGCATAAACTATGGCGCGCCGTTCCGTCAAACCCAAAGCGACAACCGGTTGTCGCACCTCCCCAGGCGACTTTAGGCCTTATTTTAATTGTTTACAAGTCCAGATATATTTTTATTTTTTTTATTTTTGGCATGGTTCAGAAATTTGTATCAGGGTGGCTAGTATATTAATACGAAAAACAACCACATGTTTCTACTGCTTTATTTAACAGTTTTGATAAAATATTGGTAAATAGCTGCCAAATGTGTTGTCGTGCAATATTATATAATAATAAAATAAACGAACATATCATTTGGAATAACTAATTTGCAGTACCGTTCGAAGTAACAAAGGGACGTTTAGTACTTAATGGTCAAATAAATACCATTTTAGTAGAAATATTTCTGTACAATTTAACTTTGATTAAAATAAAATAAATATTTATAAATATTTTTAGAGATTCTCGCACAACGTCATCTAGCCCAAACTAAGCTTTAAGCTTGTGCTATGGGATCTAGGCAACTAAACATAATAAATAATAATAATAATAATCAAGTTGGTTTCGAAGCTCGCATGAACGCTTGACACAGTAGCAAGAAGCCCTCGAGTCTGGTTCCTTACCCGCTTTTATGACCACTGGCATCACCTTCCTGCTCCATAAATCAGGTAGTACCACGGAACTTAAAAACTATAGACCTATCACTTGCTTACCTACTATCTACAAGCTCCTTACATCTATTCTGAGAACTAAAATAAATTCACATTTAATGTCAAATAACATCTTAGATAGTGCTCAGAATGGATGTAGGGCTGGGTCACGTGGTACTAAGGAGCTACTCCTTATTGACATGGCCATTAGCCAACAAGTTAAGCGGAGTAGGGGCGCCCGCTCTACTGCCTGGATTGACTACAAGAAGGCCTATGATTCGGTGCCTCATTCATGGCTGGGGAGGATTTTAGAGTTGTATAAAATTAATCCGACTCTTAAATCCTTCTTAGTCTCATGTATGGGGCAGTGGACCACAGTCCTTCGTCAACAGGTAGTGGCGAGTGCGCTTCTGGTCCGCATGACTTGATAAGGATTGAGCGTGGTATATTCCAGGGCGACAGATTGAGTCCATTGTGGTTCTGTTTAGCACTGAATCCACTTAGCACATTGCTGAAGGATTCAGGGCTAGGCTATCGGTTTCGTAGAGGGGGTGAGGTTATTTCTCACCTAATGTATAATTATGGATGACCTCAAACTGTTCACACTGAAGCACCAAGATTTAGTGACATTACTAAAAACTACGGAAGTTTTTAGTAATGCCATTAAGATGGAGTTCGGTGTTGATAAGTGTGCGGTTATGCATGTACAGCGGGGGAAGGTTGTAAATTCACCGAATTTACAACTTTCTGAGATAATAACTCTCAGATCTCTCTCCGAGACCGAAACATACAGATACCTAGGTATGTCAGAGTCATTGGGTATAACGGTAGAGGACATTAAGAAATCGGTGAAAGAACGTTTTTTTGGCCACCTGACAATAAACACGTGCACCTTCCTTAGCGCTCACAGCGTGGCTGACGACTGCGGACTGACGCAGAGCTGTCGCGCGACTGTCGTCGTGTGTGTGCGTGCACGGGGCGTCTAAGTTCTTAACAGTTTTTTGTCCGGCGGTAACAAAATGCGGGCTTTCAACGGTTGGGTAATGCCTTTATTGTTGTACTCCTTTGGCGTACTTAGGTGGACTCAAACGGAACTAGACGCCCTGGATAGGCGAGTCCGTCAACAACTGACATTGCATCGAATGTTACACCCACATCTTCTGTCATGAGACTGTACATTCCACGGAAGTTGGGGGGTCGAGGATTTTTAAATGCCAAGAACCTCCATAACCGTGAAGTGTGCAGTCTGAGGAATTACTTCCTACAGAATGGGTGTGTTCATTGCGATGTTGTGATGGTTGACAAGGGCCTGACACCTCTTTCCTTGGCTAACGAGAACTGGCGTAAACCAAAGGTGTTTAGTACTGAAGACCGTAAGGACGTATGGAAGAGCAAGGAGCTACACGGGCGGTTCTACCGAGTCTTAACAGGACCCGATGTAGACCTGCCCGCATCGGTGAACTGGCTACGTTTCGGTGACCTCTTTGGGGAAACTGAAGGTTTTGCCTGTGCAATTGCAGATGAAGTTATTAAGACGAACAACTATCGGAAATACATCATGAAGGACGGTACGGTCGACATTTGTCGAGCATGCCACCGTCCTGGTGAATCACTTCGCCACATTATTTCCGGTTGTTCGTATCTTGCTAACAGCGAGTACTTGCATAGGCACAATCAAGTAGCCAGGATCATCCATCAGCAACTTGCTCTTCAATACGGCCTTATTGAGTTCGAGGTACCATATTATAAGTACACACCAATGCCAGTTCTCGAGAATGGTCGTGCGTTGCTCTACTGGGACCGATCAATCATCACGGACAGGACTATTGTTGCCAATAGGCCTGATATCGCGTTGGTCGATCGGACCCAGCGTCGGGCAGTGCTCGTCGATGTCGCCGTCCCGCATGACGAGAATGTCGTGAAGGCAGAGAAGGACAAACTTAGCAAGTACCTTGATCTGTCCTTCGAGATAACCGCCATGTGGGACGTAGACTCGACGATCATTGTGCCGATGGTCATTTCGGCTAACGGATTAATAGCGAAGAGTCTCGACCAACATCTCAAGAGACTCGTTAGATTGTTGGATCAAGAGTCAGATTCAGAAGGCTGTTATCCTCGACACGTGCCGTATTGTTAGGAGGTTTCTCAGTCTGTAGCCTCCACCGCCGGTAGTTTGGGTCCTACTCCGTTACTGGTGGGTCACTATTTTTTATATTTTTAAATGTATTTGTGTTTTTTATAAAACTATTTAAAAATGTATAAAATAAGAATGTTAATGAATAAACGAAATAATAAGAAATATAAATAATAAATAAACATACTTATGTATAAAATAAATACCTACAACGTCATCTGTATTTCAGCGTAGAAGTTATTAAATCTCCAAGAAATTATGAACCTATTATTTTCTTCTAAGATTATCGCCTCTGGACAGAATTTCATGGCTTGACTATGACCAACGGCCAAAATTATAAAATTTTGGTCGTTGGTCATTGTCGCTATAATACTAGCTATATAGTAAAGTTAAAAGATATTAGGACGGCCCAATATCGCACACCACTCCCACCCGTCTGCCTCAGTTCAGTCAGTTCTCACCCCACCGCACCATCCACGTCCGTCCCCTCCACCGGCAGCTTATTACCAAGCCTGAAGCGGCGTTCAAAATACGCTATAATACTAGGTATTCGCTAGAACGCGGGCAGTTACATCGAAATAATTAAGAAAGAGAACCATACCTAACCTCTAAAATATAAAATAAAATAAAAAATAAAAACATTTTCAACAATGGGCGCTTTCACATTACACGATATCGTCACGATATCGTAGTAGCAGCAGTAACATAACTTCAAAGACCTTATATACAATTGTATATAAGGCAGCAGCAAAGAGCAGTCCCCCTGTTAGGGAAAGGCCGTGGGTTCGAATCTCGCCGATGACATCAGTGTTTGTGATCTATTTATAGTTTCTTTCTTAATTAATTGACATTTTTTTTCTCTTTTAATTTCTGCAGAAATATGTTTCTCCTCGTTAATAATATGTGTTGTTAAGCAATTTAAGAAATGTTTAAATTGTCATTATGCGGATGGGTACTGCAGTACCCACCTTATCAGGTCAGGGCCTAAGTCGCGTATTGCAATTGTAGCAAAAAAGCATCGTATTTGTACGTCGAAGGCAAATTTTTACAGTTTTCTTAGTCTACTAACACAAACGCAGTCCAGTAGCGAACGTGCGTCTGCCTGCTAGCTTGTGACGCGCTAGTAGCTGTTTGCGTGCGTAGTCTACTAGTTTTACATATTTAAATTCCGACATAGCTGCCTGTGAGGGGGGAGGGGTTGGGGGGCTGCCTGTGAGGGGGGTGATTGATGTTGCATTACCAGGATATAGCCCCCAGACCTACTTATAGAAAAACGTTCAACTGTCATCGGTAATATTAATTTTTTTGGGCAGTGGGGTGGGAATTGGGAATTTTTTTATGGGAAGAGATGGAGTTTTATTACTTGCAGGGAGTTCAAGGGGGGTCCGAAAATGAAGTCAAAATTTACCTGGGATGCTTACATTCCGAGATATCAGGTACTTTTTGGGAATTTTGGGTATTTTTGTGGTATGGGAATTCCTGGGATTTTTTTTGCAAGCTAATAGAATAAGTCTTGGTCGAGGTGCAGGGGAACAACTTTTTCGGACCCCCCTTGAACCTCCACCAGGTAACAAAACTCCATCTCTTCCTATAAAAAAAAAACCCAATTCCTATCCCTCTTCCCAAAAACTATGATATTACCGGTGACAGTTGGACGTGTTTCTAAGTTCCCCTACATATCTAGCTTCTATGAGTAGGTCTGGGGGCTATACCCTGGTAAAACAACATCAATCATCCCTCCCCTACAGGTTTCTATGTGGCAGTTTAAATAATAATATGTAAAATATTAGTAGACTAGGTACACTAAATTGAGCGAGATAACAGATGCGAACAGTGACGAATCATATGCTCATATGCTGTGATTAATCACGGTGAAATCACAGTGACTCCTTGTGTAGTCACGATATCGCCACGATAAAAAGCACGATATCGTGGCAGTGTGAAAGCGCCCAATGACGCCAGCCAACTATAAACTCTTAAAAGCTGCATTTAAAAATTTAAATTTCGTGCGCAAGGCGACTATCAAATTGTTTTTGTACTGACAAAGGTTTCTTTAATTTTTAATTACTCAAAAACTATAAGAGCCACATACACCAAAAACTATACAGCGAAGCACGTTAATGTGATCTATCTGCATGCCAAATTTTAAGTCGATAGTTTTAAAATTGCGACCGGTATCGTTTTACATACATTTTCGATTGGGACCATCTAAAGCCGGCCGGCCAGGCATCGTGTTTTCGTGTTTGCAAACAGGATAACATGGTTTGCTTAAAGCCGGGTCCGCTGCGCCGTGTTTTCGTGTTTGCAAACAGGATAACATGGTTTGCTAACCGAATAGGGGCGTAGCCTAACAGTTTTGTTAGCAAAAACACAATAACATGTTTGCCGCGAAGATTGGATAACATCCCCGCGTTTGCCTGCGGGGAGGAGAAGTGATGGATTTATTTTGTGTTCGCGCTCACTAGAGGAAGACGCCATTTTTGCTCGAAATGTGTTGATTGTGTGTGAGCTTCCACGTCTTCTTCGTCGGAACTCATTTTTGAAACAAAACAATAACAACAATAGGCGCACTGGACTGGCGGTTTTACTAACATGTTTTGTTAACTTGTTTTGCTAACATGTTTTGTTACACCCCCTCTTTACACTACTCGCGAAGTTGAACGAAGTGAGACGAATAGGATAGTGTAGAGAGGCACTTCGGCTTACTTCGTCCTACTTTACCTCGCCTCGGGCGACTTCCATTTGTTGTCGGTTTCTGCGCCCGAGTCAAAGGGCCCGAAGTTGCACGAAATGCGTTCACGAAGTACCTACCTCTCCACACTACTCGGCCGACTTCGTAGTATAATGGTACGGTTACACATGCTAGTTTCTTTATAGCGCTCAATTTTTGACTCAACACGTCAAACAGATGAGGTTACATGAAATTATTTTTGTATTGTACCGCACTACTCAGAGGTGGTACTTTTACTATATCGTTGTTGAAGTGCATATGAGTTTTATTTATGTTTTATTATTTTCTCTACATTAATACACTTATAAACTAGGTCGCCGCAGTCGCAAAACGTACCGTTACGCTGCAGCATATATTTGATCGAAGCGAGTTTAAATTCAAAATTCTGACATCGTAATAACCTTTGGTTAATTCTGTAAGCTATTGATGAGTGCAAGAAAATCCGAAATCGGCCGAGTATTCGCCGAGAAACAATATAACATAAATCGTTTGAAAAATAATTTGAGTCACCCGTTGAGAGCACCGCTCGCGTTCGGCTCGCTTCGCTCAATAATTAATTTGACTGTTTGAAATTCAAAATTAACAAATTATAGGTAGGTACACACTAAAAAAAACAATTTTCAAAACTTTTGTTTGTCGGTCTATCTGTTTGTTCATTACAGAAGTAATTAATGACAAAGACAGGCTTTATCGGTATTTTTCTAGTACCTAACGTAATTTTAGGCTAATATTTTTTATCCCAGGATTGTTCCCCTGGGAATAGGAAATCCGATAATTTCCACACGGGTGTCCGCTAGTAACTACTTTATCTTAATGGGAATAATTTTCCCATGGGAATTGAGAACCACATAACTATTCGCGCGGGTGAAACCGCAGGCGTTCGCTAGTTTTGTTTGAACTGACAGAAGCACGCTACAACATAGCATGTGTGTTGTAGTGTTTGCTTTGAGCATGCTTATTGCTAGTAAATGTAAACAGTTCATAAGCATGCTACATTGCAACAGCAGCTGGCAGCTGCTACTTGAGAGTCCATTACAAGCGTGCGCAGGCTTTCGGCACCTTAGAGCGAATGAGTTCTTCGCGAAGTTGCACGAGTGTGTAACCACGTACTTCGGACTTCGATCAACTTTCCCGAGTACTTCGCCGAGGAACTTCGCGAGTAGTGTAACTGAGGCATTAGAAAATTAGCGCTTTTGGCTTTAGAGAAGACTCCGCTACGCTCCCTCTTAATAACGCATCATAGCAAAAATAGCTCTACAATATACTAGACTTGGAAGGGTAAAGCACTTAAGTCAGAAACATTTGCAAACAAAAATTTTACAGGGCAAGGTATTAATTGTTTGGTGTAAAAAAATGTACTATGGGTTTTGTTTTTATTAATGTTTATAACGTAAATACAAACTATTCGAACATAGAGTTTAACATTTTACGGCTATTATTATTATTACAAGAAATATCGGACATAAGCAAATAATTTTTGAGCACAACTAGAATTCGACTTAAGTGGTTTTTGCCATGTAACAAATATGCTAACACTTATTTTAATTTAGCTTAGAAATATGATTAATTCGAAATTAAAACGTATACTTATTAACTAAACTTTCACTTTGAGTACCTATATAATATAAACATATTCATTCACTTAACTCGGAATTTTGCAAATCTGCATCATAGTTTAATGTATCGGCGTTAGTGGTTAATTTGTGGTAAAAATCGTGGAAACAGTCCGGTATTAAGGGTAATAGCGACAAGATATCGCGTTTTTTTCTATACTTATTGGTACAGGCGTGGTCGTAATAGGCAATAATGTGAAATTTATTGCTTGTCTTGTGCTACGTTTCAAATTTATTGTTTTAAAATTTTCATCTCTGGCAAGTGATGTTTTATATTTTATAATGCCAAAGTCGGTGTCATAACACAACCATTTCACATCATGCCATTTAAATGTGTTCCCTTCGTTGTCTTTTTTTCGTACCACCGACGGACCCTTTAGAAGACTCGCAAAGTCAAAAAAATCGTTTTGACAAATTTCTTTAACAGTAAATTTTTTGCTACTTGACCTTACTAGCTGGTACTAATCGTGTGGGTGATAAATTTTTATCTCGGTTTTTCTTTCTTTTTTTCGATGATAGCATGATCCAAATCTACTTCCATATGTGTATGACCTGGTACCATAAACTTGTGATGAATGCTTTTTAGTGAGGGTTTTAATGTTAATAGGTAAGTGAACATTGCAGCGACGTGGGTGTTCTTATTCTGTCCTCCACAAGTATCGGAGTATAAAATGACTTCGGAAACGTCTTCAGGTAAATTTTTCAAGTATTCAAATAAACAAGATGCTATTTGATTGGCACCACGACCTGAAATGCCCTCATGCCACATGTAATGCATTGAGTTTCCAGAAGAGTGTCATGTATGGTTAAATTAAAAGTCCACAGTTGTCTCTTGTAAAAAGCTACAGATGATTGTAATGCTGGTGGTGGTAAACATTGTTGTAAGTCAAACGTTAGACATTTAATTTTACTATCAGTAACTGCAATTTTTTTATCTATCTGTTTCTCTTTGTATGCCATGTCAGCTGCTACGAGATGTAAGTCACGTTCTGTTTGTATAGTTGATTTTGTTTCTTCATCAGCAGATATGTTTATTTTCATTTTAAAAAGGTCGCAATTATGACATGTATCGACTTTTGGCTTCTTGAAAATTAAGTTTAGTCGGTGGAATTCTCTGCGGTATATTTTATCACTTACAGGGTTTTGATGTGACGTTGAATACAAAGAATACATTTTTGAGATTGTCAAATGAGACGGTAAATATGTCCGGCTACTTTTGCGGCTAGTATAGTGACTTTCATACAAAGGAAAAGAGTTAATATGTTTAATGAACTCTTAAATTTTTTGATCGGTATGTTTGTTTGACGGTGTTGTCAATTCCACGCTTGTCAGTTTGAATAATTCCAGTAACACTGTTTTTTTCACAGACCTCGGAACGGTCCACCAGAAGGTTCCAGCATAAATGTGGGAGGCGTTAGCATCGGCATCAAGCCCTCGATGAAGTACCTAGGGATCGTACTTGATAGCCGATGGAACTTCGGACCACATTTCCGAAGTTTGGTCCCCAAGGTGACGCAGGCATCGGTCGCGCTTTCGCGACCGATGCCCAACCTAAAGGGACTCCTGCAGGAGACTGTACCTGGGGATCGTGCGGAGTATTTATATATATATATTAGGGTGCAAAGGGGCTCTACCAACATCTATAGGGCCCCAGCGACCTCACCTGCTAGTGGCGCACCTGCTGATAAACGGACGAGGCTCGTTAATTTACGGTACCTATGGAGTGGCTTCGGCCCCTACGTGGGTACCAGGTGGTACAACAGTGTTGGTCCGGGGGGGTACCACCGTGCAGCTGTGCTAAAGCCCCCCAAGTAACCCAGCCCAGGCTGGGTTGCGTTAGGGGTTCAGCAGCTGCACCGCCGGGCCCGGGGCGATGTATGGTGCAGCAGGCATGGGACCAGTGGGGGCGAAACGGAGTCTAGTGTGGGTGGTGTGGGTCGATTCGCCGGCCAGGGAGACCCTTAGCAACGGCGTTGCCGCGGCCGCCCGCAACACAGTCATGGGGCCCGCCTGGGGCCAACCACCCCAGGAGGCTGCCCCACATGTTGCGCATAATCCTGATGTGGGATCGCCGCTCCGGGTGGTAACCGGTGTGGGGTAGCGGCGGCCTTGCATCAGGGGGGTTTGGGAGCCCTTCCGTCCGGCGGGTCGGCTCCGACCTAACCACACGGTTCTAGACAAAGCTAGCCCCTACGCTTTGTCACTTACTGCTGCACCAAATGTCGCCCTGTCTTCACGCTTCTTCTTCAAAATCTACAATGGCAGTGCAACAAAAAAGAAATAAACGTTACACAGCGGCCCTAGGAAACCCCACAACTTCACATTTCGAGGTGGAGTTCACTAACGTCCGTGGACTCCATGAGAACCTCGATACCGTCCACCACCACCTTGAGACGGCACGGCCCGCTGTGATGTTCCTCACGGAGACACAAATACGCCGCCCTGACGACACGTCTTACCTGTGTTACCCCGGCTATGTCATCGAGGAACAATTTCGAGACAAAGCCGGGGTGTGCGTGTTCGTTAGGGCGGATGTTTGCTGCCGCCGGTTGCGCTGCCTAGAGAACCCCTCCAATTCCGTCCTTTGGCTGCACGTAGACCATGGCTCTATGAGCCAGATCTACGTGTGCGTCTACCGATCCCACACAGGGGATTCTGAGACAACAAAGCTCTTCCAGTACCTCAGCGAGACGGCTGATGAAGCGCAGGTGCGGTTCCCGAACGCTGACCTAGTGTTTCTGGGGGACTTCAATGGCCATCACATTGAATGGCTGGGGTCCCTCAAGACTGATCATGCGGGTAGAGCCGCCCATGCGTTCGCTCTCTCCCACGGTCTGACCCAGATGGTATGCGGGATCACCCGGATACCAGACAGGTCAGATCACGCGCCCGCTCTGCTGGATCTACTGCTGACGAGTCGCCCAGCCCAGTACAGTGTTTCCGTAGGAGCCCCACTGGGTAGTTCCGACCACTGTGTTGTTCACGCTGGCATGAAGGTGTCACCTCCTGCACGTCCTGTGCAAACGTCACGACGACTATGGCACTACTCGTCAGCGGATTGGGACGGTCTACGCGATTATTTTGCGTCCGTCCCCTGGAGCCAGCGCTGCTTTGTAGGAAAGGCTCCTTCGGATAGTGCTTCTGCTATTGCTGGCGAGATCAGTTTAGGGATGGATTATTACATCCCTTTCACTGATGTCGCCAGTATCCGCAGAGCCCGTCCCTGGTTCGGGCGAGATTGTGCCAAAGCTGTTCGACAAAAACAGTCGGCATATCGCGCCTGGATCAGGGCCCGGGCTGTGCGCGACCCAAACGTGGGCCACCTCAAAGCAGCGTACAACCGGGCCACAAAGTCGAGTAAGAGGGCCTTTAAGAGAGCGGATGCCCAGCGCGTCGCGCGGCTTGGTCAGGAGCTCACTTCCCATCCCACGGGCAGCCGTGGATTCTGGCAACTGGCCAAAGCCGTGCAATCTAACTTTTGTCAGCCCTCGCTGCCACCGCTGCGTTACCCAGATGGAACACTGGCTCACAAAGCCCAAGAGAAAGCGGATATGCTCGCAGACCTCTTTGCGGCTAATTCCCGGGTCGACGACCGTGGCCTGCAGCCCCCCGCCATCGCCAACTGTGGCCACACAATGCCTGATATTGTTATCAGGCAATGTGATGTACGGGCAGTGCTGCGGTCACTCGACACGCGGAAAGCCAGTGGCCCTGACGGCATTCCGGCGGTGGTGCTACGAAAATGTGCAGCTGAGTTGTCTCCAGTATTAACGCGTCTGTACCGCCTGTCATACTCTTCAGGGCTCGTGCCGGAGGTCTGGAAGGAGGCGAACGTACAACCGATCCCCAAGAAAGGGGATCGGTCCGATCCAGGCAACTATCGACCCATAGCTGTCACCTCAGTCATTTGCAAGGTGCTTGAGCTCCTTATAAATAAGCAGCTCATGCAATTCCTAGAGGATCACTCGCTAATCAATGATCGACAATACGGCTTCAGGCCAAAGCGATCAACGGGTGATCTTCTGGCATTCGTAACGCATGTCTGGGGTGGGGCTATGGAAAGGCACGGCGAGTCCTTGGCTATTAGCCTGGACATCGCCAAAGCCTTCGATAGGGTCTGGCATGCTTCGCTCCTTTCCAAGCTTCCGGCATATGGTCTACCTCCTCAACTGTGCAGCTGGATTGCCAGCTTTTTAAACGAGCGCCGAGTGCGGGTCCTCTGCGATGGCCAGGCTTCTCGCTTCTTGCAAGTGAATGCCGGGGTACCGCAGGGGTCCGTACTATCACCAACTCTCTTTCTTCTGCATATCAATGATATGCTATCCCTCGGGAACATTCATTGCTATGCAGATGACAGCACACTGCACGGGAGTTACTCGGTTCGTACGACGGCGGGGCGATCTGAGATTGAGGAGGAGAGACGACGACTCGTGGCTGATCTCGACCGTAACCTCGACAGTATCTCTCAATGGGGTACCGAGAACCTGGTCGAGTTCAATGCCCGCAAAACACAGGCGTGTGCATTTACTGCGAAGAAATCCCCTTTCCTTCCCCTACCCTCTCTTCAGAATGCATTATTACCAATGAAGGACAACCTTGATATCCTTGGCATAGACGTTCGTCGAGAGCTCAATAATAAAAACTACATCGAAAGATGTATAGGGCTAGCTTCGCGGAAACTAGGAATACTGAATAAGGTAAAGAGATTCTTTACACCGGACCAGAGGTGTCTGCTGTACAAGACGCAGATTAGACCCTGCGTCGAATACTGCTCTCACCTCTGGGACGGCTCCGCGAAGTATCTGCTGGACGCTCTCGACGCTATGCAGCGACGGGCTATCCGTATTATTGGTTGTCCGGAGGTAACGGGAAGCCTTGAGCCGCTAGCTCAGCGCCGAACAATAGCTTCCTTGGCCGCATTCTACCGTATTTACCACGGCGAGTGTTCTGAAGAGCTCTTCAATCTGATCCCACCCTCTTCCTTCCGATCCCGAACGACTCGTGCCGGGCAGAGATGCCACCCCCACACAGTGGATAGCATGTTCGCGAGAACCGAACGTTTTAAACGTTCGTTTCTCTGCCGAACGATAGTGGCCTGGAACGCCCTGCCTGTGCACGTGTTTCCTCCCACATATAATCCTGGGTTCTTTAAGCGGAGCGTGAAGAGGCACATCAGTAGGTCGTCAAGTTGAGGGCCACTCTCAATAGTAATGTGTGCTGTGAGAGTGGCCCACAATCGCTAGACGTCGTCACGACTTACCACCAGGCGGGCGGCGTCAATTTGGCGAACCAAATATAAAAAAAAAAAAAAAAAAAAAAAAAAAAGTATGGCCCTATACGGGGCTCCCGTATGGGCGGATAGGTTGGCGGTCAAGGGGAACGTGACTCTGTTAAACAGACCACTTAGAACCTTGGCCGTCAGAACCATACGGGGGTACCGCACGATCTCCGGAGAGGCTGCATGTCTCCTAGCCGGGACCCCTCCATGGGACCTGGAAGCGAGAGCCCTTGCGTCATTGTTCCAATGGCGCAAGGAGGCGCTGGAGCGGGACCACAGGCCTGCGTCTCGAGAAATCGAGGACCAGCGGTCCCAACTCCGCCAGGATCTCATGGAGTCATGGAGGGTGCGACTTGAGCAACCCAAGGGGGGTGCCATCTTCATCGCGGCGATGAGACCGATCATGGACGATTGGCTGCAGAGGCAGCATGGTGACCTCACGTACCGTGCGACGCAGATCGTTGCCGGGCATGGATGCTTCGGTAGCTATCTGTTTCGCATGCATCGTGAGGTCACACCCCGGTGTCAACACTGCGAGGTTTCCGACGACGACACCGCACTCCACACGTTGGTGGAGTGCTCAGCGTGGGCGAGTCAGCGCCGGGACCTCGTAGTGGGTCTGGGAGTGGATACCCTCTCGCTGGGGACCATGCTTCATGCCATGGTATCCAGCGGGAGTAGGTGGAACGCGGCCGTGTCCTTCTGCGAGCAAGTTATGCTCGCGAAGGAGGCGGCCGGGAGGGAGAGGGAGCGTACCCTCCCCGCCGAGTTCCGTAGTCGGCGGCCAGGCCGCCCCAGACTACGCGACTACGCCCAAGACTATCGTCCTCCATGATCGGGGCCTGAGGACGGCGGGATCGCCACCCACCGTCCTTACAGAAGCAGGCTAGAAGGGTTGCGTGCTGCGGGGCCTTTGCCCCATAGCACGCAACCAGATTCACTCACTGACGCGGGATAAAACCCGACCCCAATGACGCGGGATTCTCGTCCCGACCAAACACCCGCAGAGACCACAGAGGTGGTCAAAGTCCGCCGGGCGCCACTGGATATACCCTCTGCTAGTAACCAGAGACGCCCGGCAACGGACGTTAGAGCGGCCGCGGCCTTAGGCCGCGGAATTAAAAAAAAAAAAAAAAAAAGTAACACTGTTTCGCTTTTTCAACCCAATTAATTTTATAAAATTATCAGTCACTGATTGGGTTTTCGTAAAACATCCTTGACATACAAATATCTTTTCACTATTTATGTTAAAATGATACTTGTATGTATATTGTCTAGATTTCTGCTTTTCAACCTCTTCTGTACGTCTTCGCTGTTTTTTTTTTGGATTGTTATCAAAGATGAAATAAATGCTGCCCTTAAATTGTAAGAGCCAAGTTCCCAAACCTCTTTGTGTATTATGGCACGTTGTTCGTCACTAATTTTATGCCGGCACTTATTACGACACTTTTTTTTTTTTTTTTTAGTTCCGCGACCAAGGCTGCGGCCGCTCTAACGTCCGTTGCCGGGCGTCTCTGGTTACTTATTACGACACTGAGGTAACTCTCTCATTTGACGCTTTTCAATTTTTTTTTCCAGAACACGTAACATAAGGTTGCCCAAGATTTCTTTTCAGCTTGTTTTCGCGTTTGTTTTTTCTACTGCGCTTTGATTGTATATTTTGTTGCAATGAGGTTCCTTCAACACTTTCCAGAGCTTCATTATCTGCTGATTGTGGTATATTCATCGATGCATCAGTAATAGTCGGATCAAAATCTTCACGTAGTGCGAGCAAACTAGGACTACATGGAGAATAGGTGGGATCAGCAACAGAATCGTCACTAGAAAAGTCACGTATTGTTTCTTCAGAAACAATTTGTTTTTGACCGCCAGATGTACTTGGTTGAGGATTATTAAAAGGATCGTCACTGAAAGGTGAAGACACCTGAAAACATAAGTATAAAAAAAACTAATAAACAATATCTGCACCAGAACATTTTAAATTATATAATGAAACCGTTTAAAACGTACCTGTATTTTCATTATTTAGGGCGAGATTCACTAATTTCCGTACTCTGGAATCCATTTCAACACAGCTCAGTATAACACCAACGTCAAACAGGAACAAATCACAACTAATTTTAAAAATTGTATTCCTTCGACTGGCACTTAAAATAGTTGTAGTTAACAAACCAAAAAAAAGAGGGTATTCGAAATAAAATTATCACAGCAAAAACATTTCACTATGACCTACCACTTATGTGAGATTTATGAAGTGCGAAAAGGAAAAAAAGATACAGTAAAGCGGCGGACATAACAACTTAAATAATTTTAACTGTTTATTACCGCCGCTTGATCTATAGTTTAAACAAGTTGTTTGGTACATACGACGATTGCGGTTGAATTCAGCGTCGTTGACTTACGTACTTATTCCAGCCGGTGGATCGTGCAATAAAATGATTACTGTGACTTTTTCAGATTTTTACCGAAAATTGACTTAAGTACTTTTGGTCGCCGTGTCTAGATCACACTATACATTTACTATTAACACGTTCAGATTAAATAAAAATAAAATAAATTAATATTTTGGACATCCTCACACAACGTCATCTAGCCCAAACTTAGCTATAAGCTGGTGCTATGGGATCTAGACAACTGATAAACATATTTATATATTTCTAAACACATACATAATTTATATAAAAAACACCCAAACTCCAAAACAAACATATTTGGATCACGTAAATATTTGATTTGACCCGGGAATCGAACCCGAGACTTCGGTGTCAAAAGCCGATGCACTACCAACCACGCCCCCGAAGCAGTCATTACGCTATACTATATAGTATGCTTTACGCAATCCGCGCCATATCGCACGCACGCACCCCTATCCCGCCTCCCTAAGTTCTCGCCCGTCCCTGCTGCATCGGCCACCGCACCGTTGCTGCCCCCACCCGCCGCCGCCGCCACCGCCGCCCGGTCTAGTGAGCTTGGTAGTTATAAGCGCATACTATAAGCACATGAGGTACCTAATATAGCGTAACGTGACCGCCACGCTAAAAAGTATAGCATGTCTTCTTATCTTTACTATATTCTGAACGTCGCTTTAATAATCCCCCCCCCTATGACGCTCCATAATAGTTGTCATTGTCACAAGTTGTCAGTGTTATTCATGCTCCTCACTGTATCTTTTGTCATTGATTATTGATTTCGTGTTCTTATTTGTGATTGTTTCAAATAATGTAAATTGTTCACTAAAAATGGATATAAAAGTCCAGTCTGAAAAAGGCCGTATTATATGCCACGGCTGTTTATCTGGAGACCGAAAAATCTGCTTCGTTAGTAAAGAAACGAGTGATTTATTCCATATTTTACGAAATGACAAATTCACTGATCGACATGTAAGATTGTTTTACCTTTGATGTTAATTTTATTAAACTAAAAAGGTAGCTTTATACTTTATCCCAGCTTTCATAGGACGGCTCAACTAACTATTGCCTTGCGAATCTGGCGGTAAATGTAAATGTAGAAGCATTTTCTTTTTTTGACGTTCATAAGTGTTACTTTGTGACCTACATGAATAAAGAAATTTTGATTTTTGATTTTGATATTACCATGAATCATTATGTTGGTTATTGAACTTTATAAACTACAACTTGCTTAAATAATTTGGATTGCTAAGAGCTTCAGTAAGCTCTGTATTATTCTATTTGCATGGTGAAGGTGAGTGCTGCCTAGTTGCGAGGTGGCCCTTATCTTACAACTGAAACTCAGGTCCAAAATAATGTAATACTTCTTGGAGAGCAAAAATATGTGCTGTTTTATTATTCTATGTTGCTGTTAGCATTTGCATTTAATCCCTCAGTAGCCTGCATAAATATATAATGACAACAGATGGTTGGTTGTTTGGATAATTTCAAATCTGTATAACTGAGGGCTGAATAATTGAGTTTCTAATGTATTTTAAACTCCATAACTAACTTATTTTGGGATGGCGATGTGTAAAAATGTCTTAAATTAAATATTATTTTATTAATGTCTTTTTTTTTCTTTTTCAATTTGCAGATCAGGCTTGAGCTGTGTTGGGAGTGTGTAGCACTTCTGACGAAGGTGAAAATATTTCAAGCAAGGATTAAAACGGCACAATGTTTATTGATGGATTATTTGCAGTGCAATATGGTAAGATATTTTTATTCATTTCATTCATCATCATCATGGACATCATAGGCTTTATATGTAAAATTTTGAGTATGACACTATAAAAAATTTAAAGTTATTTTATGATACACATTTTGTATATCATTCTCTGCAAATTTGTATACTATGTCACAGTAGTTTTTGAGTTTATGGTAAACAGACAGGCAACTGAGGACTTTGTTTTATAATATATAGTGATATAGCATGTGTGAAATAGCATGTAGTGAAATAGCATGTCTATCTGTCTTTACTAATATTGTTCATGTTTAATATTCCAATGTAAGAACTTAACCTTTTTTATATACATTAATGATATGTATCATATGGAATAATAGTAACCAATGAAGCATCTTTTATTCAGGATGGCATTCTGAACCTCGTCAATTTATCTTCACTAAGTGTGACACATCTGAAAACATGGAACATGTTTAATGATAACGATAAGAGAAAAGAAATTGTCGATGGAGATGAGAAGAAAGATATAACGACAGAAGATTTATTTAGTGATATAAAGATAGAAGATAGCAATATTAAAGAAGAATATTTAGATGATTATGATAATTATAATGATTCTGATTACTGTGCAACTGAGAATAATGTTGAAAAAGCAGAGTTAGCTAAAAAATCTAAATGTAATTATACAAAAACCGTTAAAAGGTATAAAGGTTACGCAATAGTGACAAGAAGGTATGAAGTATCACCGAAAACTTATATGAAATTTGCTGAAGCCGTTGTTTTAGATAATTTAGAATACGAGAATGTGTTGAAGCAAGACCAAAAGCAATACAAGTACCGGCGATTGCCATTTAAATGTGCAGAATGTAAAGAAGGTTATATCCAAGAGTTGGACCTGCAAAGGCATCAAAGCATCTGTCATGGTGACAAGGTAACCTCTTCTGATGTTCTTTTATAGGCTTATAGTCTACCTTAGCGCGTTCAGCCAATAAAACTCTTCGACTTTATAATCTACTAATCGGACACCTGCAGCTTCGGCCGCTTGACAAATTATATACACAAAAACCTTGGTAAAAAGTGTTTTAAAGATCTAAGTATACAAAAGGACAGAAAGATAGCATGAAGCGACTTCCTTTTATATACACACACATATCACTGCCTATAGCCCCGAAGGGGTAGGCAGAGGTGCATTACACACCCAAAATTTGCCAGTATTTTTTGTCCCACACAACAGGGGGCAAGCCTATTGCTGTCACCGGGCACATTTATAATGGGTTATGTCCAAAATGACAATGAATTTTTTTTTTTTTTAATTTGAATTTTTTTTTATTTTACGCCCGCCTGGTGGTAAGTCGTGACGACGTCTAGCGATTGAGGGCCACTCTCACAGCACACAATACTACAGAGAGTGGCCCTCAACTTGACGATCTACTGATGTGCCTCTTCACGCTCCGCTTAAAGAACCCAGGATTATATGTGGGAGGAAACATGTGCACAGGCAAGGCGTTTGAATTTAATAATAGTAGTAGCTATATTGTAATTTTGAAAAAAAATTAAATCTGTTTTATTTTATACAATTTTAAGATAATATTATTATTCTGAAGAGTTTGTTTATTTGGTTGAACACGCAAATTTCATAAATTATTTTAGTTTTGAATAGTGCATTTAAAACTATAGCTTTCCTTATAAATGTACTGTACTGTTATAGTACAGCGTAAAGGCTATATAGCTTCAGTTGCGTGCGCTGCTCAAAGCTCAAACGGTTAATGTTATCCAACAATTCTGTACAGAAGAAATTGTCGCCCTAAACTTCTAAACAAGAATTCACGACGGCACAATTGTCACCATAACGTATTTATGGAATTTAAAGGACAATGGGTAAATTATACCCACAACAAACCAATATGAAATGTAGCTCAAATGTAGCTCAAATGTAGCTCAAATGTAGCTCAAATGATAGATCTTGGTAAGATTATTATTTTTAATCTTGTACCTCTAGCTTTGCTTGTGTTATTTATTTCAGTTAACATTTCCATATAAGTGCGCAGCGTGTCGCACTAAAGTGACATCACTTGACCATATGGATGAACATTGGTCCGAGGCCCACTCTAAACTATACAAGTGCACGATATGTAGCGAGATACATCATGACACGAAACTAATTAAGAAACATATAAAAATGAAACATCACAGAACTTACACTTGCAAGGAGTGTGGATATGTCTGTAGGTTTGTATTTTTATTCTGTACTAGCTGAAACCCACAGCTTCGCCCGCGTGATATAGTTTTCTAGTTCCTAATTCTATAATAGTTTCACTAGGGTTCAAACATTCATAGCTCTATTGACTATGAGCTGATTTTGAGTAAATTAATCTTGTTTTTTGTTTGGTTCTTAATTCTTTAATCTGGTCCTGGAAAAATTATATCAATGAGTTTCCCCATCAGCTATCGCACGCATACTTTTGAAATCACTTTTATCGACTCAGGGTACCATGAAAATCTCGAAAGGTCTCTATACATAATACTTTTACGTTAACGCATTGTTAAAATTATTTAGAAGAAAGAAGAAAGAAAGAAAAAACATTTATTAGTCCACTTATATAAAATAACAAAAATAATAGCTTAAGAAAAAAAGGAAAATAACAATAAAAATAAATGAAATAATCTATACAGGGTTATTTGTAATTAACTAGCATCCTCGCAGGGGTAGATTGCTGACATCATAAGTAACAACGTTTGTTCTACGACTTTTTATAATTCGTTAAATTTTACTTTCATACAAAAATAAATATTAATTTAGTTTTGCGTCTGACAGTTACTAACTCTACGCCGCAGTTTACGCGCATCGTTCGCATTACGTAAACAAACTCGTATCATCAGTTCATGCAATGCACGGATAGGAGGCGGGGCGCGGGGCGGTGCGGCGCTACCTTTACCTTACTTTACCTTGCCCCATTTCTTTTTGCGAGCCGCCAGTCGCTAGATGCGCGCGCGTCTCTTGTGCTTGTGTGCCACGATTTTTCGCGTTACCGTGTTGCGTCGATCTGACTATCGCCATACCTTATCAGTATTCCAATATGGAATACACGGAAATGCTGAGGATGCTTGCTAGGTGTGATGATAATGTGGCGGAAGCCTGCCGCCAATATGCAGTAAGGTTTCCAAATCTACCTACACCGAGCCGGACAACGATGTTATCTGCCACACATCGATTACGCGATTACGGACAGTTCCAGTCCAGGTTCAGTGATAGTGGTCGCCCACTGAGGCACTCAGTACGGGAACAAGAAAGGATACTGGAGTTACTTGAGGATAATCCCGCCGCAAGTACCAATGACAATGTCATTCAAAACGACGGCAAATATCCATTAAATCTTCATCCTGTCCAGGAACTCACCGACTAAGCGCGCGCGAACGTGCGTGCGTCGACCTTCAGTTTATGAATGAAACATAGACTTAATAGTGTCGCGTTATAACAATAAAATCTTGAAAACTCGTTATTAAGTAATGTATTCAGTTTTATAAAAAGTCGTGCTGTCAAAAATGCTGTCAAAAAGATCCGACAACTTACAGACATTAAAACGGCGCGTCTTGTCTACTTCAGCTACTTCCACAGTATCATGACATATGGCATACTACTGTGGGGTAACGCTGCCGATATTGAATGCATCTTTGTGTTGCAGAAGAGGGCTATCCGGACTATCTATGGAATGGGGTCTCGGGAGTCATTAAGAGATAAGTTTAAGCATATTAACATCCTTACAGTGTATTCACAGTATATTTATGAAATTTTATTGTATACCCACAAGAACAAAAGTAAATTTGTGAAAAATAGTGATAATCATAATCTAAACTTAAGAAATAAGGATAAACTGGCTGTTCCTAAATTTAGGCTTCATAAAGTGAGTAATTCTTTTGCGGGGAACTTTATTCGAATGTACAATACATTGCCAACCGAAATAGTAAATTTATCTGTCAATAAATTTAAAAAACTAATAAAAAGTAAATTGTGCCATAAAGCTTATTATAGTATTAATGATTTCTTAGATGACAAGGCGGCCTGGTTGTAACAACGTAACGAATTGCTCCTTTCTAAATAACTCTGTATTAGATTTAAGATGAAATATTTTGAAAAAAGCCGAGCTGAGTTTCTTGAGGGCTCTTCTCAGTCTCGTTGCATTTTGGAACCCTCGGTAGAGTCACACCAACTTCTGACGAATCTAAATAATTTTCTGAAAATTTCAAAGATAATAAACGTTATTTTATTTTATTTTATTTTATTTTATTTATTTTTCGTAGAACAAACGTTGTTACTTATGATGTCTGCTACCTACCCCTGGGAGGATGCTAGTTAATTACAAATAACCCTGTATATAGAAATGGGGAATGTCCCGCTTAGCTCTCGAGAACTGCTTATGCTCCAATGATGGTTGACCCCTCTATGGATAGCCCTCGATCTGGAGGCAAGCCAAAAAATCGAAAATATGACCTAGCCCTAAGGGGTCAAAAGTTATAGGCCAAAACCTATGACGTGGTGCGACGCGAAGCACCGCGCAAGACACAGTACTAGTAATAAAATAAATGTGGAGTAAACGGCTGTCTCTCAGCGTTATGCGTTATTTCATATTTTTTTTGCAGTAGACTAGACGAGTTCCGCATTCACTACAGGGTGACACACGAAACAGTTATCTGCGACTACTGTAACAAAAAGTTTTTAGAAAAGGACAGGCTAGTGAAACATATGAGGTTAGTAGTTTCAATGGTTTCAGAGATTAGTCAAACCTAAAAGCCAAATGGCTGTTTCGAACAGTTCATAAACGGTGAACGATTTTGAAGGAAAACTAGAACGACTTAGATAATTATTGTTACTTCAGTAGTTATCGACGACATTGTGACTACGGAATCCCTATTGTCTGTATGGCCTGACGCGCATAAGTATAAGTCCCAACAAAACTCCTTCGAGTACGATTCATTCCTTTCGAAACATTTTTTTACGAGTACCGAGTGTTTAATAATATCCTGTTATACTTACAGATGCGTACATTTACCAGCTTACTGCGGAATATGTAACCGAATGTACAGAAACCAAAAAAAGTTAAATATTCACAACTTGACGACCCATCCGGAACTTATATCAGTCTCCGCTCCCAAGGAGTTGTCGTACTGCGTGGAGTGCGACAGACAATTCCCAACTGTTTTCAAATTCAAGAAACACTTGAAAGACTCTGTTAAACACACAAAACCCAAAAAAGAAAGGTACGGCAGAATTTCGTAAAATATAGGGTTACTTTTAAGACAGGAGCCAAATTTTTATGACCTACTAAGAATCGATTATAAAATCGATCTTCGTAAAAAAACTTATTAAAAAAAAATAAGAAACGAAATTTATAAACCTCAAAAACTTAACCCTCAATTAATGATGGGCATTTCATAGCGGTATAGCCAATAGAGTTCTAATAGCTTATAGCTTGCAACCCACAGTTGCTCAAACGAAACACTTTATATTATGAATCGACCGGAAATGGACAGTAGAGGACTTCAGTTATAATTTTTAGTGCATTTTTCTCTCCACCTAGATATGGTGTTTCCCGTAATATCTCATTGAATTGATTAGTAGTACCTAAAACCAACTCAAAATCAGAGGCGCTCGGCAAAGGACGTAGGTGAGGCCGCGAACTTGAGCTGCGGAATTATAAAAAACAAAATGAACCCTAAAATGTAGCTCCTCATCAGTCAATATATTAAGGGCCCAGATCGTGAAAATCACCGAAAAGAGTGTTACGATTTTTCATATTTAACCTATTTACATATGATTAATAACAACGATAATTTGTATATATTAAAATGAAAGACCAAAAATGATGTTAGTGCTAATTTTAACTCTTAAAACCCTGTAGTTGTTATATAATAAACGTCAACAAACGCACAAAATTGAGAAAAAATTCGAAAACCTGCCTTCGTATTTTTCAGATTTAACCCAATAAATCAACACAAATTGATAAAAAGAAACACTTTTTGAACACTGAAAAAGCCAATAAATATAACCATGTACTTTTTTTTGTACCTTTACAAACAAAGACTTCCCCTTTTAAAGCCCTAAAATCTAGATATGTTTTACGTAAATTCTCCATAGAAAAATGTATGCAAATTCAAACGCGTCCCGATAGAACGATCGTCGCAACTAATCGCCAGTGCGCCATAGAATTTCAAAGTGACTCCACGCGTGTCGGATGCTACAGCAAAATTACGTGTTGTGAATTTGTGTTTTTTGTGAAAAACTGTAAGTACAATATTTTTATAACTAATTTACTTTCAGTAAATAGAAAGTACCGATATAATGAAAGTCTGAAAGAAAACTATGATGGAACTAGATATAAATCGTAAGAAATACAAAATTATTTACTTTGTTGCGTAGGTCATTTTATGAACCTTGTAAAGTAGGTATCAATTCAGGCTTGAAACAATCAAAGCCCTGCCCACCTTATTTTCTCGAGATATGAACTGGCGGGGTATATAGTTCTCTGCACGACATACATAGATTTTTCAACATGATAAAGGCAATAGGTATCATAAACGTAATTGGTAATCGAGGGTCTCTTTTCGCAGGATAATTTGCTGAGTGCCATGCCAGCGAAAAGAAAATTTAGTACGCATTATAAAAACGTGAAAGCCAAAAGATCTCGGAATAAAATGTAAGTTCCTCCCTACTTATTTATTTACCTGCCTACTTGACTACGTCTTGTCCTAAATACCTAGAAAAAATTTACTAGATTTGTGTTAGTGTCAAGTAAAAATCCTAGTTTTATTACTTTTATTTGTGTGTATGCTTATCATGTCTTAGTAGTAATAATAATATAATCTATTTGCATTTTGAACAGGGTAGGTACATTACAAAGCAAATAGGTACAATGATTTAGATCGCCTGATTCAGACATATACCTACAACAGCATGTAAATATTGATTTGACATGTAATTAGATAGGTACACAATTAGGTATGTCAGTCTAAGAAGAAAAATTACAATGTCCAGTAGGTAATAATTACGTAATTTCAATATCTATATAAGTAATAAAGTCAATTTCTATAGGAACAATTTTCATAATAATAAATTTTATTACATAATATAGTATTAGTTTTCATATATTTATGTATTTCAAAGCTTCAAGGCTTCAGGCTTCAGGCCAAAACGATCAACGGGTGACCTCCTGGCATTCGTCACGCATGTATGGGGTGGGGCTATGGAAAAGTTTGGCGAGTCCTTGGCTATTAGCCTGGACATCGCCAAAGCTTTCGATAGGGTCTGGCATGCTTCGCTCCTTTCCAAGCTTCCGGCATATGGTCTACCTCCTCAACTGTGCAGCTGGATTGCCAGTTTTTTAAACGAGCGCCGAGTGCGGGTCCTCTGCGATGGCCAGGCTTCTCGCTTTTTGCAAGTGAATGCCGGGGTACCGCAGGGGTCCGTACTGTCACCAACTCTCTTTCTTCTGCATATCAATGATATGCTTTCCCTCGGGAACATTCATTGCTATGCAGATGACAGTACATTGCACGGGAGTTACTCGGTTCGTCCGACGGCGGGGCGATCTGTGATAGAGGAGGAGAGACGACATCTCGTGGGTGATCTCGACCGAAGCCTCGACAGTATCTCCCAATGGGGTGCCGAGAACTTGGTCGAGTTCAATGCCCACAAAACACAGGCGTGTGCATTTACAGCGAAAAAATCCCCTTTCCTTCCCCTACCCACTCTTCAGAATGCAATATTACCAATGAAGGACAATCTAGACATCCTTGGCATAGACGTTCGTCGAGAGCTCAATAACACAAAATACATTGAGAGATGTATTGGGCTAGCTTCGCGGAAACTAGGAATACTGAACAAGGTAAAGCGATTCTTTACACCGCACCAGAGGTGTCTGCTGTACAAAACGCAGATTAGACCCTGCGTTGAATACTGCTCTCACCTCTGGGACGGCTCCGCGAAGTATTTGCTGGACGCACTCGACGCTATGCAGCGACGCGCTGTTCGCATTATAGACTGTCCGGAGGTAACGGGAAGCCTTGAGCCGCTAGCCCAGCGCCGAACAATTGCTTCCTTGGCCGCGTTCTACCGTATTTACCACGGTGAGTGTTCTGAAGAGCTCTTCAATCTGATCCCACCCTCTCCCTTCCGATCCCGAACAACGCGTGCCGGGCAGAGATGTCACCCTCATACCGTGGAAACCGTCTTCGCGAGAACCGAGCGTTTTAAACGATCGTTTCTCTGCCGAACGATGGTGGCTTGGAACGCCCTGCCTGCGCACGTGTTTCCTCCTACATATAACCCTGGGCTCTTTAAGCGAAGCGTGAAGAGGCACATTACAGGGTCGTCAAGTTGAGGGCCACTCTCTATAGTATTCCTGTGTACTCGAGAGTCGCCCTCAATTGCCAGACGTCGCCTCAGCTTACCATCAGGCGAGTGGCGTCAATTTGTCGACCTAAATATAAAAAAAAAAAAAAAAAAAAAAAGCAATGAGTTTGCTTACACTATTATTAGTGACAGTGCCTGGCGTAGGGTTGTACAAAAATTACAAAATAAATAAAAAGTGGATATTGATGAATAATATTTCCAGTACTGAAAATGAAGAAAACCTTCAGGCCGAGACTCCGAGCAACACTGCTACGCGCTGTATAGAGGTAAGTTGTTATACGTAATTCTTGTAGACTTGTTACATAAATAAACAAACTAGCTAGTGATGGGCTAAGACAAAATCTCAGTACCTACAGTTTTTTTTTGCAATATTTATTATTTTCATTGTGAGACAAACACATACTTCTCAATTACTTTCTCAAAAGAAAATTCACGTTCAAATCTCGTATTTTACCAAAATCAAGAATTTTTTTTGTAAAATATTATCTTTTACGCGACTGGTGTACGTATGTATGTATGTATACTAAGTAATATATCTTTGTGGCACGATAAGTTCAAAATTATTGAACCGATTTTAATGTTTTTAGTATCATTAGAATTGTCTTCTAAGCCCGAGTGACATAGAATAAGTGACGCCATAAAAAACCAATACGTATAGCGTAAAGGAAATTTATAATTTCTGTTCATCACGAACATAATATTGTATGAATTCTTTTGCACTTTTATATTTGTCTTCGTCAGTTATGAATATAAATAAATAAACAATAAAAATGTTAAAACCCGACAGATTAAAAAATGAAAATGTGTAATAAAAATAAATAACAACACCATTGTAATATAGCGTATTTAGCAGTCGGGGCCTATTTCTAAAGAAATATTTAGCTAGTCAGGAATATCTTCGAGCCTGTGAGGATTTCAATGGGTCTCAACTGTTGAATTCCATTTATTACAATAGTGTTCTTATTTATTTTTATGTAACATAATTCAAGACCGTAGACTTGTTTTCTTTTTACCTTTTGAGTTTTTATGCATATAGTCGGATTTATTAAATTTATGACGTGATAACGTCTTATAAATCGATGAACACCGGCAACACGCACAAAAAAGTGTCACATTATGTCACGCTAGGGTCAAGCGAGAGCGCAGTACAAGCGATGGAGAATAATATTATGACGTTATCCGATAAAATTATCGTCCTAAACCGACTTTACAAGCAACCAGTTTTTTATTATGTTTATTTATTCACTTTCATAATTGACGAAGACTGATAAAAACGTTTAAGATTTTGATCTAGTGTTCTGTGTTTCAAAGATGTATTCTAAGGGAGTTCTTAGCTATGTTTGAAGAAATTTGGCCCATACCTTTTGAATTATTTTTTATAATAAAAATCAAGCCATTATCTTTCTTTACAGGAACTAGTTATTGACAACCGTCAAGAGGGAAAGGTGGATGAAGTGGAAGTTGGGCGTAGAGTAGTGGATATTTCTTTTTTTTTTAAAGCTCTTCAGGCCATAGGGGACCACGGTCCAATGGATTGTAAGTTAAGTTACCTCAGTATAATAGGTGAAGTAAAAGTTGGTCTGGACTCAAAACTCATCATAAAATGTAGTATGTGTAATATGAAATTTACTGTGTGTTTGGTTGAAAAGAAAGAAGATAGCATGGAAGTGAATCATCAAATTGTGTCTGGTATCATATCATCTGGTGGGAGCTACTCTCAGTTAAAAACATTAAGTGCCGCAGTAGCCCTACCAATCATGTCACCTTCATTGTACAATGAAATTAATAATACGGTTTGCGATTGGTGGGAAAAGACAGCAGCACATTCCATGGCAGAAGCTGTCAAGAAAGAAGCGGAGTACGCAGTGTCTATAGGTAGTGTTGATAAAAATGGTACACCATTAATATCTGTTGCTGTTGACGGTTGTTGGAGCAAGAGATCTTATGGTAAGAATTTTTCCGCCTTATCCGGCGCAGCTGCGATAATTGGCATTAAAACTAATAAAGTATTGTTTTTTGGAGTTAAAAATAAATACTGCGTAGTCTGTGCACGAGCCGCAAAGAACAACAGTCAGCCCCCGGAACACCATTGTTTCAAGAATTATTCAGGATCATCTACCGGGATGGAATCGACCATAATAGTTGAGGGGTTTAAACGTTCCTTTGTTGATCACGGTGTAATTTATAATAAATTTGTAGCAGACGGCGATTCCAGTACTTATAAAAAAATATTAGATTCGCGTCCGTACGATAATTTAATAGTAGAGAAAATTGAATGCAAAAATCATCTTTTACGAAACTACTGCAATAGCTTGGAGAAATTGTCGAAAGACACTAAGTATCCTTGCGAGTTGCGGAAATTCCTAAAAGAAAGGTATTTGCGTTTAAGAACGGGTGTAAAATGCGCGATTAAATATTGGGGGGATCAAAATCAGTCACTCGAAGAAAAAATAAAAAATCTTAGTGAAGATATTCTAAATGGTCCACAACACGTATTTGGTAATCACCAACATTGCAAGGAGTATTTTTGTAGACCTGACACTCGTCGAATAGAACCTGTTGGGTTACTTCCAGCAATTGTTGGATGCGGATTAATGGACGCGGTAGAAATTTTAAGTAAAAGACTGTCATATCATTCTAGAAGTTTAATTCATAATTGCACAAGTAATATAGTTGAAAGTTTTAACGGAGTAATTGCCAAATTAGTTGGGGGTAAGCGTGTAAATTATTCTTCCCGTGGTTCTTATGCGGGCCGATGCGCAGCTGCTGTTGTGTCTTTTAATACGGGATCGATTCATAGTAAAACTCATGAAGTCATATTTAAATCTAGTCCTAATCCTTTGATCGCGAAAGTGGAAAATAGTAATCGTAGAAACCGTTTAATTGCTAAACCTAAATTAAGATTGAAAAAAAGCCACAGCGCTGTATCGAAAGACGCTCACTATGGACCAAACTGCGAAAAACCTGATCTGAGTCCAGAATTATATGAGAAAGCCAAGTCATTTTTTTTAGTTGATTTAAAGTTGTCTTGTGCTGAAAGAGAGGAGCTTGAAAGGTCGACCCATTTGCAAAGAAGTAGTGCTGAGTGGATGAGTACAAGGAGAAAATTACTAACCTCATCATCGTTCGGGGAAGTTTGTAAAAAACGACAGAGCACAAGTTGTGCTGCTCTTGTTTGTAAAATCGTTTATGGTAGTAATATCTCCAGTTTGCCTGCTGTACGGTACGGTATCGAAAACGAAGAAACTGCAATTAGACAGTTAGAAATTCAAGAGAATATTAGTATACAAGGTTGCGGTTTGTTCGTCGACGATCAATATGAATTTCTTGGTACTACACCAGATGGCATTTATGCAAACGGTTTAATTGAAATTAAGTGCCCACATTCTTTAGCTGGCATGACTCTTGATGAAGCAATGGCCAAACATACCTTTTGGGTTAAGGACAAGGCTTCCAAGGGTTATGTCATAAATAAAAATCATTACTGGTATTTCCAAATTCAGGGACAGCTACATATAACTAAAAGAAACGTTTGCATGCTTGGCATCTGGTTTGGTGCTACTGTACCTATGAAAGTTTATATTATAGAAAAGGACGACAAATTTTGGAAGGAGAAAATGGAGATGAAATTAGTTAGATTTTATTACGATTGCCTCCTTCCAGAATTAGTTGATCCTCGGCAGTCACGAAGCATGCCTATTCGTGACCCGCCCAATGTCATAGAGGCTATGAAAGAGAGGAAAGAAAGAGCTTTACGTGTTTTGAAAGAGAAGAACGTCTAATGATTTTGAAAGAGACTGAGGTAACTTAACTACCCAGCCGGTCGATTCACGTAAACACGCCAGTTCAAAAGTCGTTTTAACTTAGAAACTTAGAAATCGCCTTTTGGTTTTCTGTTTTTAACGCACTTACTTATCTAGTCTTGGATTGTCATAAATCTTCCAATAGCTCAATTTCTATACAATTCCTATACGATTTTGAAGAGTTACCTGGTGTAAACCCAAGGTCCGATCCTAATGAAATTAAAATGTGACCACACGGGATCACCAGCTTTCAAATAAAAAAAAAATCATCAAAATCGGTTCAAAAAATACAGCGAATTGAGAATCTTCTTCTTTTTTTAAGTCGGTTAAAAAGTGTGCGAAGTGACATTTTTAAGTCACTACGCTACGGTTTTTATTACGTGAATCGGGCAGCTGGTAACATTTTCATTCTGATAGGTTTTGCAATAGCAATTGATTTTATCATCAAATTAGTAGAAATCAGAATTTGATCAGTAATCATTAAAATGAAAAAAACATTAGAAACTCTTAAACTCATATTTTGTTATTGTTTACTTTCGTTTAATTAAGTATATGAATAATTTATAAATTTCATGTTTGTTTATAACAAATTTTTGTACAACCCTAGCACGCTTTTTAGGTGGCGACTCATATTTTGTTTACTTTTAATTATATGAACCATTTTTATACTTGTGTTTCATTTATTGACAATTTTTTGTACAACCCTAGAAGATTTTTTAGATTGCGAGGTGATCGTAAGCAAAAAGTATTTGTGTTTACGCAATAGGCACATTTCCTTGCGTAGATATAAACACTAGCGAGGAAAGGCGTGATGTTATTTCGACCGTACTTCCTACTGAATTTGCAATTATTTTATTGAATGAAAATTTTACGAAATAAGAATAAACTTTGGTAGTAAAATTACAAATAAATACATAGGTACTCGTAGTTGGAATTTTAGGTAAGTAGAATACAAAAAGGTCAGTCCGGACCTGCTCTTGATTGTTTATTATAAATAGAAAATCATAAAAATTGTGTCTCAAACTACTCTTATTTATTTATCTAGTAATTAGGATCATTTTATAACGAAAACTACTCTTGGAATATTTTACAAATAGGCAGTCGTTTATTTTCAATAATTCAACATTTTTGTTATGTTGTAAATATTCAACTTCAATAACAATAACTCAACGTGGAACGTTTGTCGCAAAACATTTTCAAAATCGCGCTCTCTGGGTCATTCACCCGCCCGTCGGATGATTCGGGCAACAATAGCGCTGCTGTCGCTCAAAATCGACTTTATCCGTGCGCGGTCTCGGCCCTTAATTACACCTAAAAACAGTCTCAAAGTTTTTAAAACATAGCATACCTCTCTGTAAACTGCGCCGCATTGAGAATAGCATACGCCATAGTTCAAATTCATAGGACTGACCTATGATGTCAAGTGTGATATCTTTTTTCTCCGGTGGTTTACCCGGTTCTGCCCATAATAACAATTGAAGCTTATAAGGTAAGGGTTATTTTCATATGCAAGTGGTTTTTATTGGATATACCGGCCAACTTGACACATCATTCTTGAAATTATAAACTTTCGCGTTTAATAATCAATATTTCACTTTTTACACGGGAATTAATATGTGAGTGTAGGTTTGTGACGGTTCACGGCGAAAAAGTACAGAAACGTGAGGGTAGATGAAAATAACTCCACTTAACGGTCTCGAATACGGAGGGCGGGAGGGAGGGACAGAGGGAGGTTCCAGCCATCGCTGGACTAGTCAGCCTGTGACCACGGCTGGTGTAACCTGGTTGAAACGTCAGGCAATAAAAAGGTTTTTTCGTGTTAAAATTCCCGTGTGAAAAAGTAAAATATACATCACCTTTGTTCTTCAACATTTTTTTTTCTATTTCAGTAAGAAATATGATTTTTTTTACGTAGATCGTCACCAATACTTTGTTGGTCATAAAAAATTGGCTCCTGTCCTAAACGTAACAAGTATATCTCAAGGTCATCCGATGGCTGAATAGGTAAAGCATTCTCCTTTTACCAGAACGATTTCGTTTCAATATCCAACCTAGTGAGACTAATGTCTTTTTACGATCATGGCCGAGCGAACAAAGCGGCTACAGTTCGAAGTGGACAATTTTGCTTTCGTGTCTGTATGTATGTGTGCTCCGGTAACTTCAGTTTTTATCCGATTTCCACGAAACTTGGCACACTAGTTCCTTGATTTAAAGTACTGTAAGCCGCGCAAGATGACAATGGGATTGGCGGCCATGTTGGTGACGTCATAGTGACGTAGATTAACCTACAATACTATTTTGTTATCCGTACTTCTCAGCGATTGATGTCGTCATGGAGCGGTTATTGTGACAAGGTTCTATCCCACTCACATCGTGCGCGACTTATATAGCTATGGCGGTCAATTTATTTCACGTCTGTCGGCAATATTTTTTCAGAGTGCCATGTCCGGACTGCGGTAAAGTCTTCTCAAGAAAAAATTTCATGAATAATCACTACAAGTTTGCACATTTGAAAGTCACGAAAAATTACTGCGAGCAGTGTGATAAGGTATGTTTTACCCACGGTAATTCCCACCGGAATAAGCATTAACCTCCTAGAGTCGACATGGTTTGATCTTTGTCTCCTGCGCTCCTATGCTGCGTAGTCGTAGCATCGTCCATAAAATATTTTTCGCGTTTTCCGTTAGCTGTCACTAGTGCTGTCAAATTTACGATGAAGTCTGCATTTATTTATCGACAAAATTCATTGTTTTAAATAGATTATTGTATGGAAGCCCCCTTTTTGCTCCCATGTCCATTGCTGAGGCGTCTCTAGCACACACCAGAAGGTATTTCCAGTGGCGCCTGGCGGACTTAGGCCATCTGTGTGACCTCTTCGGGGGTTTGATCGGAATGAAAATCTCGCGTCGTTGGGGTGGGGTTTTATAAGGACTCCTGCTTCTGTAAGGACGATTTGATTTGATTTGATTTGTAAAGTTCTTTATTAATAAAAAATATAATTACAAAGTAAAACAATTAGTGTACATTAATCCTAACCTTACTTAACATAATGTGACATAGTTGTAGAAACGAATAAGTTTTATTACACTATTTAGACATTGTAGGGATAACAGTATTTTACACAATAAATATATATTAGGTTTACCTAAGTATTGATGTATAACAATTAAGTACATTTTGAATAATGCACTTTTTTGCCAATAAATAGTTGCTACCTAAAAATATGTGTAAGTGCACAACTATGAGTTGTTTGTGGGTAGTTTGAAATACATAATTTTGGAGAAATAGTTTCGTCCAGTAAGATAATATAAGTTGAGGGTGAATAATGCATTTTTGTCATAGCTAACAAACTGCGCGAAGACCGCTTTTGAAGCCGGTTGCCTAGTAGGTACCTAGTCCGGCCGCCAGTCTTCAGATAAGAAATAGTGATGTGGTAATTTGTACGTTTTGTAATTTTGTCGATAAGGAAGAGAATTTAGTCTCGATATACCTAAGTTACGTATAAGTTGGTTTTGACTTTGTATATTAGTCGTTAAATAGAACTTTTTAGACATACTATGAATGTTGTCGAATATGGTACTTATATTTAATGTTTCGTGTACCTTTGCCAGATTAGTGCGAAGTGGTAAATTAAAACTTATTTTTAGGGCCTTATTTTGCACTATTTGTAGTTTATTAATGTTTGACTGGCAAGTGCAGCCCCAGACCTGACATGCATATAATATTATTGGCTTTATAAGAGAAGAGTATAGACAAAATTTTAAATGTGAGTTAAGAATACATTTCCTATTTAGTAGGGGGCTTAAGGCTTGAAGGGCTTGAAGAGCCTTTGATCTGACATTTAAAACATGATTTGTCCAGTTTAACTTGGGATCTAAAGTGACACCAAGGTACTTAACTTGTTTTGCCCAGGGTATTGAATGGCCGTTTATTATAATGTTACGGTTTGGAAGTGACCGGGAACGAGTGAACATGATGGCCACGGTTTTGGTATCATTCAAACTCAGTTTCCAATTTAAAAAGAAATTGGATAGCAAGTCTAGAGATAGTTGGAGCCTCCCTATGATGATATCAGTGTGATCAGAAGACGTGTAAGTAGCTGTATCATCCGCAAAATACGCCAAGGTGGTCATTGGTTGTTTGGGAATATCGTTGATATATAAAAGAAAAAGTAGGGGACCCAAAATGGACCCTTGGGGAACGCCTGCGGGTAGGATTTGTGGCCTAGAGAAGGTACTACCTAAATGCACCCTGATATATCGGTTAGATAAATAAGATTTTATCATTCTAACGAGGTACAAAGGTGTCTCATTGATAAGTAACTTATGGATTAGGCCCTCGTGCCAAACCGTATCAAAAGCTTTTTCTATGTCCAACAGTACCATTCCTGTGGATTGTCCTAAGTTTAAGTGATGAGATACGTGTTCCGCAACGCGTGTAAGCTGTTGAAAGTAGAATGAGCCGCACGAAAACCAAATTGCTCGTCTATAATTAAACTATTGAAGTCTTTTAGGAGTCTAGTATAAATGCAATATTCGAAGAGTTTAGCCATAGTGGATAGAAGACTAATTGGTCTGTAGTTTATAGGTAATGTCTTGTCTTTGTTAGGTTTTTTGATCGGGATTACTTTTGCTACCTTCCACGCTGAGGGAAAGTATCCAAGCCGGAGACAGGAGTTAAAAATCTTTGTTAGTAAAACAATTGCTTTTTGTGGTAGGTTTTTTATGAGAAAATTATTTATATCCTCGGGTAAGGACGGCGGGTGGCTATACCGCCGTCCTCAGGGGGCGTAAATGAGTCTGCGGCGCCCATACACGGCCGCGTTCCACCTACTCGCGCTGGAGACCATGGCTTGAAGCATGACTTCCAGCGAGAGGGCATCCACGCCCAGAGCCGCAGTGGTCCGCAGTGGTCTGTTTAGCAGAGTCACGTTCATGACCGTCAATCTCGCCACCCATACGGGAGCCCCGTAAGGGCCATACTTCGCACGATCCCCAGGTACAGTCTCCTGCAGGAGGGGTGGGTCCCTTTAGGTTGGGCATCAGTCGCGAATTTCGCGACTGATGCTCCCGTCACTTTGGGGACCAAACTTCGGAAATGTGGTCCGAAGTTCCATCGGCTATCAAGTACGATCTCTAAAAACTTCATCGAGGGCTTGATGCCGATGCTAACGCCTCCTACAGTTATGCTGGAACCTTCAGGTGGACCGTTCCGAGGTCCGTGAAAACAGAGAACCTCGGACTTGTGCAGGGCCACCTCCAGTCCCAGCCGCCGTATCCGACCCACGACTTGATCAACAACTGTCGTGAATAGGAGCCCCCCTTAAATATTTGTCATATTCTGTTTTTTAGTATTTGTTGTTATAGCTGCAACAGATATACTTAATCTGTGAAAATTTCAACATTCTAACTATCACGGTTCACGAGATACAACCCAAGACAGACGGAATTTTACAATATGAATCACAAAAACTATAGTCTCGGGCTGGACTCGAACCAGAGACTCCTTTTCCTGGAGGAATGTTCTACCAACTGACCAAGACATGAAGTATGACATTGACAGATGCTGTCTGTACAATAGTACAGACAGCATCTTATATAAGCGCTTAATAAAGCAATACAGGCCATTCAGAGGGCGCAAAAATAATTGATTTCACTCTAGGGATAATCATTGACATAAGTTGACCGTGTCGAGATCGTACAGACCGAGCCTGAGGTAATACTTACTGATTGAGCGAAGCGAGCCGAAGGCGAGCGGAGCTCTCAACGGGTGACTCAAATTATTTTTCAAACGATTTATGTTAAATTGTTTCTCGGCGAATACTCGGCCGATTTCGGATTTTCTTGCACTCATCAATAGCTTACAGAATTACCCAGGTTATTACGATGCCAGAATTTTGAATTTATACTCGCTTCGCTCAAATATATGCTGCAGCGTAACGGTACGTTTCGCGACTGCGGCAACCTAGTATTTCCAACATCTGACCAGTTTCGCCCTACGAGATTGTCAAAGTCGTTCTTTTTACACTAATTTTACATTTATCACATAACAAGCTGTCCCGGCGAACTTCGTACCGCATTCATTTTTCTAATGTTCCGCATAACTTTTTTTTTCTTCCATAAGATCCTTCTCCTGATAATTACGAACACAACAAAAAAAGAATAAACTAACGCGTGATGTCGTGACCAAGGGAAATAGGGATTCATTTTTATATAGAGATACCAAAGAAAACTATCTTGAGGCTAACACAGAACTGCACACTCAAACATAAACGTTCACAGATGTGGGTACATATAAATAAAGTGAAGTTAGCTGCGTAAGAAATTTACCCCAAAAGAGGGGAAATTAATTCTTCTATAAATGTAACTAAAAATTGTGGAGCATGTGTACAAGTGAGTTTATTGAGCGGAGCGAAGCGAAGCTCTATCTTAGACGACGAGTGTAAATCGTTTGTGTGCCAACTCCTTCGAACCGGCTCGACCGATTTTGACCAAATTTGGCATGCTGGTCGACATCATACCCGGGAGTGCATATCTCTGAAATCAGGAAAATATAACATAAAAAAATTAAGAAAATTAGCTCCGCTCAACATTTGCAATTAGTAGCATGCATTGCTGCATACCTAGGTTCATAATGTATTACTATATGTTCTACCAAGTGCCAACAATCGAAAGCATAAATTATATAGTGATATAATGATTGTCCGTCAGTACTTCACGACTGGGTATGGACTGCGACAGCATATCGACCGGGTCCACAAGAAGATTGCGTTACCCAAGGACAAAATGTGTGACATCTGTGGCAGGGGGTTTGCGGTGAGTTATACACATCAATATACACACATTCCAGATAAATAAATTTGCAATGTCTTTTTATGTTTTGTCGAAAGCTCAGGTTAATAGTACCCGTACCGTAATATGTATACCGTAATATACACAGTAAATTGGGCGCTCTCACACTGCCACGATATCGTGACGATATAGGGGAGGCAAGGGTGCAGTGGGCACGTGTTGTTAAGCAATTTAAGAAATGTTTCAAATGTCATTATGCAGATGTGGAAAGTGGGATGAGAATAAAATAGGGAAGAAAAATTTTGTGGGAAGATGGGGTTCAAATACTTACTTAGGGTACTATGGAACTTAACCTAATGTTGTACTGTGCAGTCATTCGGTTTGGTGCCTTTCTCGCGCCAGCCTGGCGCGTTGCTTGTGGGTTTAGCAGACTACCGATTTTTTGACCAATTACAGTTGCAACGTAACCTGATGAGGTAGGTACTGCAGTACCCATCTGCATAATGGCAATTTAAACATTTCTTAAATTGCTTAACAACACATGCCCAATGCACCCTTATCTCCGCTATATCGTGACGATATCGTTATCGTGCAATGTGAAAACGCCCATTAACCAACGATTTGAAAAAAAAATTGGATTCATTTTGGATAACAGAACCGACTGGGAGTATTACTTTCCCCGCATTCGGAGACATCGCTTAAAGCGCGTAACGCATGAAATTTGCGTGACAAGCGTGGGACGTCATCTTTGAGCTTCTGATGACGTCATTTTCCAAGGTATCGACGCTTTCATCGAACCGTGGATTATCGAAAGTTCCATTTTGCATTTATCTGTCAGACGCTGTTGTCATTTTGTTTCGCGGTCGATTGAAATTCAAAATAGCAAATAAGATAATTATAAAACATGCTATATGAACTAAATATAAACATCAATGTCTATATCTGTCATGTTTACCATGCTTTTGTGTAAGTGATGGCTTGTTCATAGTGTCCCTTCGTCCAGCATACTCACCATGGAATCCTGATATTTCATGAATGCCAAAAAATAGTGCTGAAATAGTGCTAATTAGTGCCCAAAGGAAAAAAATAGTGCTCTTATACTTTAGAAATTACAGCCATAGTTCGATGAGTATACATTTTTTTAAGTATGAATTATTCAACCATAATTAATACTTAAAAAAATTTTTTAAGTATGAATTATGGTTGAAGCGTACACAGATTCCACAAACGGAGGTGAGTATGCTGGGCGAAACCTTCGACTAAAACTATGGCTGTAATTTCTAAAGTATAAGAGCACTATTTTTTTCCTTTGGGCACTAATTAGCACTATTTCAGCACATTTTTTTGGCATTCATCAAATATCAGGATTCCATGGTGAGTATGCTGGACGAAGGGCACTGTTCATACCTGATGGAATAAGCCAGATAGTGTTTATTTGTTTAACGTAACAATCAGCTTTACTGAAAGGTTCTAGTACCAATGTGGAATGGAAATTATCTCAGTGGCCGTTCTGTAAGTCATTTAAGATAGACAAGTGCCTTAGATATATTATGCAAAACTAAGATCAGCAAAATAATCTAAATTGTTCAAGAAATACTTATAATGTCCTGAACTCTTCAAACGCGCGCCCGTCTCACAAATCCGGATGAAAACCAAACCGGGATTAATCGGTAAACGACACTTCTTTCCGTCGGTTCTGTCATTAAAATATTATATCTTTGCGTATCCGCGAGCGTCCGCTAGTAATAGGTATTAGGTAAATGTGAATATGTACTTATTTTTTTTTGTTTATTGTCCATAGATAAACAAGGTATTGATTAACCACCGTCGCACCCACACAGGGGAGCGTCCCTTCCAGTGTATGTTCTGTCCGGCCGCGTTCGCTCAAAAGACAGCAATGACGTCTCACCAGAAGTCGCAGCATAAAAACTTGGATCTGACATGTTCCAATTTCGGATCCAGAATTGCGACCAATATCGTAACCGGTATTTAATACTTTAGGGAAAAGATCCGTGGATCTCCGTCTGTCAATGTACCATAGATACAATGTACCGTAGACAATGTACCATATACATTGTCTATTCTTCTTACCAGTGAATAAATAAAATATTACCAACACTTAAAACTTGGTTTTATTTAAACAATGGTAGGTCATCATTCACCGAGCCTTTTCCCAACACAGTTGGGGTCGGTTTTCCAGTGGAACTGCGATACGGCTGAACTTCGATATTTTCCGTGAAGCGACTGCCATCTGACCTCCACAACCCATGGGCGATATCGAAGTTCTGTAGTTAGACCGCGAGGATTTTTGATTCAGGGCTACAACTACCCCTAACGACTGCCATATATGTTCGTGTGACAACCGGGACGGACGCGACAACGTGCACTCAGAGGCATGGAGGGGTCCAGAGTCTTAAGAAATGGTCTCTCATCCTAAGACCGGCCTGACTAGATGTTGCTTAACCTTTGCAATGTGTTAACATTGTCGGTTACCATAATAGACCACGAGCCCCTCCTAACCTATTCAAACAATGGTAGGTATATTATTGCAAAGGCCGGGAAATATAGGCTATTGCAGGTCGAGTATGAGTTTGACTTCACTGATACGAGACAGGCAATTGCCATTTCCACCAGTGTATATATAGTGCTTTTCTCAAACTAATGTAGGGAAATAAAACATAATTTTAATATTATATATTCACGTAAGTATTATTCTTTTAACTTCGCTAGAAGCAGATTTTCCATAGCCAAATTGGCTATGGGAATATGGCTTCTGATCTATAAAAAAGAAATAAAAATAAAATAAAATCTGGTGGAGTACATTAAATCTCCATTTCACAATCTACCCAAACTGGGAACTCATTAAGGTTCCGCAGTAAAAGTCTCGGAACCCTTATAGTTTCGTCAGGTCCGTCCGTCCTCGGATTTCCTCCCAAACGGTTAGTGCTAGAAAGGTGAAATTTTGCACGGATGTGTGTAATTCTATTCCGACAAAGTGGTAAAAGAAAATTATGAAAAATATTTTTTTCTAGGGTACCTCCCCTTGAACCTTACAAGTGGGGATAATTTTTTTTCTCGTATCAACCTCATCGTGTGTCTCATCGTATGATTTCTCCAGACTTCTCAATCTCACGCTCTGTTGGTCTATTAAGGGAGCGAAGCGAGCGGCATCCCAAGTCTCTGATTTGAACTGAGGCTTCACTGATATGTGTGAATCGGCCTTTATGAACCGATATGATATAGAAATATGCTACCGCGGACTTTTATTTTAGAACTATTCAAGAGGAACAATTCTTTAGTATATCATTTTAACGTAACTTTAACCATATGACCAGCAAAAAGAATTTTTCAAATCGAACCCGTACTTCCTGAGATTAGCGCTGTTGTTTCTAAATCGTTATGAGAACAGTTTTCCAATTTGGAGTAGAAACATAATTTCACTTTTTAATGCATACGGAACTTGGACAATTTAGGGTTTCCTTGTTTTATCGAACTGGACTCTAAAGTGCCAACGATTAGGTAGGGTACATCTTGACAATATAATGTGGACTTGAATGTTGATTGACAGTTGACAGCCACTAGATGGCGCTAACCGATTTAAATTCAAGCTAACTTCTGTAGGGCTGCGTTTGTTATTGCTGGAAATGTGGTTCCATGAGTCGTGGTTTATTAGGAAATTTATATTATACTTATAACATTTTTTTGTAGTCAATCAAACTCATTCACTTGCGTTTGATATTTGACTGATTGATTGATTGATTGCATCATCAACCCTGGACTGAATGAACAGTAGTGTGATGAAAATTGAGAGGGTAGTTATTGGTTATATTGTTATATTATGTACTAGTTAGTGGACGCCCGCGACTTAGGCTGCGGAAGGTTACTGTAGTACTTGTAGTAGCTCTATTTATATAAATGTAAATTTTAAGTAACTTAAGTTACTTTTTATCCCAAGAAACAATTCCCACGGTAATTGGGAATCATAAAACTATTACACGCGGGCGAAGCCGCAAGGGTCCGCTAATACGTATATAAACACATTATACACAATCCTACTTAATATTATAAACGGGAAAGTTTGTGAGTATGTATGTATGTATGGATGGATGGATGTTTGTTACTCTTTCACGTAAAAACTACTGAATGGATTTTAATGAAACTTTACAATAATATAGCTTATACATCAGAATAACACATAGGCTACAATTTATAAAGATAATGAGGGAATTGTTCAAAATATGACGATAAGTACACGACGATATGACGATAAGTTTATCTTTAAGCGACGCGGCGCGACGGGAACGGGTATAAATCCATATTACCACGCAGGCGACCACTAGTATATAATAAAATGAACACCATACTAAATATATACCGCTTTAAAAAAAGAAAATCGAAGCAGGGTTAACTTTACAAGAATTGTAAAGTGATTTAAAAGTTATCAAGGGATTGGTGGTTACCCAGCGAAAACTTAATAAATTTGGTCTTCTCCGCGTTGAGAGTTAGTTTGCTATGTTAGGCAAGTCATTTTACAACCTTCAGAGAAGCCTACTTGTGCAGAGCAATAGACACATAGCCACAATTTCACCATTATCCAACCTCAACTCACAGAGATCATTAATGAACAGTAACCCAGCACGCTGCCTTGTGGTACTCCAATAGTAATCTCACTGTCTGCGCTCAACCACTGGCCCACCTTAGAACAAATCCAGCTGCTTACCTCTAACTCCCAATCCCTTCATATTTTCCCGTAAGAGTGGAGCAGAGATCGTATCAAATGATTTCGCCAAGTTCGGAAATATGGTAATGACTTGCTTTCTCATCTAGTTTCTTCACTATTGTATCAGTCAACTTAACATCGAGAGTGTGAATGGGGTATCAAAGTTCATCAAAATTTTAAAACAATCCAGGTTTTCAACTAAATTTATAGAATTTTTATTGACGCATAACTTAGAATTACAATTCAGGCAAATTACACGATTTGCTAGTAAAACTTGCATAGATAAGTGGCCCATAATGTCAAAGCATGTAAAGGTACAATCAAGGAGCTGGCACTATCAGATCATAATGCGCAGATTGTTAAGGTACCAGTTAGAAAAACTTGTACTCTGAAATATTGGTATACTCTAAGACGAGATTACTCCAAGGACAATAGAATAGTATTTATTAAATATTTAAAGCAGCTCACTAACAATGACGTCTACAGCTGTGTGGATGCAAATAGCGCATACGACCAATTCTATGAGAACTTTGTTATGTTGCATCAAATTTGTTTTCCATTAAAAAAAAATCGGATATACCATATCACGACCAAAGTGGATCTCACGTGGTATTAAAACCTACAGCAAACGTAAGTCTCATCTCTTGTGGCAATACAGAAATAATAGAAGTGAAACTACTAAAGCCACATTTAAAACATATGCGAAAAGATACAAATACATAATTAGATTGACACAAAAATCACAAAACGATTGCTACATCATATCTGCAACAAACAAAAGTAAAGCCACTTGGGAAGTGATAAATAAGACGAAATATAAGCATCCTATCGAAACCATAAATCAAATAGGTATAGTTAATAATGACGTGATAATTTTTTTTTATTTATAAATCATTGCAAATATGGGTTACATCAGATGTTACAGCAGTAATTCACAGACACACCATACTTTACCATAATACTAGGCATGCAATTTTCGAAGGTGGCTCAATCGGGAGCACAATTTCTGGGTAAGTACATAATCTTACCTTATTATAATCAATTACATAAAATGTTGCAAAGTTCAAAATTCAAGTAAATTAAAATGTCATCTTATTACATCAATTTCCGATTGTCATGTTACATTTTAGTCTATTTATAGTTTAATGTCAAAAAATATTACAAAACAAATGTCAAATTCTTATATCTAGCTGACACTGCCATCCAGCAAGTATTCAGTCACTGTGTAATAGGCTTTTTTCAGTAACAACGACGACAGTTCTTTCTTAAACTGGTGCATATCTCTACAGCCCAGTATTGAATCTGGCAACTTATTATATAGCTTTGGTGCCATACCTAAGAAACCCTTACCATAAACCGTTTTTTTGTGTGTTCTGGTGCGTATTTTATTTTTATGACGAGCACTATTTAATGTGTTAAATAGGTTAAAGTTCGACTTCACAAATACAGGCACCTCATAAATATATAGGCATGGCAATGTTAATATGCGTAATTTAGGGAACCACATTCTGCAACTATCAGTGGATTGCAGGCCACATATTGCTCGTACACATTGTTTTTGTGCCCTAAATATAATTTCCGCATTTGTGGAGTTACCCCAGAATATAACGCCATACCGTAATGAGGAGGTAACATAGGTGTGATACGATGTCAATACTGTCTGTCGGTCAGTTACCCTCGATAACTTACGTAGTGCATATGAGTATTGATTAAGACGTTTTCGAACAATAATGGTATGCGTTTTCCACGACATGTCTTTATCAAGTTCAAGTCCCAGAAACTTGGTTGACTTCGATTCTTGGATTATCTTTCCTTCATAATGTATCCGGGGCGTCTCATGCTGAGTCCTCTGTTCAAACGTCATTATTTTAGTCTTATCTTTTAGGTTATGTCGCGTAAGCCAGTCAATTACTTTAGTGAGAAAATCATTAATATTGTCTTTGAGGTCTGTGGCATTGTTTGAATGAAATATGGCTGTACTATCATCTGCAAATAGAACCATAGGATGATGAGTTACTTTGGGCATGTCGTTAATGTACACTAAGAACAATAAGGGCCCTAGTATACTCCCTTGGGGTACATCATACAACGTTAACTTGATAGTAGACTTGAATGTTTTTTCGGTTTTTGTTCTCATACATACCTTATTTATTTGTGTAAATTGTTTTCTATTTGTCAAGTACGATTTAAATAAGTCAAATGCATTCCCTCTTACACCATATCTTTCCAGTTTATCAACGAGTATTTTTCTGTCCACATTATCAAATGCTTTGCTCATGTCCATGAACAAAGCAGCCACTGGACGCGCGTTATCGACATTTGTAATGACTTTTTCATACAATTGATAAATAGCCATATTAATGTTTTTGTTCCTCCTAAATCCATATTGGTGTTCTTTTTTTTTTTTATATTTAGTTCGACAAATTGACGCCACCCGCCTGATGGTAAGCTGTAGCGACGTCTGGTGATTGTGGGCAACTCTCACAGTACACAGGAATACTATAGAGAGTGACCCTGAACTTGACGACCCAGTAATGTGCCTCTTCATGCTTCGCTTAAAGAACCCAGGGTTATATGTTGGAGGAAACACGTGCGCGGGCAGGGCGTTCCAAGCCACCATCGTTCGGCAGAGAAACGAACGTTTAAAACGCTCAGTTCTCGCGAAGACGGTTTCCACGGTACGAGAGTGACATCTCTGCCCGGCACGCGTTGTTCGGGATCGGAAGGGAGAGGGTGGGATCAGATTGAAGAGCTCTTCAGAACACTCACGGTAAATACGGTAGAACGCAGCCAAGGAAGCAATTGTTCGGCGCTGCGCTAGCGGCTCAAGGCTTCCCGTTACCTCCGGACAATCTATAATGCGAACAGCGCGTCGCTGCATAGCGTCGAGTGCGTCCAGCAAATACTTCGCGGAGCCGTCCCAGAGGTGAGAGCAGTATTCGACGCAGGGTCTAATCTGCGTTTTGTACAGCAGACACCTCTGGTGCGGTGTAAAGAATCGCTTTACCTTGTTCAGTATTCCTAGTTTCCGCGAAGCTAGCCCAATACATCTCTCAATGTATTTAGTGTTATTGAGCTCTCGACGTACGTCTATGCCAAGGATGTCTAGATTATCCTTCATTGGTAATGTTGCATTCTGAAGAGTGGGTAGGGGAAGGAAAGGGGATTTTTTCGCTGTAAATGCACACGTCTGTGTTTTGGCGGGCATTGAACTCGACCAAGTTCTCGGCACCCCATTGAGAGATACTGTCGAGGTTACGGTCGAGATCAGCCACGAGTCGTCGTCTCTCCTCCTCAATCTCAGATCGCCCCGCCGTCGGACGAACCGAGTAACTCCCGTGCAGTGTGCTGTCATCTGCATAGCAATGAATGTTCCCGAGGGATAGCATATCATTGATATGCAGAAGAAAGAGAGTTGGTGATAGTACGGACCCCTGCGGTACCCCGGCATTCACTTGCATGAAGCGAGAAGCCTGGCCATCGCAGAGGACCCGCACTCGGCGCTCGTTTAAAAAGCTGGCAATCCAGCTGCACAGTTGAGGAGGTAGACCATATGCCGGAAGCTTGGAAAGGAGCGAAGCATGCCAGACCCTATCGAAAGCTTTGGCGATGTCCAGGCTAATAGCTAAGGACTCGCCGTACTTTTCCATAGCCTCACCCCATACATGCGTGACGAATGCCAGGAGGTCACCCGTTGATCATTTTGGCCTGAAGCCATATTGCCGATCATTGATTAGCGAGAGATCCTCCAGGTATCGCATGAGCTGCTTATTGATAAGGAGCTCAAACACCTTGCAAATGACTGAGGTGACAGCTATGGGTCCATAGTTGCCTGGATCGGAGCGATCCCCTTTCTTGGGGATCGGTTGTACGTTCGCCTCTTTCCAGACCTCCGGCACGAGCCCTGTAGAGTATGACAGGCGGTACAGACGCGTTAGTACTGGAGACAACTCAGCAGCACATTTTCACTCAGCACACGGAATGCCGTCAGGGCCACTGGCTTTCCGCGTGTCGAGCGACCGCAGCACTGCCCGTACATCACATTGCCTGACAACAATATCAGGCATAGTGTGGCCACAGTTGGCGATGGCGGGGGGCTGCAGGCCATGGTCATCGACGCGGGAATTAGCCGCAAAGAGGTCTGCGAGCATGTCCGCCTTCTCTTGGGCTTTGTGAGCCAGTGATCCATCAGGAAAACGCAGTGGTGGCAACGAGGGTTGGCAAAAATTAGACTGTACGGCTTTGGCCAGTTGCCAGTATCCACGATTGCCCGTGGGGTGGGATGTGAGCTCCTGACCAAGCCGCGCGACGCGCTGGGCATCCGCTCTCTTGAAGGCCCTCTTGCTGAACCTAGTGGCCCTATTGTACGCTGCTTTGAGGCGGTTCACATTCGGGTCACGTGCCGCCCGAGCCCTGGTCCAGGCGCGATACGCCGACTGTTTTTTCTGGACAGCCTCGGCACATTCACGCCCGAACCAGGGGCGAGCTTTGCGGATGCTGGCGACATCAGTGAAAGGGATATAATATTCTATCCCTAGACTGATCTCGCCAGCAACGGCAGCAGCGCTATCCGAAGGCGCCTTCCCTACAAAGCAGCGTTGGCTCCACGGGACGGACGCAAAGTAATCGCGGAGACCGTCCCAGTCTGCCGACGAGTAGTGCCATAGTCGTCGAGTCATTTGCTCAGCACGAGCAGACGGTGGCACTTGGAAGCTGGCGTGCACCACACAGTGGTCGGAAGTGCCTAGTGGGGCGCGTACCGACACACTGTACTCGGCTGGGCGACTCGTCAGCAGTAGATCCAGCAAGGCGGGCGTGTGGTCTGACCTGTCAGGTATCCGGGTGATCCCCTGTACCATCTGGGTCAGCCCGTGGGAGAGAGCGAATGCATGGGCTAATCGTCCCGCATGATTGGTCCTAAGGGACCCCAGCCACTCAACGTGATGACCGTTAAAGTCCCCCAGGAAAACCAGGTCAGCGTTCGGGAACCGCACCTGCGCATCGTCAGCCATTTCGCTGAGGTATTCGAAAAGCCTTGTTGTCCCAGTGTCCCCTGTGTGGGAGCGGTAGACGCACACGTAGATCTGGCTCATAGAGCCATGATCCACGTGCAGCCAAAGGACGGAGTAGCGAGGGGTTCTCTAGACAGCGCAACCGGCGGCAGCAGACATCCGCCCTAACGAACACGCACACTCCGGCTTTGTCGCGGAATTGTTCCTCAATGACATAACCCGGGTAACTGAGGTAAGACGTGTCGTCAGGGCGGCGTATCTGTGTCTCCGTAAGGAACATCACAGAAGGCCGTGCCGTCTCTTGGTGATGGTGGACGGTATCGAGGTTCGCATGGAGTCCGCGGAAATTCGCGAACTCCACCTCAAAAGGAATCGACTTTGTGGGGTTTCTAGAGGCCGCTGTGTACCGTTTATAACTTTGTTGCACTGTCATGATGAGATATAGGGAAGCGTGAAGACAGGGCGTCATTTGGTGCGGCAGTAAGTGACAAAGTGCAGAGGCTAGCGTCTAGAACCGTGTGGCTGGGTCGGAGCCGACCCGCCGGACGGAAGGGCTCCCAAACCCCCCTGATGCAAGGCCGCCGCTACCCCACACCGGTTACCACCCGGAGCGGCGACCCCACATCAGGATTATGCGCAACATGTGGGGCAGCCTCCTGGGGTGGTTGGTCCCAGGCGGGCCCCATGACTGTGTTGCGGGCGGCCGCGGCAACGCCGTTGCTAAGGGTCTCCCTGGCCGGCGAATCGACCCACACCACCCACACTAGACTCCGCTTCGCCCCCACTGGACCCCTGCCTGCCGCACCATACATCGCCCTGGGCCCGGCAGTGCAGCTGCTGAACCCCTAACGCAATCCAGCCTGGGCTGGGTTACTTGGGGGGCTTTAGCACAGCTGCACGGTGGTACCCCCCCAGACCAACACTGTTGTACCACCTGGTATCCACGTAGGGGCCGAAGCCACCACATGGGTACCGTAATATACGAACCTCGTCCGTTAATCAGCAGGTGCGCCACTAGCAGGTGAGGTCGCTGGGGCCCGATAGATGTAAGAAGGGCCCCTTTGCACCCAAAAAAGTTCTGTTAAGATCTCATTTTGTTCTAAATATACATAAAGTCTTTCATATATGACCTTCTCTATTATTTTTGCAAATATAGATAAAAGAGCGATAGGTCTGTAATTCGCCGGATTCTGTTTATGGCCTTTCTTATGAAGAGGTTTAATAACCGATATTTTAAGTCTGTCAGGAAATGTTCCCGTCTCCATGCACAGATTTGCAACATGACTAAGCACTGGCGCAATCACACTTGATACAGATTTAATCACCCTTGTCGTAATTTCATCATACCCTGAGCTATTTGTATTTTTTAATGATTTAATTATTCTAATAATGTCTTCTGGTATAGTGGGATTCAAAAATAAGGAATTACATTGCATGTCAATTTTTTAATTTTTAGTTATAATATTATTATTGCACACTGTGGATTCAATTTCATTTATAAAAGTGTCATTAAATATTTGAGCTATGTCATGAGGATTACTGATTTTTTTATTGTCAATTTCAATTGTTTCTATATTTTGAGATAATTTATTGTTTTTGTCATTAGTTATTAATAATTTGCCACGTCGCCCTACTCTTATTACTAGAACTATTTATAAAATTGCAATTCTGTGCTTTCCGAGTCAAACGAATAACTTGTTTCAATCGCATTGAATAAGTTTTGAACCTATTTTTATTTATAAGAAGTAGGAGCTTTACGAAACTTCCATAGCATCGCCCTTTTACGACTACAACAAGCTTTTATGCCCCTGCTAATCCATTTTGGTCTTTTGATAGCATATTTTTTTATTTTATTACGTGGAAAACATTGTTCAGATAATAATTTAAAAATGTCATGAAATTCGTTAAATGCGTGATTTGCATCCGAACTATTAAAGGTACTAATGAAAGTAAACGATTTCAAGTGGTTTAAAAATGTAGTCATATTTTGTGAACAATAGTTACGCTTGTATGTAAACCAATACGGTAATATGCAAGATTTCCTCACGGGACATTTTATAATTTGTGAAGTGTGGTCAGACAATGCTAAGTCAACAATTTCGCAACTACTACCTCTGTTCGGGCTATATGGGCCGGTGGGGTGTGATTTCGGAAATTAAAATGCACAGAGGTTGATGCTATGAAAGATTGTAATGGCGAACACAAAATTACAAGTCATCTAGGTAGGTACTTATACTACGATGCGTTTAACGACGCACTGTGGCGTTCCAGCCGTCAATAACACTGTTTTGATGCAACATTTCAACATTCCGGCGGCCGTAAAAGCTTTGTTTTTACCCCAATGCTGCAGATACTGGTAATGGGCAAATCTTGCTAAATGAACGCCGAATCACGCCAGTTGAAGTCCGTATATCAGCTACTCGAGAGATGCCATCTGGACCAGGATGCACAGCTACTATCCGTCCTAATTTCCACTTTAGAGGTGGGAGATGATCATCTTTAACAACCACCAAAGTATCTAACTGCAGGCTGCCCTTGCAGGATCGCCACTTCACCCTTAGTTGCAACTCCGCTATGTACTCCTTGCTCCATCTTGACCAGAAGTGTTGACGGAGCTGTTCAATACGCTGGAATCTGGAGAGGTTACCCGAAGACCGATCCTTATAATCTGGTTGTGGTAGACATGTTAAGGGTCTTCCAATGATGAAATGCCCTGGAGTTAACGGGGCACAATCAGCAGGGTCGGATGATAGTGGAGTCAAAGGTCGGGAGTTTAAAATTGCTTCTATTTGCGTTAAAATGGTGTTTAGCTCTTCGTAAGTTAAACTACAATTGCCCAACACTCTTTTTAAATGATATCGAATAGATTTAACGCCTGCTTCCCAAAGGCCTCCCATGTGCGGACTATAACCCGGAATAAAATGAAAAGTAATGCCTTCGTTGGCTACACTTTCGCCTAAAGAGTTGCAGTTGTTCTTTAAGAAATTCGCTAAGTCATTGTAAGCACCTACAAATGAAGTTCCGTTATCGGAGTACAGGTTAAGAGGTTTACCTCTTCGTGATATAAAGCGATGCAATGCCATCAAAAATATGTTGCTCGTCAAATCCCCTACTAATTCGAGATGAATGGCTTTAGTACTGAAGCATACAAAAAGAGCGATGTACACCTTTACCAATTTACATCCTAGACCTTGACGACTAGCAGACATAATAGGTCCCGCGTAGTCCACGCCTACGTTTTCAAAAGGGTAGCCCCTAGATGAAACCCTATCTCGAGGTAAGCTTCCCATCAGAGGACTAACAATCTTACCTGCCATTCGACTACATCGAACACACTTTCGATAGCAGGATCTTGCCAATTTACGACCCCCGATGGGCCAAAGTTTCCCTGATTGACGCTAGGAGTAGCTGCGGACCGGCATGCATTAACTTGCGATGCTCAAATTCAAATAATAATTTTGTAAAAATATGAGAGGACTGTATTAAAATAGGATGCTTTTTATCGTGACTAAAATTAGAATTATCGAGACGACCACCGACGCGCATGATTTTATACTCGTCTAAATAAACATTAAACTTAAGCAAAGGACTTTTCTTTGGTAATATTTGATTGTTTAACAAAATTGTATATTCCGGAAAAGATTCATTTTGACATTGCCTAACCAATAAATTGAGTGCACGTCTCAAGTCACTTTCAGTTAAATAATTTGAAGTGAGAGGTTGCCTTTTACAACAATCTATCCATCTAAGAACATAAGCTACAGTACGAACAAGTCTAAGATAATTCGAAAACCGGTTGACATCGATAATTTTATCTGGTGTAGTCTCAATAGTTACAGTCGCTAATGAAATGTTGCGCCTGGTCTCTGGTAGAACTTCCACAGATTTTGGCTGAGAAGGAATCCTTATTGATTCGTAACAAAGGAATTCAGGACCGTTCCACCATAACTGTGAGGCTTGCAGGGAACTAATATCCATACCGCGGGATAGTAGATCTGCAGGATTGAGCTCGGTTGGGATGTGTCGCCAAGTACAGCTGCCAGTCTTGTCTAATACTTCAGCAACGCGATTACGTACAAATGGCTGAAGCTTAGAAGGGTGCATTTGCAACCATCCCAATACAATGGTGGAGTCGGTCCAGAAACAAACTTCATTAATAGGTGCTCGTAAAGATTTTATAACTTTTTCATACAGGCGAGTGCCTACTAACGCCCCACACAACTCCAGTCTAGGAATTGTTGTGGGTTTGATAGGAGCAACACGACTCTTAGCCAACAACAAGCGCACCATAATCTCACCGTGATCGTTTATGCTACGAACATACGCGCACGCTCCATACGCGAGCTCGGACGCGTCTGTACAAATATGCAACTGAATTATTTTATACGAGTCACAAACTACAATTCTAGGAATTCGAATATCATTAATAAAAGGTAAAGTTTTCAAAATATCGTTCCACTGTCTGTGGATCTCGGGGCTTAACGGTTCGTCCCATGATAGTTTGTGCAACCATAACTTTTGGAGTAGTATTTTCATACTAACTACTGCAGGAGCTAGTAAACCGATTGGGTCAAATATTTGCGCAATGGCCGATAATAAATCACGCTTAGTATTTCCCTTTGGTTGAAATAAGCCTATCGGAAAGCAGAGTTCATCTGAATCTGCATACCAGCCGAGGCCTAAGAGCTTGCTGGATTCATGAGATCCGATATTTAAATCAATAGGTGTAAGAGAACAATCTGACACTAATTGTGGCTCATTAGACTTCCATTTTCTTAACGGTATGCTAGCTGAAGCGAGCTCAGCAGTAACCTTCTTGCGTATGGTTAATACTTCAGCTAAATTATCCCCACCTGTGAGCAAATCATCAACATAAAAATCATGTGCGATAATTTCAGCGATTTTAGAATCAGTGCACTCCATACTGATTTGTTTTAAACACCGAGTTGCGAGAAATGGTGCACTAGCGGTACCATATGTGATCGTATTCAACTGAAAGACCTTTATACATTCATTCACGTTATCACGCCAGAGTATTTGTTGTAGATACCTATCAGAAGGATGGACAACAATCTGCCGATACATTTTCTCGACATCAGCTGATAAAATGTACTTGTGCTGTCGGAACCGAAGCAAAATCGACAGTAAGTCGTCCTGGACGGTTGGACCAAACATCTGAAGGTCATTGAATGAAACTCCTGACGAAGTGGCACTACTCGCATTGAAAACAACTCTTAACTTTGTAGTCGTGCTCTGTTCACGATGTACGCCATGATGTGGAATAAAGTACCCATTTTTATTTGAAATAGGTTCCCGACATTCAGACATATGCCCTAGGGATTCATATTCTGACAGGAACTCATGGTACATTTTGTATACGTCAGGCCTACCGTTTAATCTACGCTCGAGTGAAATAAGACACTGATTTGCTCTTTTAAATGAGTTTCCTAAACGATTAGGATTTTGTTTCAAAGGGATACGCACACAAAATCGACCGTCTTCAAGACGATACGTATTTTTGACAAAATGTTCCTCACACAGTTTTTCTTCAGGTGAATAATGACACGATGACGATGAACTAATTTCTTCCAATTGCCAAAATCTTGTCAAATCAATTTCGCAATCAGACTTAGAATACTCATGGTCGTCATAGGATTTAACTACACAGCACCATACATTAGTTGTCAATAAGGAGATATGACTACCAGAAACTGGGCCTGATATGATCCACCCTAATTTTGTTTCAAAGAGCATAGGTTTTTTATCACCTAATTTTATTCTCCTCGACCCTAACAAATCCCAAAAGAGATCAGCGCCTAGCAGCATATCAATAGCAGCAGGCTTATAAAATGTAGGATCTGCTTAACAAATATCTGTGGGTATATTTACATCACTAATGTCTATCTCATGGCTGGGTACGTTACTCATTATACATGGTAAAACAAAACAATAAAAGTCAAAGCTAAAGGATTCATTCAAAGATTTGATCCCAACCCGACAAGTTTTACCTACGTGTGAACTAACGTTGTTAATACCTAATATTGACTTATTTATGTGGTGTGGTGTTAAATTTAATTGTGAGTATAAACGCTCCGTAATGATACATGACGTGCTACCGCTGTCCAGGACTGCCCTAACGACATGTTCCTGATTATTATGATCATATACCTTCACTAGTGCGGTAGACAGGAGCACATCAAGTTGTTCCGAACAATTTACATTTGCCGACAATGTTTGACTACATTGCTCAACGCTGGACAATGCAGGAGGTACTGGAGAAGGGTTCACATCTACAGGCAAGCGTACGTTATTTTTCTGATGGTCGTTCATAATCACAGGTTTAGGTTCAGCTACATGAACAAGACTATTGTGACGACGTTTACAAATAGTAAAACCTGGTTTCTGACAACGATTTGCATAATGACCCGATTTAAAACAATTAAAACAAACCTTAAGTGTGGGCAACAGCTTGCGACGAGCTTCGTTACTAAGTGCGAGAAACTGTGAGCAACTGTTCAACGAATGGTCACCACTACATGTAGGACACAGTGTACGTGTGTTAGGCAAACTATTTTTATTATTTTGTTGTATAGAAACCATAGACTTCAGTTTAGAATTAGGTTTTGTATAATGAGTGTGGGAAAGTTCTATTGTTTCTAAAAAGTCAGCACGGCTTCGTAAAAATGTCATAAATTCACTGAATTTACTCCAATTATCCTCATTTAGACGACTTTTGAACTCCTCCCACTCCTTAACAGTCTTTTAGTCCAACTTCCTAGTCCCTATGTGAATTAAAAGTGTGTCCCAACTACCAACAGGCTCACCCAAGGCTTCTAATGCTCGCAAGTTTTTCTTGAATTGATCAATTAACTGCTTCAAATTATAAGAAGACTCCTTCATTATACTTTCAATATTGAATAAAGACGTGACATGATTTGTAATTAATGACCTTTTGTTATCATAACGCTCACATAACATTTGCCACGCAATATTATAATTACTAGCCGAAAATTCTGTGGATTGAATTACTATCTTTGCCGACGACTCTAAACTGGTACGTAAATAATGGTATTTATTTATGTCGTCTATATCGTCATTAGAATGTATAAGACTGGTAAAGGTGTCTCGAAATTCAATCCAATTCTCATAGGAACCATTAAACTTTGGTATATGAATCGTAGGCAGTTTGACGAGTTGATGACGTCCCACTACACTTTTAGTACTACTCGACTGCGATTCACTATACGTACACAAAATCTCTTGCGCATTTGCTATCGCTTTAAAGTACTGAGAATCGAACTCCGCACGAGCCTCGTACTGCGACTGAGAGGCAGTCTCCTCAACGAAACATTCAATTTCTAACTGCACTTCGTCAAATCGATCGTACAAACCTTCAATCTTACTTATACGCAACTGCAACTCCTTTGTGACATGAGAAGTCAACGGCTGCTTCAATTCCATACAGTAATTAATAAATGCTGTTAATTGACCTTTATAACTGCCTCATCTGTATCATGGAGGGCGATGAGCGTGATGTACAGGGTTATGTGGCTCATTTAGACAACATCCATAATAAAATGAGCTTCACCTATGAAATGGAAATAGAGAGGTCCATTGCTTTCCTGGACGTGAAGGTTGGTGTTCGTTCGGATGGGACTATCAGCCACTCTGTGTATAGAAAACCGACTCACACAGACCGCTACCTACATGCAGACTCGCATCACCACCCACGCCAATTGCATTCAGTCGTGGCGTCGCTTACTGACCGTGCATATAACTTATGTGACGAGGAACATTTGGAAGCTGAACTAACACATATAAGCGGCGTCTTACAGCGCAATGGGTACAGTGGACGGATCAAGCCACCTAGATGCACGCAGAAACAGTTAAATTACAAGGTAGAAAGACACCCAGCATTCCTACCATATGTCAGAGGTGTGACTGATAAGATCGCTAACATTCTCAAGAAAATATCCGTAAGAACTATCTTCACGCCTCTGAGAAAGGTATCACAGTCCTTGCGCTCGCCCAAGGACAGTTTCCCCTTGGAGAAGCCGGGTGTGTATAAAGTCGACTGTAGCTGCGGTAGCTCCTACATTGGGCAAACTAAGCGATCGGTTGCATGCCGAATGAAGGAACATATTAGGGCGGTCAGAAATAATGAACCACAGAAGTCTGCGATTGCGGAGCATATACTTGAGGCAGGTACTGATCATTGGATAGAGTTACATAACCCACAAATACTTTCGGCAGACCGTCATTACATTCCCAGGTTGGTGAGAGAAGCCATTGAAATAACAAAATATAAAAATTTCAATCGTGAAGACGGTTTTCAGTTGCCGGGTGTCTGGCGTCCAGTGGTCAGTTTATGTAAAAATAAACAACAACCTAAACAAAAACCGCGAGTGGATACCGTGAGTATTGTGTGCCGTGATCATGTTCGAGTTGGTAGTGAGAACAATGCGGACAATAGTAGTGGTGCGCGACAAAAACGAGTGAGAAGGAGGGTAGACCGATACGGTTTACCTTAAAACTATTTCGCGATGTACTGACAGTTCCTCCGTGACCATGGCGCTTGCAATAGTGCCGAAATATCGGAAACTCGACAACAAAATAATAATACATGGTAAATATCCCGAATACATTTCCAAAGTTTATAATAATAACGACCATGGCAGTTTAAATAACTATATTGTGCACCGGTACGGGCCGGAATGTGTAAAACTAATCAAACAACTTGAACGGACGCGGAAAAAGAGTGAATGTATCAGTGAGTCACTATCCTTTTTACTGAAGTGTCGGGATGCGGATGTAACTCCGATTTGTGCGCGAATAAAACCTCGCAAAGACATTTATGGTTCCGCGAACATTCTACGTAATTGTAGTATCAAGTTATTACGTAAGTCAATTAGTAACACTAGATACCGCTTAAACAGGATCCAGTGTGAGTTGTACGATATACATCTTAAGTGCAGTGCGGTGTTGTCTGGGGAAGATTTCGATAATTGTGACCGAATCATATACTTACAAGCGCAACGTTCGAGGGAAATTTGTGCTTTGAAACAAAAACGTAAGTTTGATGCCCTCCTTGCAAAGCAGAAACCATCTGTCCCCTACCACAAAAACTTACGAAGTCAACGAACGGTTATCAATCTCTCCCAAAAAGTGTTGACCAATGAAGCACTTGACGCCTTGGAGAGAGGGTTGAACTTTGCCCCCACACCTACTCGTATTCCGTATGAAAAAGTGATAGGTACGGTTGAGGAGGTGGTCAGACGCAACAAAATACCGGTAGAGGATGCAGAAGTCGTGAGACAGGAAGTGGCACTTACCTTTCGTCGGGCCAAGCCTCCACAGCCAAATATGACGGCCGCCGAGCGTTCCGCACTGCGAGAACTGAGGAACGACGACAGTATTTATGTCCTCAAGGCGGATAAAGGGAATGCTACGGTAGTTATAGACGTCACAGAATACGACGACAAAATTCGGAAACTTTTAAGTGACGATAAAACCTATAAGAAAGTCAACTATAACCCTACGGCGAGAACCAAACGAAGCACGGAAAAGTTGATAAAGGAGTGCAAACAAGAAATTGGTGACGACACAGTGATGTATCTGCTACGTCCCAGAAACATTGAACCCCCCAAATTATATGGGCTACCTAAGGTTCATAAGGCAAACGTACCATTGCGGCCTATTGTGAGCCAAATTGGCTCACCCACTTATGAACTAGCTAAACACGTAGCTAAGGTACTGCAGCCCTTGGTGGGGAGAACAACATCGTACGTCAAAGACTCCCGACATTTCATACAAATTTTGCGCCATACCACAGTGAAGGAAACGGAAGTGATGGTGAGTTTTGACGTGGAGTCATTATTTACAAATGTTCCTATAGTTGATTGTATGGAAGTAATCAAACGCAAAATCGCAGAGAAGGGCATTTCTAAGATCTATGCTGACCTTGTGCATCATTGTTTATTCACAAATTACTTTGTGTACAGTAACGAATACTACCTACAAATAGATGGAGTAGCAATGGGTAGTCCAGTGGCTCCTGTGGTGGCCAACTTATGGATGGAACATTTCGAAGAACTGGCTATCACTACTGCCCCGCAAAACAACATCAAACTTTGGAAAAGGTATGTGGACGACATCTTCTGTATCATGGAGGGCGATGAGCGTGATGTACAGGGTTATGTGGCTCATTTAGACAACATCCATAATAAAATGAGCTTCACCTATGAAATGGAAATAGAGAGGTCCATTGCTTTCCTGGACGTGAAGGTTGGTGTTCGTTCGGATGGGACTATCAGCCACTCTGTGTATAGAAAACCGACTCACACAGACCGCTACCTACATGCAGACTCGCATCACCACCCACGCCAATTGCATTCAGTCGTGGCGTCGCTTACTGACCGTGCATATAACTTATGTGACGAGGAACATTTGGAAGCTGAACTAACACATATAAGCGGCGTCTTACAGCGCAATGGGTACAGTGGACGGATCAAGCCACCTAGATGCACGCAGAAACAGTTAAATTACAAGGTAGAAAGACACCCAGCATTCCTACCATATGTCAGAGGTGTGACTGATAAGATCGCTAACATTCTCAAGAAAATATCCGTAAGAACTATCTTCACGCCTCTGAGAAAGGTATCACAGTCCTTGCGCTCGCCCAAGGACAGTTTCCCCTTGGAGAAGCCGGGTGTGTATAAAGTCGACTGTAGCTGCGGTAGCTCCTACATTGGGCAAACTAAGCGATCGGTTGCATGCCGAATGAAGGAACATATTAGGGCGGTCAGAAATAATGAACCACAGAAGTCTGCGATTGCGGAGCATATACTTGAGGCAGGTACTGATCATTGGATAGAGTTACATAACCCACAAATACTTTCGGCAGACCGTCATTACATTCCCAGGTTGGTGAGAGAAGCCATTGAAATAACAAAATATAAAAATTTCAATCGTGAAGACGGTTTTCAGTTGCCGGGTGTCTGGCGTCCAGTGGTCAGTTTATGTAAAAATAAACAACAACCTAAACAAAAACCGCGAGTGGATACCGTGAGTATTGTGTGCCGTGATCATGTTCGAGTTGGTAGTGAGAACAATGCGGACAATAGTAGTGGTGCGCGACAAAAACGAGTGAGAAGGAGGGTAGACCGATACGGTTTACCTTAAAACTATTTCGCGATGTACTGACAGTTCCTCCGTGACCATGGCGCTTGCAATAGTGCCGAAATATCGGAAACTCGACAACAAAATAATAATACATGGTAAATATCCCGAATACATTTCCAAAGTTTATAATAATAACGACCATGGCAGTTTAAATAAATTTTATAAAATTACACAATACGGCAAAATGTTAAACTTTCATAGACAGTAAGTTAACTAATTACCTACATACATACAAACAAGCCCTGTAAAACTTACTAACAGCTAAGGTGGTTTACATTAACACAATGAATCTAACAATTGTATCAAATGCAACTGTTTGTACCTACTACATACAGTTCCAAAGTTAGAATAATAACCACAGTTTGTACGCTAACTTTAATGATTTACACCAGATATTATACCTAACACATTTACCACTTTATTACATCATTACACTAATATTACATAATACTCCCTATACACAATTTGTTAAACAAATGAACAAATAAGGCGATTGACGAAAACACTGTCTACAAACTAATCAATCGAGCGAAATAATGTAGCTAGCTGCTAACTATACAGTTTTTGTATAATTTAACTCGACCGACATAAACACGTCATTCACAATGTAGTAGGTAGTTTTATGCAACGAATTTAACGAACAAAAATTAGGTACTAACCTTATAAATTACGTTGATTAATTAGTAATAATACCTGTAAGAGTGTTGGGTTTACTTTAAATTACCAAATCTAGATGTAACACCATAACATCCAACGAAATCCTTCACATTCCAATCAATCCGACCGGTCTTCACATATACGACGATTACTCCCGTATTTGATATATTCCAGGTCTAATAATGCTAATCCTTGATTATTAGACTTATCCGGTTCTGTAGGACCAAATGTTCGGGCTATATGGGCCGGTGGGGTGTGATTTCGGAAATTAAAATGCACAGAGGTTGATGCTATGAAAGATTGTAATGGCGAACACAAAATTACAAGTCATCTAGGTAGGTACTTATACTACGCGATGCGTTTCACGACGCACTGTCGCGTTCCAGCCGTCAATAACACTGTTTTGATGCAACATTTCAACAACCTCTGATACTATACATAATGTTATCTATGCATGTGCCACTACTGAGCCGCGTTGGTGTTTTTACACCTATTTTTAGATTGTAGCTTTGCATCAAACTTATAAAATTATTCGAAGCATAACTTTTCTGTATAATATCTATGTTAAAGTCTCCGCATATTATGATATTCTTATTACGATTAAGATATATTTCGCTCAACATGGAATCCAATAGTCTCAGGAACCTATCTATAGAGTGATTATCATATTTTGTCGGCCTATAAATACACAATATTAACAGAGACTGAGGAAGTAATTCCACGGCACAACACTCTAGAATGTCCGCTTTACACCATTTAACGACATTTAATTGTTTCCCCTTTAGGTGATTTTTAGTTAAAATACAACATCCTCCATGTCTGCTATCCCTAGAGTAGTTCGTACATATTGTAAAATTTGGTATGTATAAGTGTACAGGGTCATCAGTCAACATCTTAGTCTCCGTGACACAGATTATATCGATGGGTTTGCCCTCGTCCACAAAGCCATCAAGATGTACGCAGAGTAAGTCAGATTTATTAATTAGTCCATCTATATTTTGATGCATTACAAAGATATGTTCATACATGAAAAAATCCACTGAATCCACGCTCGGTTTAGGTTTCTCAATGAATGAGTGTGAGTCAGACATTACATTTTTATTAACAGGAGTTCTACTATTTCTTGACGGTCTGAAGTAGTCTATAATAGTTTTTTGTCGATAAGATTTGGTCTTCGGAAAAACATTGCACATGGTACTGCAACGCCTAGAATCCAAAGATATAATATTACTCTGCGAACCTGTTACAGTCAAGGCTTTCAGATAAGTATTCTTATATGTAATAAAGTCAATTTCGATATTTAATTTATTAGATAGTCGACGTAAGTACCTTGTATTGTTTCTCCCAAATCCAAAGTAGTAGTCATGCCGAGAGAATGCACGCGTGTCAATAAATTTACAATTCGTGTAATTTTGGGATAATAACTGCAAATTCCAATTCAATTTATTTTCATTTAAGAATTTGCTATGCTGTATAGCCAGAAGAAATACCTGATTACATGTACTTAGACTGTCAAGATAGATGCACAGTTCCTTACAAAGCAAAATAGATAACCCTAAGGACATCTCGAAATTATTTAATGACTTTTTTTCTAGATATAAGTAAACATGACATACACAATAATTCACCTTGTAGTTCCTCAAACAAAATAAAATCTATTTCGAATACAATTTTCATGACACCTACTATCTCAGATGATATAATAAAATAATAGTCAGTTTGAAGAACACGAACAGTACCGGTTATGATGGTATTTTGACAAGCATTGTTAAAGATAGCTCACATATAATATCGCAGCTTTTAAGTCATGTTATTAATTTATGCATAGAACAAGGCACTTTTCCTGACAAACTAAAAATATCAGTTATAAAGCCAATTTTTAAAATAGGTGATAAAGAAAATATGAGTAACTACAGGCCCATAGCGTTAATATCTATCTTCGCTAAAATTTTTGAAAAGGTGATACACAAAGGCCTATATAGTTTTTTAGAAAAGCAAAATATTTTTACACCTTGCCAGTACGGTTTCAGAAGTTGCAATGCAATCAATGTAGTAATATATAACTTCTTAAGTAAGGTAACGACTAATCTGGACAACGGGCTACCAGCTGTTGCATTGTATATGGATATGTCAAAGGCGTTTGACCGTGTTGACCATAATATTCTACTAAGCAAAATGTACGCATATGGCATAAGAGGAAATGTGTACAATATGATAAAATCGTACCTTTCTAATAGACAGCAATTTACAGAAATAAGATGGGTCAACCCCAAAACAAAAACCGAAGAAATGTGCACTTCTGGAATAGGCACTCCTGAATTCGGTGTTCAACAAGGGAGTATCTTGGGCCCTCTGCTCTTCCTTGTATACATTAATGACATGCCTTCGGCAACACAACATGACATTACTTTATTTGCTGACGATAGCACGATACTTTTTACTAATGAAGACAAAATACATTTAGAATCTGACATCAATCAATCTTTGGTGCAATTTATGGACTGGCTCAAAACAAATAATTTAGCAATCAATATTCACAAAACCAAAATAATGAATTTTAAAATAAGAGTAAATCGAACAGCGCATTTAGAAATCCGTTACTTGGACAGCAAAGTTGAAGAAGCAGAAGTTACTAAATTCCTAGGGTTAAATATTGATAACAAAATCAATTGGAAACAACATGTTGAGCATGTATGTAATCAACTTGCCCAGGTCTCATATGCACTCCGGAAACTAAGAAAGGTGGCAAGCACAAGTACTTTAATAACAGCCTACTACGGCTATGTTGGCTCAGACCTTAGACCTTAGACTTGGTACAGACCGCGAACGTGCGTTCATTGCTCAAAAGCGCTGTATCAGAGCTATTTTTAATTTTTATGCACCTGACTCCTGTGAACCGTACCTACTTTAGGAAAATGAATTTGTTAACATTCCCATGCATCTACATATTTGAAACAGCAGTATTTGTAAAAAATAGTTCTGAACTTTTTAACTACCGTAAACCTGGACGGCATCAGACTAAATTACGCATAGTCCCTAGCAAAACACAAATAATGCATGAGAGCATATTTTGCCTAGCCCCACGAATTTACAATAATATCCCGGAGTGTATAAAAAATATTCCAGCACTAAAACTATTTAAAAAACAACTCCGCGACTTGCTAGTAAGCAAATGATACTATACGTTAAATGATTTCTTGTCGGATAAAACATTGCAGTATTACAAGATGCCTAAGCTGTGATGTGTTCAGTGTGCACTTGACTGTTGAGATGGATACAAGGCAGCCCTAAAGGCCTCTAAATTTAAAGTATAATAATGACCGAGTAGTTTCAAACTTTTAACAAAATAAGTAATTTTGATTTGTATTTTTTTGTACATTTGACCGCGACATAGAGACATACATTATTGCATGCCTAATATGGTGAAATATGGCGAATCTATACCTTGCTAATATATACTAACCTATAACATCATTATGTAACCCATATTTGCAGCGATGAATAAATAAATAAGTTTCTTTCTTAATATTAAAGATACATAAGTTTGTTATCTATTACCATACTAGTATATCCATTGTACTAGTATATCTAGTGCCATTACGAAATAATGATTGAGTGTGATGTTTTTTTTTTTTTTTTTTTTTTAATCTTTATTTAGGGAGCTTAGCCACAATTATGACTATGTCGCTCCATCATAGCCACTTTTTATGTTACTTGTAATTATACTATAGTTAGTCTTAAATATTCTAAATACAATGTGTACATGGCCTTAGCTGTGTCTGACTGTGGACTGGCCAGGATACTGTTGCACCTACCGGTTTCCATTACACTAATATTTAGCACACAATTTCTTTGTTGTTGGATCCGAACACATTCCATCAATATATGTTGTACGTCCTCAACAGAGTGTGATGTTAATGTACGTCTTTGATTGGCTAATCAGTGACGTACATTGTCAAAAGAACCAATCGTTACTTCAAACAAAAAGGTGCACACAAACAACCCGCATACACACATCTCCATCCATCGAAGTTTATTGCAAGCTGTCATTTCGCAACACGCAAATCATACGATAGCTGCAATACATTGCTTACCCAATCAGAGACGTACATTTATAAAAGAGCGAATCATTACCTTGTAATTTCAATTGACAGCAAAGAGTTGTACATTTAAAAGAGCCTGAAGGTAAACGTGACGTTTTGTGCTGTTCCAAAAATCAAAATCGGTTCACCCAGTCCAAAGATATAAGGTGACAAACATAAATAAAAATACACGTCAAAAATTGACACAGCAACCGACTTCAAACTACCGAAATGGAACCAAATAGTTGTCGGAATGGGACCAAATTGAAATGGCACCACTTGAGAAGTAATAGCTTACAAATAAAAAAAAACGATGAAAGGATGGATAGTTTTGAAAATGACGTCATCCGAAGCTAAAATATGACCTCTACCGCTTGTCACGTAAACTTCATGCGCTAAGCGCGCTCTCCGAATGCAGGGTTGACTTCCCATTCCCATCCCACTTGTCAATTATAATTGTCAAGTCAAGTCAAGTTGTCTGTCACTTCTTGTTTGTGATTGTTTTTCAATGTTTAATTTCATAAAAAAATGGATATAACTATTATAAAAGTCGAACCTGTTAATGGCCATATGATATGCCACGGCTGTTTATCCGGAGACCGAAAAATCTGCTGCATTAGTGAAGAAATGAGTGATTTATTCTATATTCTACGAAATGACAAGTTATCTGATCAATGGCGACGAGTAAGAATGTTTTTCTTTTGATGTTAACTTTATTAACCGTCTAGCTAAAAATAACATAATCTAGAAATTATATATGAAGGAAAGATTGGTGATGTCGGAATTGGCCATCGTAGCTCATGGTCAAAGCATTCCACTTGTTAGGGAAAGGCCGTGGGTTGGCAAGGAAATGGAAAGGGTTTCCTTTGCCGCCCCTTGATTTTAGGGTGGGAGACGGCGGGGAGACCCCCCCCCCCCCATAAAGGGCTAAAGCCAAGAGCCCCCTTACTATTTTTATAAAATTTAATGACTTTTAAAAAACCACATCTGCTGTCGTTGAAACTTTGAATATTTGCTTATAATAACGTACCATTTCTGTAAAAAAATTGCCAGACCACAATTCCAGGGTGTCAAAGGAAACCTAAGAGTCCTGATAGGACTACTCAACTAACTACCACCATGTCTTCATCAACGTCAAATAGCTTATACTCATATGTTGTGTCATACAGCTCGTGAGGTTCCCTTTCCCCTGTATGACAGGTAAGGTATTCATAATACTTCTGTGTTGCAAGCATTATACAGGTAGTATTCAAATGTTACTCCCTGTATATTAACCCTTGAAGCCTAATCTGTATCGGACGTACACAAAGCCTTAATATACGCCTTAGAGGCGTACACATATAAATTGCAATCAGTACCCAAAATAAGATCTATTTTAAAAAATATTTTTAGGGCATATTTAAATTTGAAATATAAACAAAAAATAAAACAATAGTGTTTTTGATTTTATAATTATAATCACAGTTACTTATTACAATGAAAAAAAAAGATGCATAAATTTAAAGAAATACATATTAACTTAAAAATCAACTAAAAACATAAATTTCTTTTAGATAACATTTTTTTTTACGATAATTAGTTACTCTTAGAGCAAACATTAAAACTAATCAGACTTTATAAGACTAGGTAAATTTTATGAGCACTCTACACATACATCAACGTTATGCTCGCAACACACAGATTTTTTACATTTATAGCACACTAGTTTTGACATTCTCCTTTTTTTATAGCTGCAAAAGGCACAGTATTTACGTTTTTTGGGCTCAGGTTCTTCTCTATTTTCTGCACTTGAAGCAGTAGGTTTTACGAGAATTTGGCTTATATTTTCTCGTAGAGATCTTTTCAATGTCGGAGCTTCAAGTCTCTTCTCCATCCAAGGCGTTACCAAATCTGTGCTGAGTTGCTTCATAAATTTTCTTCTGTTCAATGGTTTTTTGCACTTGCGAGCTGGACCTCGAGAGGCGCGGACTATGTTCATAGCTGAAGATCTGTGAGATATTTAAGCTTTAACAGTTGACCAAATATATCCATTCTTACCTCGAAGAATATTACCACGAACACGATAAATTCGCCCCGAGTATAGCTTGGTTCGTTTCTTCAGAGGGGCCAGGTTCTTGTAAAGACGAAACGTATTCCGTCACATATTGTTGTCATCTTCGCTTTGAACATCGTCGATAGTCTGATCATCCTCAACTTCGGAGTCAGAATCTTCCAAAGAAAGGTAGTCTTCCTCATTTAAGATTGCTAAAATATCATCTCCATCTAGTCTTTTAGATCGTGACATTTTTATACCTGAAAAAATGCGGAAAATATATGTAAAATATACTAAAAACAAACAAAAGTAAAATCACACAAAACCTGTTAAAAGTTACACAAAGCCTAAATATACGTCTCGCAGGCGTACTATACTTCAATATATCAAAAATGGCGGGACTTACCTTAACGACACGGGCGCCGTCCGCTAGCTTCTATCCGCCACTGAGTTGGCGAAAAAGCACGACGGGCCAGCTTCAACCGTTAGAAAGAGAAACGTTGTTTGGTTGAGTCTACGCCTCGCAGGCGTAGATTAGGCTTCTAGGGTTAAAGAAAAATGTTTGTACTGCCTGTTTTTAATTTTGGTAGTTAGGATGTCAACGATAGAAATAAAATATTCATTTGACCCACTGTACTGTTATTTATTACAAAAGCCCTTAAGACAATATAGGAGAACGGAAGGTCCCCTCTTAACAAGGTATTAATCTATTTTTAACCTAGGATACAATTAAAATCTATCCTAGTTACTATGTTATCATTTAATACAGGGTATTAGGTTAGTGCGCTTGGTCGGTGACGATAGATTTATGCTTAGAAAGATACTGTGGTAATGGTAATTAAATGTAAGATTCTCTAGAATACTTCCCGATGAGGTCCGCCACTCCTGTAGGCCGGCAGACACCGTCTCTGTTCCGGTCCCTGCCCACCACAGGCAGAAGGAAACTGGCTTTACACCCATGCAGTAGGGTAGTACTGTAAACCTCCTTACGGAGGCGAATATCCAAGCTTTACCCAAGTTCTAATATGTAATATATGGTAATTATGTAACAGAACTGCAAGCAAGCGTATCGTGCAGGTCCCCAGTAAATCCTGGCAAAATCAGGCAAAGATTCCTGCTTAAATCAACTTGATTATGGTCTCGGTAAGACAAACTCACGACGCACCACGTGCATACTTAAAAATCAAACGTTGAAATAAATTACAATAACTTAAATTCGATAAGTGAATGCTGACATAGTCTGCTTGTAAAAATGGACGTCTCACAAGTCACGTGGAAGTCACGTCATCCACCGTCATCCACAGCGTCTAATCACAAGAGAGCTAGCGTTGCCGCTATATTATCCCAATTTCGACCGGAATTAATACCACTACAAAAATACAACATTATAAACACCTATTAAAAATAAACTAGGTATGCAATGCATGCTACTAATTGCAAATGTTGAGCGGAGCAAATTTCCTTAATTTCTTTTTTATGCTCTATTTTCATGATTTCAGAGATATGCATTCCCGGGTATGATGTCGACCAGCATACCAAATTTGGTCAAAATCGGTCGAGCCGTTTCGGAGGAGTTGGCACACAAACGATTTACACTTGTCGTCTAAGATACGCTACGCCTCGCTCCGCTCAATTAAAGGACAGCAAAAAAATGCACGTTATTAATTTTAGAATTCATGTCATAGTAACATTTACTGCGTAAGCCCAATATAATCCTAAGAACAGATCTTCGTATGTCTTTAGATTCAGACTTTTCCATAGTAACCCATTTGAATGTTACAAACTCAGCTAGTCTTAGATGAGGCCCCTTTTTTTTCGGATCAGGGCCGCGGCCACTCTAACGTCCGTTGCCGGGCGTCTCTGGTTACAAGCAGAAAGGTATTTCCAGTGGCGTCCGGCGGTGAGCCATGCCCTGGTTTACTCTTAGTGTATAACTAGGAGCTGCGGTCGTTGCCGTGGTACTGCGCTGCAGCATGCAATTGAGCGAAGCGACTATTGTCACATTTTTGGTCAATAACTTTTTTTGAGGGTCCTAAATCAAAATTCGGTCTCGAACAAAACCTGCTCCTGAGAATGCTTGTTTTTTGAGTGAAAAAATCATGAAAATTGGTTGGGTAGTTGTCGAGAAACAATTTCACATCGAGTTGCATTTGAGTCACCTGATAAGGAGCTCCGCTCAATAAAATAAAACTGGCCAAGTGCAAGTTGGACTTCCACAATCAGAGTTCCGTACCAAAACGTTTGTTGTATGGGAGCCCCTTTAAATATTTACTATATTCTGTTTTTTAGTATTTAGTGTTATAGAGGCAACAGAAATACATCATCTGTGAAAAATTAAACTTTGTAACTATCCATGAGATACAGCCCGATGGACGGACAGCGAAGTGTTAGTAACAGGGTTCCCGTTTTACCCTTATACCCTAAAAAAGGTACGGGTATGGGTACTATGTCACATGTTAGTCATATTTCTTTTACTGTCTAAGCCTGGCCTGCATATATTGTGGGGATGTAATATTGGTCTTAGCTGTGGAATATAAGTACGAATTTCAAAATAATTATGATAATTAATTTAGGTACCTAACTATGTAGCTTAAATTAACTTATTTTGGGCTAGATAGGCTGTATAAAAAATGTACTTACTAAATGTTTATTGAGCGAAGCGAGCGTAGCGAGCGGAGCTCCTTCTCAAGTGACTCCAATGCAACTCGATGTACAATTGTTTCTCGACAACTACCCAACCGATTTTCATGATTTTTTCACTCAAAAATCAAGCATTCTCAGGAGCAGGTTTTGTTCGATGCATGCACGATAAAAGCGCGAAATATGCACAATCAAAAACTTATTTATTATTAAAATTTACATTTATTTTTAACAGACTTCAGGAGGAGGTTATCAATTCGACCTGTATATTGTTTTTTAACTCCCGACGGAAACCCGAACGGGGTGTTATAAGTTTGACATGTGTGTGTGTGTGTGTGTTTGTAAGTCTGTCTGTGGCATTGTAGCTCCCAAACGGATGAACCGATTTTGATTCTGTTTGTTTTTGTTTGAAAGATGGGTTAGGGGAGAGTGTTATTAGCTATGTTTTATAAAAATCAGTTAAGAGCGTGTACGCCGTCTATGCGCAGTTTGACTCAAAAACAATACTTTTCAAACCTGTTAATATAGTGAACTACTTATCTTACAAAAATGTTAATTACTAATCACTTTAGGAAATTTTGTAGTCTCAATAGTTAGTAGAGAAATATTTCGATTAATACAGTATTTGTGCATTCTATCAAGATAACCCAACAATCTCAATTACTCTTTCAGCATCAATTTCGAAGCTGCAAATATATCAAACTACTGACAAAATTAATTAACAAAAAATATTAACCAATCGATAAGATCCTTAGGAAAATAGTTAGTTATAAATATTTTATGATTTAGGTATATTATTACAAGAAATTAAAATTCAAACAATGTGAAATATTAGGAAATTTAAAAGGTTTTTTCACCGATATATCTTATTAAATTCAATATAATAATAATTCAACTTAAAAGATGAACATCTTTTTTAAAATACCTAATTTGAATTTTTAATAAATTTATTACTATTAATTTTCTATAAATTTTGGAAAACTATTATAAAACGTAGCGCGTCAATCTATTCAAATCAGTTCGCCGCGTGGCTTTCTAGAGTGAGGATGTGTCGCTCGGCGCTCTGATTGACCTGTGTTGACCTTTGCCGTGCGTATAAGAATAGCAGACATTTATAGCGTCATCGACAAATCTTGGTACTTTGGTAAGTAAAATATTATATGATTTTTTTTTAGGCAGTCAATATTTTTAGTCACAACAAATTATATTTCAGCCGCAATGGGAAATAAAACCAACTTATTTTTAGCGAAGAAACGAAAACGAAAAATAATACAAATTTGGAAAAGGCAAGAGCTAAAAGGTATATATGATATACAGGGTTATTTGCTAGCATCCTCGCAGGGGTAGATAGCTGACATCATAAGTAACAACGTTTGTTCTACGACTTTTTATAATTCGTTAAATTTTACTTTCATACAAAAATAAATGTTAATTTAGTTTCGCGTCTGACAGTTATTAACTCTACGCCGCAGTTTACGCGCACCGCCAATATGCAGTAAGGTTTCCAAATCTACCTACACCGAGCCGGGCAACGATGTTATCTACCACACAGCGATTACGCGACTATGGACAGTTCCAGCCCAGGTTCAGTGATAGTGGTCGTCCACCGAGGCACTCAGTACGGGAACAAGAAAGGACTACGATACTGGACTTATTTGAGGATAATCCCGCCGCAAGTACTAATGACGCCACGCTACGGTTTAATGTATTGCAGTTCTTCGCGTGGAGTGTCATTCACAACAAAGGCAAATATCCATTCCATCTTCATCGTGTCCAGGAACTCACCGACCAAGCGCGCGCGAACGTGCGTGTGTCGACCTTCAGTTTATGAATGAAACATAGACTTAATAGTGTCGCGTTATAACAATAAAAACTTGAAAACTAATTATTAAATAATGTATTCAGTTTTATTAAAAGTCGTAAAACAAACGTTGTTACTTATGATGTCTGCTACCTACCCCTGGGAGGATGCTAGTTAATTACAAATAACCCTGTATATGCTATACTAGCTTCAACCCTCGGCTTCGCCAAATTAAAATATACACTTTAGCATCCTTATTTTAATATGGTGTTTTATCTGGATCCTAATAACGCTAAGAGGAAATGTTTTTGAGATGCATGAAAACATACATACTAATAAGTGACTTAGCTTGTAGTGTTTAGTGGTACTTTTTACTATTAGTCTACTTGAGCCAGGCTTTATTTCAGAAAGGCCCGTTAACCATGGCAATTTCATTGTATTTCAATGATTAACATACTATACAATTTTATTTAAAAACGTTGATATTATTTTATCCTAAGTCTGTTTCGTTCCGCCGGGCGCCACTGGACATACCCTCTGCTAGTAGCCTGTAGTTGCATATACCGGTGCCCCAGCGTATAGGTTGGCAGTAGAAACTAATCGGATATTCAAACAAAAGACGGGGTTTGTTCCGAGACACACAATAAAGAACAGTATCCAGTTGGTTGAGAAACTCGCGAACGAACACGTACCGGAAAATGCAATTCTGGTATCCTTCGACGTGGTAAACTTGTTTCCTAGTGTCCCGGTTAGAGATTGTAAAAGTGTTATTAAGGACATTTTAATTCAATCGATCGCTGACCCACAAATCATAATTGACTTGGAACACAGCATGACGGTTTGTCTAGAACAAAATTATTTTAAATTTGGTGACACATTTTACAGACAAACCGATGGTCTAGCGATGGGGAGTCCTCTCTCACCGCTTTGTGCAGATCTTTTCATGGACCATATTGAGCGCCAAATTTCTGAGAATAATTTGTTTGGACCGTTTTTAAAGTATTGGTACAGATACGTGGATGATATTATTTGTTTATGGACTGGAAGTATAGACGAATTAAATAATTTTTTGACATTTATTAATACCATACACACCAATATTCAATTCACAATAGAAATAGGACATAAGAAATTGAATTTTCTGGACATCGAAAATAGAATTGGTTGACCACAAACATCACTTTAAAATTTACAGGAAACCCTCGTTTACAGACAATATTATTCCGGCGGATTCTAATCATCCTATGAACCATAAACACGTTGCTTTCCATTCCATGATACATAGACTAATATCGATACCAATGTCCAGAGAATCATTTGATAAAGAGTTAAATGTAGTAAAAGCAATCGCAACCAATAATGGCTACTCAACGAAGTTGATTGATGGTATGGTAGCACGAAAGAGGTCTAGGGCAGCTCTGAGTTTGGCATATCAGGCGGACGCACCAACTTCGGAGAACAAAAGATGGGCGCGCATCCCGTACATAGGCCATGTGTCTTACAGATGCTCTAGATCTCTAGGCACGGTAAAACCAGCATTCTATACTAGCCATTGTTTGAGGCGCTTGATAGGCAATAGCTCAGACAGAACTCCCATACGACAAAAGAGCGGGGTGTATGTACTTAGTTGTGTACAGTGTGACAAAAAATACATCGGACAAACTGGTAGGTCTTTCCATACCAGAGTTTCCGAACACACTAGTGCTTGGAAGTTAAAAAAGACTGAGTCGAATTTCGCAGAACATCTTATTATGGAAAATCATACCTTCGACCCAGAATCTAATTTCAGAGCGTTACATACATGCGACAAAGGTAAGAAGTTGACCACCTTGGAAGCTCTAGAAATTAATAAGTTGTTGTTGGGCAACCGCGATGCGTTACTGAACCAACAACTGGATCTCAATAATTCACCGCTTTCAAAATATTTTAAAATGTAAATTGTCATCCACGTGTCTGACTGATATAACAATTTGACATAATTTGGAATTTAACTGTTTTAATGAGTAGGTTTTTAAGTTTTTAATATTTTTATATCTATAATTAGTTGGACATATTATTACTAGTTGACATATTATTATTATTTGACATATTAGATTATTTGACATGTGTTGTTTGAAGGGATGTGACATTCTTCTTTGACAGATTTGATTTTTATTTTTATTGTTTGTAATGTTGTAACTTATAAATTTAATTTTGACATGAGCCATTTTAATACCAATTCAGTAATGAAATTTGACATTTTATTGTAATAATTGAGAAACATTAATATTAATTTGGAGAAGGGTAATTTTTCCCTACTGTTTGGGTAAATTTCTTATAATAATAATAATCAAAAAAAAAAAAAAAAAAAACCGCTGACAGGCTGACGTCTTTCATATCGTTTTATATTGTAATTTAATTTTTTTGGTGCAATTTATTACAATAGATCAGTTTTCAGAATCATTTTACACCATTATAAATAGCTAATATATATCACACTTCAAAATTATAAGGAATAACAAGAAAAACAGAATAAATTACGAACACAACAATGATGACAATTTGAACAATTTGACAACTCCGACAATAAGAAATATGAACAAAATTTTTACATGAATTACAATTTAAGATCAAAAAGACGAAAAGCGGAAACAACCAACGCACAACTAAGATCTGCGCCCGTCTCAACCCCGTCGGCTGCCTCCTCCAGTACCTCTGAAAGTGACGAGTACGTCACTCCGAGATGTAGCAGTGCGTCGAGTGATGAGATTGGGCCCTCGACGCCGTCGCCACCAACACCTGCGCGACGGAGATGTCGACCACCACCGGCCAGCTTGGAGACCCAAGTGGGGCATGCCCCACTCTCAGTGGCTCCCGCTATCGGTGGTGTAGTGCGTCGCATGAAGTGGACACCAATAATAAATGAACATGTCATGCGTGCGTACTATGAGGCCACAGACGGGGAAACTAACCTGACAGCGTATCGTTCTAGGATGCTTCCTCTGTTTCAGGTTCTTCAACCGACAGTTACCGTTTCCGTTCAACGACTTTCGGATCAGGTGCGGGCTATCCAACGATGCAAATTGTTGGATCAATCTGTGCTTGATCGGCTGCGCCTGGATGTATTATCTACTCGTCCAACTCCTGTGTCAACGATGGCACCGTCGCCTGTAGCACAAACGGTTTCGATTAGTGCGACTTCAGTCGAGATTGCACTTGACACAGAAGATGATACAAGTGATATATCTATTCAGGTAAGTGAGCAATTAAGGAGTACTTTGGAGGATGTGATCTTACAGTATAGGTTTACACCTCAATCTAGACCACGTTTACCACGCTTGCCCACTCATAGGCGAAATCTGGCGTTGATGGGAGCCCTAAATGCATTGCTAGCTCCGTACCTACAGACTAGCAATGATTTGCTAGATACTCACTCGATCCTCTACTGTGGAGGTATTGCCGGTTGTCGTGTTGCACGCGTTAAATTCCCCGAAGTTAACCGTGCACCACGACCGGATGGTGTTCCTGCATGGCAGGCGAGAATCGAGCGACGTATCGGCACATTTAGGGCTCTCATTGCAAAGCTAATCTGCTTCAGCCGGGGAAATAATCGTCCCCGGGTCATGCGTTTTGTGGCTCAGGCATTTGCTGGGACTGGTATTAGTTCCCAGCAATACTTAACCAACGTCACGGAACGTATTGACTTTCTGAAGCAGAAAGTATATGCATGGGCAAGTCGTATTCGTCGTTATAGAGAGCGTGTGGATAGATACTGGCAGAATCGTATCTTCCAAAGCGATCAAAGGAAGGTGTACCGAGTGTGGGAGGGAACTAGGCAACGTTTGAGCGACGGGCAACTGCCAGATACTCACGCCATGAATCAATTTTGGCGTGACATATGGTCGGTGCCCGTCGAACATTCGGAGGGTAACTGGATCAGTGTTGTTGAGCGAGAATGCGATAACATCGAGCCCATGGAGTCTATTACAATAGACTCCGAAGACGTCAGTTGTGCAATGCGTACGGCACCGAACTGGAAAAGTCCTGGGCCGGACGGATTGCACAACTTTTGGATAAAGTGGGTTCGTAGTTCGCATGAACGCTTGGCAACACAGTATCAAGAAGCCCTCGAGTTTGGTTCCTTACCCGCTTTCATGACTACTGGCATCACCTTCCTGCTCCATAAATCAGGTAGTACCACGGAACCTAAGAACTACAGACCTATCACTTGCTTACCTACCATCTACAAGCTCCTTACATCTATTCTGAGAACTAAAATAAACTCACATATAATGTCAAATAACATCTTAAATAGTGCTCAGAATGGATGTAGGGCTGGGTCACGTGGTACTAAGGAGCTACTCCTTATTGACATGGCCATTAGCCAACAGGTTAAGCGGAGTAGGGGCGCCCTCTCTACTGCCTGGATTGACTACAAGAAGGCCTATGATTCGGTGCCTCATTCATGGCTGGGGAGGATTTTAGAGTTGTATAAAATTAATCCGACTCTTAAATCCTTCTTAGTCTCGTGTATGGGGCAGTGGACCACAGTCTTTCGTCAACCAGGTAGTGGCGAGTGCGCTTCTGGTCCGCGTGACTTGATTAGGATTGAGCGTGGTATATTCCAGGGCGACAGTTTGAGTCCATTGTGGTTCTGTTTAGCACTGAATCCACTTAGCACATTGCTGAAGGATTCAGGGCTAGGCTATCGGTTTCGTAGAGGGGGTGAGGTTATTTCTCACCTGATGTATATGGATGACCTCAAACTATTTACACTGAAACACCAAGATTTGGTGGCATTATTAAAAACTACGGAAGGTTTTAGTAATGCCATTAAGATGGAGTTCGGTTTTGATAAGTGTGCGGTCATGCATGTACAGCGGGGGAAGGTTGTAAATTCACCGAATTTACAACTTTCTGAGATAATAACTCTCAGATCTCTCACCGAGACCGAAACATACAAATACCTAGGTATGTCAGAGTCATTGGGTATAGCGGTAGAGGATATTAAGAAATCGGTGAAAGACCGTTTTTTTGGCCGCCTGACAAAAGTTCTTAATAGTTTTTTGTCTGGGGGTAACAAAATGCGGGCTTTCAACGGTTGGGTAATGCCTTTATTGTTGTACTCCTTTGGCATACTTAGGTGGACTCAAACGGAACTAGACGCCCTGGATAGGCGAGTCCGTCAACAACTGACATTGCATCGAATGTTACACCCACGATCTTCTGTCATGAGACTGTACATTCCACGGAAGTTGGGGGGTCGAGGATTTTTAAATGCCAAGAACCTCCATAACCGTGAAGTGTGCAGTCTGAGGAATTACTTCCTACAGAATGGGTGTGGCATTCATTGCGATGTTGTGATGGTTGACAAGGGCCTGACACCTCTCTCCTTGGCTAACGAGAACTGGCGTAAACCAAAGGTGCTAGGTACTGAAGACCATAGGGACGTATGGAAGAGTAAGGAGCTACACGGGCGGTTCTACCGGGTCTTAACAGGACCCGACGTAGACCTGCTCGCTTCGGTGAACTGGCTGCGTTTCGGTGACCTCTTTGGGGAAACTGAAGGTTTTGCCTGTGCAATTGCAGATGAGGTTATCAAGACGAACAACTATAGGAAATATATCATTAAGGACGGTACGGTCGACATTTGTCGAGCATGCCACCGTCCTGGTGAATCACTTCGCCACATTATTTCCGGTTGTTCGTATCTTGCTAACACCGAGTACTTGCATAGGCACAATCAAGTGGCCAGGATCATCCACCAGCAACTTGCTCTTCAATACGGCCTTATTGAGTCCGAGGTACCGTACTATAAGTACACACCAGAGCCAGTTCTCGAGAATGGTCGTGCATTGCTCTACTGGGACCGATCAATCATCACGGACAGGACTATTGTTGCCAATAGGCCTGATATAGTGTTGGTTGATCGGGCTCAGCGCCGGGCGGTGCTCGTCGATGTCACCGTCCCACACGACGAGAATCTCGTTAAGGCAGAGAAGGACAAACTTTCTAAGTACCTCGATCTGACCTTCGAGATAATCGCCATGTGGGACGTAGACTCGACGATCATTGTCCCGATAGTCGTTTCGGCAAATGGACTAATAGCGAAGAGTCTCGATCAACATCTCAAGAGACTCTCGCTAGACTGTTGGATCAAGGGTCAGATACAGAAGGCTGTCGTCCTCGACACGGCACGCATCGTTAGGAGGTTTCTCAGTCTGTGACCTCTACCGCTGGTAGTTTGGGCCCTGCTCCGCTACTGGTGGTCTGACATGGATTTTTTATATTATATGTAATTTTTCATATAAATATTGTAAAAAAATTATGTTAAGAGAATAATTTGAATAAATGAGTATAATAATAATAATAATAAATACATCTGGCAACTCTGGACATCTGTACATACGTCATTTTCATCAATAAAATATTTTAATATTTTTATCTCAAATATCTTCCTCAATTTTTAAAATTCTTACTGATTTCTAAATTATATCACCAAAAAGTCCATAAATATTATATTTCACAATTTATTACAAGAATACCAAAGTGCAAATATGAAGCGAAGTTTTGACAAACGTCAACTATCAAAATATCAGAATGTTACGAGAAAATAAATATTATGAATGATTATGGATAGCGATGATAACAAGAGCCAGGAGTAAAAATGCACAGATAACACCCCCGGACTCATCACTTAGCTCCGCCTCGCAAGCGCTGGACCGCACTCCTGCGACACAAGTGCTTGCTGAGGCGTCGAGTTCATCGTCAAGTGATGAGTATTTTTCCCCGCCGACGTCGCCAACACCTGTACGCCGGCGAGGGAGAGGCCGGCCGCCGAGCAGTTTGGGGCCCCGAAGCCTACCAGCTTCGAGTAGGGTCCCCACTACCGGTGGTATTGTGCACCGCATGCGATGGACTTCATCCATCAATGAAAACGTCATGCGGGCATATTATGAGGCTACAGAAGGGGAAACCAACCTGACTGCGTACCGTTCAAGGATGCTCCCTTTGTTTCAGGCTCTTGAACCAACAATGACCGTTGCCATCCAGCGACTATCGGATCAAGTGCGGGCTATCCAACGATGCAAGTTGTTGGATCAACCTGTGCTTGATCGACTACGCCTGGAAGTGTTATCTACTCGACCAGCTCCAGCGTCAACGAGAGCACCGTCACCTGCTACACACACGGTTGCAACTAATGCCACTTTAGTTGATACCGTGCTCGACGTGGGAGATGATACGAGTGATATATCTGTCCAGGTAAGCGAGCAATTAAGGAGTACTTTAGAAGATGTGATCTCTCAATATAGGTTTGCACCTAATTCTAGACCACGGCTACCACGCTTACCCATGCATAGACGAAATCTGGCGTTGATGGGAGCCCTGAATGCGTTGCTAGCTCCGTACTTACGGACTAGCAATGATTTGCTCGATACCCACTCGATTCTTTACTGTGGAGCTATTACCGCTTGTCGTGTTGCACGCGTTAAATTCCCTGAATTTAACCGTGCACCACGATCGGGTGGTGTGCCCGTATGGCAGGCAAGAATCGAGCGACGTATCGGCACATTTAGGACTCTCATTGCGAAGCTTATCTGTTTTAGCCGGGGAAATAGTCGTCCCCGGGTCATGCGTTTCGTGAGTCAGGCATTCGCTGGGACCGGTATTCGTCCCCAGCAATACTTAACCAATGTCACGGAACGTATTGACTTTCTGAAACAGAAAGTGTATGCATGGGCAAGCCGTATCCGTCGTTATAGAGAGCGTGTAAATAGATACTGGCAGAATCGCATCTTCCAAAGTGACCAAAGGAAGGTGTACCGAGAGTGGGAGGGAACTGGACAACGTTTGAGCGACGGACAACTGCCAGATGCTCACACCATGAATCAATTTTGGCGTGACATATGGTCGGTGCCCGTCGAACATTCGGAGGGCGACTGGATCCGTGTCGTCGAGCGTGAATGCAGTATCATCGAACCCATGGAGTCTATTACCATAGACTCCGAAGATGTTAGTTGTGCAATTCGTAAGGCCCCGAACTGGAAAAGTCCTGGGCCGGATGGATTGCACAACTTTTGGATAAAGTGGGTTCAGAGCTCGCATGAACGCTTGGCAACACAGTATCAAGAAGCCCTCGAGTCTGGTTCCTTACCCGCTTTTATGACCACTGGCATCACCTTCCTGCTCCATAAATCAGGTAGTACCACGGAACCTAACCATTGTGGTTTTGTTTAGCACTGAATCCACTTAGCACATTGCTGAAGGATTCAGGGCTAGGATATCGGTTTCGTAGAGGGGGTGAGGTTATTTCTCACCTGATGTATATGGATGACCTCAAACTATTCACACCGAAGCACCAAGATTTAGTGACATTATTAAAAACTACGGAAGTTTTTAGTAATGCCATTAAGATGGAGTTCGGTGTTGATAAGTGTGCGGTTATGCATGTACAGCGGGGGAAGGTTGTAAATTCACCGAATCTACAACTTTCTGAGATAATAACTCTCAGATCTCTCACCGAGACCGAAACATACAAATACCTAGGTATGTCAGAGTCATTGGGTATAGCGGTAGAGGATATTAAGAAATCGGTGAAAGAACGTTTTTTTGGCCGCCTGACAAAAGTTCTTAACAGTTCTTTGTCCGGTGGTAACAAAATGCGGGCTTTCAACGGTTGGGTGATACCTTTATTGTTGTACTCCTTTGGCATACTTAGGTGGACTCAAACGGAACTAGACGCCCTGGATAGGCGAGTCCGTCAACAACTGACATTGCATCGAATGTTACACCCACGATCGTCTGTCATGAGACTGTACATTCCACGGAAGTGGGGGGGTCGAGGCTTTTTGAATGCCAAGAACCTCCACAACCGTGAAGTGTGCAGTCTCAGGGATTACTTCCTACAGAATGGATGTGACATTCATTGCGATGTTGTGAAAGTTGACAAGGGCCTTACACCTCTTTCCTTGGCTAACGAGAACTGGCGTAAACCAAAGGTGTTAAGTACTGAAGACCGTAAGGACGTATGGAAGAGCAAGGAGCTACATGGGCGGTTCTACCGAGTCTTAACAGGACTCGATGTAGACCTGCTCGCATCGGTGACCTGGCTGCGTTTTGGGGACATCTTTGGGGAAACTGAAGGTTTTGCCTGTGCAATTGCAGATGAGGTTATCAAAACGAACAACTATCGGAAATACATCATGAAGGACGGTACGGTCGACATTTGTCGAGCATGCCACCGTCCTGGTGAATCACTTCGCCATATTATTTCCGGTTGTTCGTATCTTGCTAACACCGAGTACTTGCATAGGCACAATCAAGTAGCCAGGATCATCCACCAGCAACTTGCTCTTCAATATGACCTTATTGAGTCTGAAGTACCGTACTATAAGTACACACCAGTGCCAGTTCTTGAGAATGGTCGTGCATTGCTCTACTGGGACCGATCAATCATCACGGACAGGACTATTGTTGCCAATAGGCCCGATATCGTGTTGGTTGATCGGACCCAGCGTCGGGCAGTGCTCGTCGATATCGCCGTCCCGCATGACGAGAATCTCGTGAAGGCAGAGAAGGACAAACTTATTAAGTACCTCGATCTGTCCTTCCAGATAACCGCCATGTGGGACGTAGACTCGACGATCATTGTCCCGGTGGTCGTTTCGGCAAACGGATTAATAGCGAAGAGTCTCGATCAACATCTCAAGAGACTCTCGTTAGATTGTTGGATCAAGAGTCAGATTCAGAAGGTTGTTATCCTCGACACGTGCCGTATTGTTAGGAGGTTTCTTAGTCTGTAGCCTCCACCACCGGTGGTTTGGGTCCTACTCCGCTACTGGTGGGTCACTATTTTTTATATTTTTAAATGTATTTGTGTTTTTTATAAATGTATTTAAAAATGTATAAAATAAGAATATAAATGAATAAACGATATAATAATAAATTTATTTCGTAATAATAATTGTACAATAAAATTTTACATAGAATCTTAATTTTAATTGTGCGCTATTACATCATAGTTAGTGCATTAGTAGCTTAAGTATGTAGGTATAATAATACCTATTTACATTTATATGTTTCTAGATGTTTTATAAATAGGTAGTCTTATAAACGTAATTTGCACCTGAACTAGGTAGTCCTGTATTTCAGGCGCCAATTGCAGCTAAGTAAATTATATAACATTACACAAAAACAATTACGTAACATTATATGATTAGGTTATTCATAATATTATATAATAAGAGCTAGTACAATACCAAAGTGGCTCAATATTGATAACTATATTAGATATGTCTTAATTATTCAACTTATCACTATTTATTTTAATACAGATATTAACTCCTCTGTGTCATCGTAGGACATCCCTTGGAGGGCATTCTTTAGTACTTGCTTACAACGAGAATAATTAAGAGGATAAATATTTGCTGTAGCGTTTATCCTATTGTACAGAAGCGGTCCTAAGAACAAGTAAAATTTGCCTGTGTATTCGCGTTTTATCGCAGTTCTTTCAGTGCAAACAATATCTTTCCGTCTTTTGTAGGAAACTTGAGTGCTGTAGGGAAGTGATGCGTGCTGTTTTAGTACTGTACTGAGTATGAATAGCTGACGGACTGTTAATACTTCACAAGATTTGTATAGGAGGTTAGTGGGAAATAGGAAAGGGCGGAACGTTGATACCTTAAGGATTGCCCTCTGAGCTCGCTCGACGGGTAAAAGCAAGGTCTTGCCTGCTCCTCCCCATGACGTTATGCAATATGTTATTATTGATTGACAAAGTGCATAGTAGACTTGTTTAATCACCTTTTTGTCACCTATATATCTTATTTTTTTGAAGACAAATATCAGCTTGCGCATTCGCTTAATTAGTGCTTCGCTATGTTTTTTAAACGAAAGCGTCTCATCTATTATAATACCCAGGTATTTTATAGTATCTGTTATGGCTATAACTGGGCAAGTGCACGTGTTATCTTTATTATCAGGTTCCCTACAATAGTGAGCGTACAGTGAGGGGTTGGGCTGGGTTGTATTCGGTCTCTTGCGCATCGAGAATGAAATATATTTGGTTTTATCTGCGTTTAATGTAAGTAAATTGTATTGAAGCCATTTATTTACGATGTTAAATCCTCGCTGCGCACGCCCGTACGCTTCTGACTCTGATTCAGCAGAAAAAAGGAGGGCAGTGTCGTCCGCGTATGATATGACCGTACCGTACTCGAGATTTATGTTACATAGTTCATTTATATAAATTAAGAACAAAGTGCTTCCTAATACGCTTCCCTGGGGAATGCCGAACGAGGTGTTCTCGAGATCTTCACTGATAATAATACAGATCTTTACACATTGAGTACGCTCTTTTAAGTAGCTTTTGTACTGTGACATTAACTTTATTTATATGTACCCACATTAGTTTTTGTTTTATATTATAATCAAGTATGGAGGCCAGTGTTAGCTTCACGATTATTTAACACAAAGTATATGAAATGTTTTTTAAAATATGTGATGTGAATAAGTGTGGAGCACCTTTGAAGATGCCATAGAGCGAAACCGGTCAGGTCCTACTAATAATTAAAAAATTGTGGAACATCTGTACAAGTGAGTCATTTCATAATGTATAACGTTTAAACTATAACTTGTTTATCAACTAGTACAACTTTTAATATTTTTTATTTAATCAAATATTTCAGTTGAAATAACTGTTTTTACGAAAAATCAAATAAGCCAAATATTTAGTATAGTCAGTTTTCAATTCTCCCTTTCCTATTCAGGCAAATGCTTCAATGACAAAAATGGTTAAAGAAGAAATTAACACTACACACACACACCAACACAACACACTTCTAAATAGTTCAGTTCCGGGTAACCTACTAAAAACAATCTTTTTTTTCTATTAATGCAAGTTGTTTCTGGTCACAGTTTTAACCTAACCTAACCTACGCATTTTGTTTACTTCCCATATTTTTTGTCTTAACAAATCATTTCACCATACGTTTATTGTCTGAAGATTGTTTACTGAAATCATTTGATTATAGACCAAATGCCATAATGACATTATACTTGGTAATATTTTGCCAAGTAAAAAATTTACCAAATAAAAATATGCGTACTAAAATCATTCGAAATATTGCAATGGTAATAAAAAAGGTTGCTAAAATTTGTTTGGGTAATGAAATTTTGTCAAAATCTTTTCGGCAAAATGGCAGGCACCCGTAAAATAAACTACTAAGTTTTAATTGAATACCAAAAAAAATCATAAATTTATGATATTTTTTTCAAACTAACTACACTGGAACTATAATGTTCACTTGAACGGATCAAGATATATTAGTTTGATTATAGCACGCCAGCGCTTCACACACAGTTACACTCGTGTCGCGCTGCTTCTGTGTGGGTTTGAATTACCTAAAGTTAACATCGCGCTCTAGGCGTACACGCTCCTAAGCCATTTCAAAGATATGAGGGGTAAAAGTGGTGATGAAAAATTGAATGTGTTCAAATATACCCGTGTTGGGTATCAAATGAAAGGTCATAACTTATACATCACGATACCGCAAGTTTTATGAAAATCGGTTTAGCCATTCGAAAGACATGAGGAGTGGAATGTATTTCTAATTCTGTAACCACACTCCGCGCAATTCGCATTAGCTCTGAATAATTGTTGATAGACTATACGTATGTTGATATTAAATAATGAATTATGTGAGTCGGGGGTTTTTAAATTTTTAAATTAATTCTCTTGTTAATGTATGTACACCGATATTACGCCGAGATTTGTGATCCGATTTACGTGATTCTTCGATAGTTCGGTGCGGAATAATTGCCATTAGGTCCCATCAGAATTAAACATAGTTTGGCCCAGTAGTTTTAATTTTATGAACATTAACAATTTGTCATAATTCACAGTATTTATTTATCGTTTGTTTGTTTTGACTTTATGACTTATGAAGTTATGACAGTTAACTTTTTTAAGTAACACTTGGTAAGTTTTATTTTTCTAAAACCCATAGCTAAAAATCTTACTTGGAATAGTTCTCTTGCGAGCCTCAAATAGGTTAATTACTTACCTACTTACCTCTTTAGCTTTTCAATAAGTTTGCAAATCATTTTATTATGGCTGCTTTTAATATAAGTATGACAATAAAAAGCAACGAAATGTTATATTCTACCTGATGTCAAACAGAAAAATCCTACTGAATTTTTCAGAACAAAACAACCTATTATAGACACTAAAAAGTAAAAAAAAAAAACTACGGTTAATTAAGTTCATGTCGGGTCACGCATCGAATAGGGTCCCGTAACAACCTCTATAACTCCTGAACTAACAGAGCTATCTAATCCGCTATAGTTTTCCTTCAAGGTTCAGTACATGAACTATTGTGAGTCATTAATTTTTTCAGGTTTTTCAACCCAGCCGTTTAGATTTTAGAGGGGTGGGGGACTCCCTGTTTTGCCAAAAACATGTTCTTCAAAGGTAAATATCTCGCAATCGGATACTTAAATCAAAAAATCATTTTAGCAACCTTTCGATGTTTGTTGGCACATGTACAAAACTACCCAGCAATTACAAAAACTCATTACTAGCCGTTGACCAATTTGACTGGCCCCCACACCTCTCTCAGTGTATGTCATTACGCATTTGTACTTGCCAGTAAAAGGATTAAACGCCCTGATCGAGTTTGGAAGTCGCGTTTTTATTTTTCTTATGTTATTGAACAATGTTTTTAAAATACCTATCTAATGATACTCCACACACCCTTGAACGCAAGAAAAAAACTAATTCTGGTTACGCGTAGGGTACCCCAGGAGGGAGGTAGGAAAGATATTGTCTTCTGCCAAATTTTCCAACAATTTTTTTTTATGACTTCGAATACTACGGCATAATACAACACGTAATTTGATTAATTACTGAAATATGCAATATCAATCAAAAAGTGACAAAATATGAAATAATGCTGTAAAACTAGGATAATATGCATTTGCCTCAGACTAAAAGAATAACATAGACGGAACGAATAGAACTAGCGAGTGAAGCCGCCAAAAGGGATACTATATAGCAATGGGATACTATTTCGCTCGCCACTCCTTTGTGAGCAGCGAGTGTGTACGCACGTGCGATCACGGTTGAACAAAATATTATAAATATGCCGTATTGTGTGGTGAAAAGGTGTAAAAACACTTCAATTATTCATAGAAAGAATGCTGGATTATCGTTTCATAAGTAATTAACTAATTCTTATTAGATTTCATAACATTTTTCTAAATATTTTAGTTGCACAAACTAGGAACACAAAACCTCCGCCATATCATACAGAGTTGCCATAATTTTTTCATCATTTTCACAAAATATTTAGCAGTATTTATGGGAATTTATAAAGTACTGAGTAAAAAAATCAGTGTCATCAATGTTGACCACCTCGATGTTTCTAATCATCATCATCATCATTCGTGCGTTAGTCCCGAACTCCCGATCACATCTGTGTCCGGGATCTACTTAATACGTGGCTTGGTTATTTCGGCAATCTTGGAATTGACATCTGTCTGACCTCCCAGCCTGTGTTCTGATCCAATATATTTATGTTACTGTGTCAGTAGTTTAATTTCAGTCTAACACTACAAAGGCCTCAGTCTTAACCTAACGACTATTGATATCTACTTCATGTATAGTCAACGACAAAAGTAGCTTAACCAATAATTCTTATCTGTTGATCACTAATAGCTGTTAAACCGATCACAAAATCATAAACAAAACACGAAATATATTAACTTTGTCCTTGGTGATTCTAAAATTACTTGTACATTGCTGTGGCACATGCATTGGGATGTAAAAAAGAATAATAAATATTTTTGTGCTAATCAACTTTTGTTGTTGACTGTACTTTGTACTTACACTGGAATGAAGCTTTGTTCATTCATCTTAAAAAGGATTATTTTAATTATGAGATATTTTTTGAAAGCTAGTAATTAAAGTGTGTTTACTCAGTGTTTATCACGTTTTTATTTATTTTAACACTTCCCCATTTTAGGCACTTATCATAATAATCATTTGTGTAAATGACAAAATAATTGCAGATAACATTTACTATAACAAATATTAATTTTCCATATGTCCACTATATAGATTTTTAGGAGATTTTTTCATTTGCTGGCAACATTACGCACACGCCGTTAGTGGTATCGGTACACGGAAATCGGAGTCACACGCACACATTGAAAGTGTCATTTGGCTTCACGTGTTTATTCTACATGTTCCGTCTATGTTATTCTTTTAGTCTGAGGCATTTGCATATTTATGCTATATTTGTTACCTATCTCTGGACTGGGTGTACCGAGTTTGAATGATAGCTACTATTTCCCAAGTGGTCTCATTTCAATTTGGTCACATTTCGAAAACTATTTGATCCCATTTCGGTTATTTGAAGGTTGTTGTGTCAATTTTTGACGTGTATTGACGTGACAACATCTTATAATTCGATGGAGCCGGCTGCACGCACGAAAAAACATGACGTCATGAGGCGTTCCCTTTAAGGCTTGAAGTACAAGCGAGAGCGCGGAACGAGCGACAAAGAGGCACAATCGGCCTCCGCGTTCGGCAGTTATGACGTCAACGTTGTCACATTCAACTATCGTCAGTAAACCGACTTTACAGACAACCGATTTTTTTTACATAGGTATCTACTTATTAATATTTTATTTTTAATTTGCAGTCCAGGCTTGAACTATGTTGGGAGTGTATAGCACTTCTGGCGAAGGTGAAAATGTTTCAAGCAAGGATTCAAACAGCACAATGTTTATTGATGGACAAGTTACAAGATTATTGCAATATGGTAAGACTTAATTATTAACTATTTTATAGGTTATGATTTGTTAAAAGAATCTTTACCAAATACAATTTACTAGCGCTCCTGTTAATCCCCCCTGTAAGAAGAGAGCACTAATATTTTATTTTCTGATAATAAATAGGCTCAAAGAAGAATCAATAAATCAATTTCGTTTATTCAGTTTAGGCACATGAAGAGCACATATGAATGTCAAGCAATATTATAAAAATACTAAATTAAGTACGAGTATAAATAACCATTTGAAAATGATTCTTTCGCTGGTTCGGTAATTTGGTTCTCCTGAGAAGATATCCATTTTCTTTTTTTTAAATAGTTTTGTTTACATTGTCTTACAATTTATATTGTACGAGTGGCTAACAATAGAAGATTAGGGTGACCATGCATTTTTATCATTAACATTGCAATTGATAGGCTGGACACCTATTTATTAACCTATAGGTACCTATATATTGCATGATGCATTTTATGATGATTACTTTTTGTTCTTGAGCTTGTTTGTTTTTAAACTTTTGTTGGTTTCGGGTTAAGCGTGTATCGTGACACATAGGTCTCCCCCAGCTCTTTCCAGAAATCGCTATTATTGGTAATTCTGCCGCATAGGTGTCATGCTATTTTGGTAAAGTTGTCTGCGAGGTCTCCTGCGAGGTACCTCCCCGACATGTAACCGGAATTAGATTTTTTTCTGACGTCTACATATTCGTTTGTGAAATATTCAACTTTATAGCTTATTTTTTTGGTAAAACATAGCGTACCCCCCTCTTAACATCCCGGTGTCAACACTGCGAGGTTTCCGGCGACGACACTGCACTCCACACGTTGGTGGAGTGCTCAGCGTAGGCGAGTCAACGCCGGGACCTCGTAGTGGGTCTGGGCGTGGATACCCTCTCGCTGGAAGCCATGCTTCAAGCCATGTTCTCCAGTGCGAGTAGGTGGAACGCGGCCGTGTCCTGCGAGCAAGTCATGCTCGAAGGACACGAGGCGACCGAGAGGGAGAGGGAGCGTACCCTCCCCGCTGAGTTCCACAGTCAGCGGCCAGGGCGCCGCAGACTCATTTACGCCCAGGACCATCGACCTCCATGATCGGGGCCTGATGACGGTGGGATAGCCACCCGCCGTCCTTACAGAAGGCCCCACAGCACGCAACCAGATTCACTCACCGACGCGGGATAAAACCCAACCTCAACGACGCGGGATTTTCATTCCGAACAAACCCCCGAAGAGGCCACAGAGGTGGCCAAAGTCCGCCCGGCGTCCACTGGAAATACCTTCGGGTGTCACCAGAGACCCCGCAGCAATGGACATGGGAGCGGCCGCGATCTAGTGGAATTAAAAAACAAAGACCCCTCTAATATCTAAACGGCTGGCTCGAAAAATCTGTAAATATTTGTAATGGGGATCCATGTTATGAACTTTCAAGGAAAACTATAACGGATCCTATAACTCCTCTTAGTTCAGGAGTTATAGAGGTTATTATGTGTGACTATGGAACCCTATTCTATGTGTGGCCCGACACGCACTTGGCCAGTTTTTTATTCTCGTTTTATTGTGTCTTGGTGTCCATACTGTTACTTTTTTGGTCCCCTGTTCGGTTTATACTCGGAAAATATGTCCTGCCGACTCCTGCCCAAGTCCATTTCAGCATTTGCTATATCTGGCTCCGGGTTTTCCATACGGTAATGATACGTATGGAATAATGGTAATTAATAAACCATTTTTGTTTAGGATAGCATTCCAAACCACGTCAATTTATCTTCATTAACTGAGACACATCTGAAAACATATAATTATGAATTTAACGAAAAAGATAACTATAATTCAGTCGTACCTGACAATTTTAAAATATTTAATGATGAAGATAATAGAGAAAGAAATGTCCATAGAGTTGAGACGAAAGATATAACAACAGAAAATTTATTTAGTGATTTAAAAATAGAAGATAGCAATATTAAAGAAGTAGAAGAATGTAAAGATAATGATTCTGATTACTGTGAACCTGAGCCTAAAGTTGAAAATAAAGATTCTGTTAAAAAATCTAGACGCAATAATACAAATACCGATAAGAAGTATAAAAGTTACGCAATAGTGACAAGAAAGTGTGAAGTATCAAGGAAAACTTATATGAATTTTGCTCAATCCGTTATTCTGGATAAGTCAGAATACGAGGATATGTTGAAGCGAGACAAAAAGCATTTTAACTACCGTCGATTGCCATTTAAATGTGAGGAATGTAAAGAAGGTTATATCAAAAAGTTGGATCTACAAAGGCATCAAAGCTTCTGTCATGGTGACAAGGTAAGCTGTTCTGGTGTCATATTATAGCGTTCCTCGATACATGGACTATGATTATTAGTTTCTGAGATTAGCGTGTAGCCAAAGAAACTCTTCGACTTTATAATCTAGTTTGTTTGGTTGCGCTATTCTCAGGAAGAACTGATTCGATTTAAAAAAATCTTAAAGTCACACACATTAAATACGGAACCGTCTGATCAAACACGCGAGCTCCTGTCACTAGATGCGAACCCTCCCTCTACCCTTGACCAAATTAATGACTTATTTATAAATGGTGGTCAAAACCTTGCCGAAAACACGAAAAAATCATATTATACCCATCCCAATAGCACATTTCCATCCAAGCGAAACTCCAGTAAATTCTTTGGTCTTATTGAGCGAAGCGAGCCGAAGGCGAGCGGAGCTCTCAACGGGTGACTCAAATTATTTTTCAAACGATTTATGTTAAATTGTTTCTCGGCGAATACTCGGCCGATTTCGGATTTTCTTGCACTCGTCAAAAGCTTACAGAATAACCCAGGTTATTACGATGCCAGAATTTTGAATTTAAACTAGCTTCGCTCAAATATATGCTGCAGCGCAACGGTACGTTTCGCGACTGCGGCGACCTAGTTACATACTGACACTGACGAAATTCTTTGACAGAATATGTTACTAACCACCTAGGTATACACCTTGGGGATACTCCTAGACATTGCCAAGGCCTTTGATAGCATTTCTGGAACTCCTATAAGCTCTTGTAATAAGGAGTGAGGGGAACGCAACTAAAATTATTTTCCTACTATCTTAAAAATCAAAAACAATCTGTAAAATCGGAGGGCTCGCTTGATGACTTCATTGGTTATGGTGTACTACAGGGGAGTGTGTTGGCAAGCACCCTGAACGTTTGTTCCCACTAGTTCAGTTGTCCAGTTCAGTTGACTACTGAACTAGTGGGATTTATACTTTCACTTATGACGTAACTCTTTCTCTATACAAAATAGTGTAGTAATATGTGTGCCGCTGACAGTGTTTGTTGTATGCCGCAAAGTGTTAATACAAGTTATATCTCTAAAGATTACATGCCCATAATGGACAAAAGCCTCGACAAAAAAAGAAAAAAGAAATTATATCTTCACGCCCAATGTGGATTTAACTAAGTGACCTTGGCTTAGACGTGGCTTAATACATTATAGGTTGATTATAACTTGAAATTCTGTTAAGACAAGGAATAATAACAAAAATATGTAGTTAATAACTAAGCACGGGTGTAGAACTACTGAAGCTTCTTGCCTTTGTCCAACTTTAACAATACCCGACGACATGAAATATCTTGGAGTCACGATTAACACAAAACATTATCTGTAAAAGTAATAAATAAATGTTTTTAGACATTCTCACACAACGTCATCTAGCCCAAACTAAGCTATAAGCTTGTGCTATGGGATCGAGACAACTGATAAACAAACTTATATATTTCTAAATACATACAATAAGTCCTATCATCTCTCGCAACCCCTATCAGCTCTCTCCATTTCTTTCCATCCTAAGGTTGCCTGGAAGAGATTGCTCTTTAGCAATAAGGCCGCCTATTGTACATTATTCTTAAGGCATGTGTTACATATCTGTCTCTTTTTGTGTGCAATAAAGAGTATTAATTGATCATACATAACCTCCTGGGGTGTTCTTCATGTACCATACTACCCTCACTTGAATGGTCTCAACGACCACTCCTATAAGTGACCACATACCGAGATTTTACGCTTCCCATCTTCCAACTCTATAGGGAATGTGACGTGTTCAATGTTGAAATTCTTAGGCATATAGTGTGACGGTCATTGTTGTGTGCAAATTTGGACGGTCTTAGGAACCTTACGGTCTGTTCCGTTTATTGAGCGGAGTGAGCCGAAGGCGAACGGAGCTCCCATACAGCGACTCCAATGCGATTAAATGTAACGCTGTATCTCAGTAACTACTTGGCGGATTCTAGAAATTTTTCGTTTCAGACCCACGGTACCCCTGGCCATATCCCTGGTGGTACCGTAGGTCTTTTAAAGTTAAACGGTACCACCAAGTAAGTGACCCTAGTGATGTGTTGACCTACCTGTGACTAGGAGAATAGGAGGTTCTGGTTTTGGAAAAAATGTATTGTTTGATAACTGGTTATGAAACAATGAAAAAAAAATCCATATTCATAACCAGAACCTCCTATTCTGTTATGATCGCCTGGTACTTTTTCGGAATGAGTTCAAACATTCAATCGGTTTTCACTAAATTTAAAAGAATTTAAAATCTTGAAGACTCTTATGTTGTTATGTATTCCTGGTACATTTGAGGTTTGTGTCTTTTATAATGGACAATCATTTTCATCTGGGTACCAGTACCCAGTACCCAGGGGTACCGTGGGTCAGAAGTGCATCTGTTGACACATTTAAATAAACTAAACGGATCGAGATTCAAATGAGATTTCGAGAGTGCTTATGTAGTTCTGTAGTCCTAGTATTTTATTCAAGGTGCGTGTCATTTATAATAAAATATGGCCTCACCATCAATGTGACTAACGAAATATGGGTACAATAAACAGCTCTGTCTACCTCATCAAAGCATAAAACAGAAGAATCTATATGACATTTTTCAGCACGATCAAACGTGAACGGTTTCTGAACAAAACTTCTTCGAACACATTTTGAATAAGCCAAACTGAGCGAGATAAGAGTTGGCGAGTGCTCTTTTGTAGTTCTGTACTCCTACTACTTTTGTTGTTTGTGTATCTATGGAACTACTGGGTATATTATTATATTTCCGCTACAAGTAGCTGTTTCCACTTGTTCCATGTATGGAATTATTGGGACGTTTACAGTACAACACAGTATGTGGATGAATGAATATTTATCGTGGACATGCATTCGCTTTAATAATAATGTATGCAAGTACATATAGTGCTAGAATATTCCCGATGTTACAAAACTGGTTTAGGTAGGTGTTGCTTAGACAATAGGAGCAAGTTTACATAGCTATACTTATGTTGTACCTACGAGTTGTTTACTTGTTGAAGTGCGTGTGCGCATCTAGCTATTGGTGGAATATTATGGTAGGTACTCGAAAGTTCTGGGCGCGCCTTCTTGTAGTATCTAGACGTATGACGTCAGAGATAAGGTATTCGCCACATATGCATGAATATCTATCTATATTTGCATTGGCCTGGGTGTTCCTATGTATAATATGTATGCATTTACAAAAAAAAACAAAGGTTCTAAGTATGTTTATCCGCATTCTAGACTAGTTAAGCTTACATTGGGTCTAGATAGAAAAAAAACCTAACTAACGCAATTTCTCTAGTCCGTAGCCTAAAGATATTTCTTTATTTACAATTTGGAGCTGTACGCTCAAAATGTAGTCATCGTTGATGATTTGATCTTTGCGTCTTTTTTTTGGCACCATCTCCAAAGTGTGAACTTGCTCCAGTATTTTATTTATTTATTTTTGTACACACAGTAAATAAAACAGTAAATGGATACAAACTAAACATGTATACAATGGCGCCACTTATCTCTAAAGAGATCTCTTCCAGTGGGCCTAAGAGAGGAGATCGTGATGCAAACAGGTCCTGATGTGTGTGCAGGTTAATAAATTTACATAAACTATAACTACATAAATACACAAATACATACATAAAAAGTTATATAAACATACATAGACGTACAATAATTAGGGTAAGGAAGCGAGATAGTGTTCCTTGACTCTCTTCTTGAAGCCAGACACAGTTCTGCAGTTCCTTATATCGGTAGGAAGAGCGTTCCACAGTCTGACGGCATGAATGGAGAAAGAGTAGGAGAAGAAGTCAGATTTGTGGGAAGGACAATTGAGGCGGTAGGAGAGGTGAGGCCGGCACGATTCATCTGATGCACGCATCAGTGTGAACCGCTCCCGCAGGTAGGAAGGATATGAGGGATTGTGTAGGACATTGAAGAGGAGACATAATAACCGAGTATTTCTACGAAGGCGGATTGGGAGCCACTTGAGTTCCTTGCGAAATTTTGAGACGTGATCATACTTACGTAAGTTAAAAATAAATCGGATACCTAAGTTTTGCAACCGCTCAAGTTTGTTTAAGAGCTCCTCTGTAGCATCCAGGCAGCAAGCGTCCGCGTAGTCCAAGATCGGCACGATTAGTGTTTGGGCCAGCGAGATTTTAGTATCGTGGGGCAAGAAACTCTGGAGACATTTAAGTGTATGAAAGGTGAAGTGGACCTTCTTGCTGACCTCGTTAATATGAGAGCCCCAGGACAAGTTGTTGTCGATAATAACTCCCAAGTTCTTAGCGGCATTGGTGTATTTGATAGGGATATCATCCAGCACGATAGCTGGAAGAGATGCCATATCCAACCCTGCCAACATCTGCCGACTGCCAATTACCATGGCCTGAGATTTAGTGGGATTTATGTGGAGGCCGTATGACCTTGCCCATAGGCTGATGGCACTCAAGTCATGATTCATGACAGCGATGGCAGTCCGATACTCATTGAGGGTAAAGTGCCTATACAGCTGTAGGTCGTCTGCATACAGATGGAAGTTGGAAGAAATGACTCTAACTGCGGAGTTGATAAAAATGGAGAACAAAAGAGGAGAGAGTACGCCACCTTGGGGCACGCCCGCAGTGAGATTGCACCAGTCAGACTGAGCGTCATTGTAGCGAACACACTGCGAGCGGCCCTGAAGATAGGATTTAAACCAGGTCACAGCCTCCATGGAACAATTCAACGACTTAAGGATACCAAGGAGAATGTCAAAGTCTACCGAGTTAAAGGCACTACTGAAGTCCAGTAGCACCAATACCGTAAGAGATCTACTCTCCATGGCCCAACGTATGTCGTCGGTCACCTTAAGAAGTGCCGTCACAGTGCTGTGACCTGTCCTAAACCCAGATTGAAAGGGACTAAGGAGATTATTCCGTGTCAGGTAACTAGTCAACTGGCGATGTACTATATGTTCAAGGACTTTGGATAGGAATGGTAGAATGGATATAGGACGAAATTGGGAAGGGAGAGAAGGGTTTGATGTTTTAGGTAGTGGAATAACTTGTGCCTGTTTCCAAGCACTAGGAAAACAGCCGGAGGAAAGGGAGAAATTAAAGATATGAGTTAAAATGGGGATTACGGACGGGAGAATAGGAGAAAACATTTTAGAACACAGCTGATCGTTCCCAACAGCAGAGGAAGTGATGGCTAAAATAGATTTTTGGACGTCATCCTCACCAACCGCAGAGAGATGAAACGAAGGGCATGATGGGACCGGCAAAAGAGACAAATCGAGCAGAGTGTTGGCCCTAACAAGCGGGTCAAGTGTTACAGGTGGGAGAGAGAAATGCTTATTGAGGGCTCGAACATCGATGTTGTGACAATCAATAGTTGGTGATTTGCCGATTCCATTAGCTTTAAGGAATTTCCAGTCGTCTGAAGAGTCGTGGTTGACAAGAGATTCGTGAAAATGGCGGCGTTTGGCATCACGACACAGACGACCACAGCGGTTGCGAAGGTTCTTATAACGAGCAAAATTGAAGTCAGTCGGACTACGCTTGAACCTCCTTTTAGCCCGGTCACTGTTAGCCATGAGCTCTTTGATTTCAAGCGTAATCCAGGGAGCGGGGACATGCTTTAACCTTACCCTACGCAGCGGTGCATGCCGATCATATAAAGTGGTAATGGCATTATTAAAAAGTTCTACCTTCTGGTCGACAGCTTCACAATGAATGACGTGTCCCCAATCTAAGCTGCCAGCATCACCGCGTAAAGCCTCCAGATCCATGCTCCTAAAATTCCGGAACACAGCAAATTGTGATTTCCGTTTAGGTGGACGAATAAATAGAGATGCATAAATGAGGTCATGATACGAAAACGGAGCAGTGAGTTGACCATGTGAGGCTACATGATCAGGTGAAGATACAATCATTAAGTCGAGTAGAGAAGGTTTACGATTAGGGACATGGTGAGTAGGTGAAAGGGGAAGGATATGTAGATTTATAGAAGTTAGAAGAGAGTGTAAGGAGTGGGTACGATGGTCGTCTTTAATGAGGCATGTGTTAAAATCGCCCATCAGAACGATTTGATTATAATTTGGGCACAAGTCATTGAGCAGCGCATCCAGTGCATCAAAATAATCTATGCGAAGACTAGGGCTATAGAACACACCCAGAAACATTTTGCAGTGATGTACAGATATTTCCAAAAAAAGATGTTCTGCTGCATTAGTTGTTGGAGACGAGGTACTAATAATGCGAAAGGGAATGTCTTCACGCAGATACATCGCTACGCCGCCACAGCCTTTGCCAGCCCTGTCATTACGAATTAGTACAAACCCCGGGAGGGCAACTAGTGATGATCGATGGGACGGCTTCAGGAACGTTTCGGATACCAAGACTGCGTCCACGCGAACACTGCTAAAGGATGCTAGAATATCAGAATGATGGTGGGAAATACTTTGGGCATTGATGTGGACTATGTTAAGGTTCTTAGGAAAGTTTGAGAAGATTGAGGATAGCTCGTCGTTCAAGGTCAAAGCTGCAGAACTATGGCTTGCTGCACTATCGAAACTGGAGTCAAAAGAAGAACATGAAAGAAAGGTTTCATTATCAAGGCTATCGAACGAATTATTCATAAATATAGTATATATATATATATATATATATATATATTATACTATATTATTAATTTAAAAAGATAAGTAAATAAATATATGTAAATTTAAATTAAATGTCTATTGAAGGGGAAAGTATAAATATTAACAGGACACACCAGCCCCCTGCACTGGAAGAGATGACACACAATGTTTCCTACGTTTATAATACACACAAATAAAAAACAACAGTTGAAGACAGCTTGAGTATAAAGAAGCGCATGGCGATCTAATTGACGAAATAATGACAAGGTGGTATGGTCATAGACTATAGCCTGCCCCAGAAGAGGATAAAAAATAAAGATTGTCAACTTGACAACGTCATGCGTAGTGTCAAATAGACGTCACATACACAATAATTACATCGCGGGTAGGTATTGAATTTACAATATAAAATATGTAGGTACCTATATACTATTATACCTATACCCATGTTTACATTGTTTTAACGAACATATAACTAAATTAAATTTCTCGGTAGCGAATAATGAAAGTAACACGAACCTAAAAGTACACAATTGTAGTTAACCGTCCAATTTGAGAAGTAAATTATGAATGTAAACAAAACATTGTACCGGTCAATATTTACGGCAGCTTCTCAGCGCTTTGGTTGCAGTTGTGGAAGACGCAGCAGGCGCTCCCGGGACCGAAATCATAGGTTCAGAAGCCTCAGCGCCATCGCTCACAGTAGAAGAGTCAGGGAATCGCGCAATAAGAGTACTGAGTTCGGCCGCAGATTCGATCTTGTGGCGCACTTTATCCGGCGTTATAATGTTGATCGTCCCATTGGTTGTCCACACATGTTTCACTTGGAAGTGCTTACGTGAATCCATGAAGACACGGTGCCTAACCCTAGTAAGAAACTCGGAGACAGTAAATCCAGTACCTTTCAGTGTTGTTTTGTTGTCCCAAACTAAGTGTCGGTGGTCCAAGTCTTTAAACCGGATGAAGATGGGACGAGGCTTGGCCTGGCCTATTCCTAGACGATGGCAGCCCTCAATGCTAACCGAATGTGCATCAGGTAACATCATTTGGTCGGTCAATATGGAAGTGACGGTGCTGTGCAGAACCTCGCCCTGCTTTTCCGGTACACCATGGATGAGGAGGGTCTTCTGACGCATGACAGTTTCATGTCTGTCCATTCCCAAGGACAACAGCTGTACCTGTGTACGAAGATGTCCAAGAGACTCCAAAATGAAGGACTTGAACTCGTTAAAGTCTCTGCAAAGTGTCGCCAAGTCAGAAGAAGCAGGATCCGGGGTCACCAAAGCCTTCTGCAACCTTGCCTCATGTTCACAAAGTCGAGCGGTGAACATCTTTTCCAAGTCAGTAAGACTTTTCTGCAACTTGCCATCCATAATGTGTCTTGTGTAGGCTTATGTGTATGAGATAATGTTGGATAGATTTTACTTGTGCAGTGGGCAGGTGAGTCAGGCTACAAATAACTGCATAAATAACAATAAATAACTAAGATTTTATAATTTTAAATACTTAATTACTAGGAGCTAAGATTTTAAAGTCCTTTTGTTTTCGCATCAACGTGACCGTGTTTTTATTAATAATTTTGTTTATTTTTGAGTGGAAGGCTTCTAATATGTTTGTGGTTCGGTGGCGTTCCCCAAACACACTAATTATTTTTGGGGAATGAATCTTGAACCAAAACGATTCAAGGTATTTTATAAATGCTTCTTTATTTTATTTTATTTTCTTTGGGGAGCTTACGGCTAATTTTACAAAGTATTTCCAAATGTGGTCAGATATATGCCAATTAAAAGCCTCCACATACAGTTACATACAACATAGTATAAAAACCTTACTTAAGTACATATGAAAATTATACATACTGTAGTTTTAATTACCTAGCTTAACTAAAGAAGGAGTTCGGTTACACTGGAAAGGAATGTTTTTACTTGGGTAGTACTACAATTAAACAAATCAATCTGCTCATTGAGGTTCAATTTGTTGAAAAGACGACACACTCTAGGTAGAAAGCTATTACGTCTGTAATTGGTGCGACAGAATGGCACGAGTAATAAACTATTGACACGTAATCGTCTAGGTGGTACATATAGTGAGATCTTACTAAGGAGCTCAGGACAATCTAACTTGTTTTGGGCTATGTTCAATAGGAAAGAGACATCGGCTATCTTTCTACGGAGGTGAAGTGGAATAAGGTGAAGGGCGATACACGTCTGGTTGTAGTCATTGGGAGGCAGCTTAAATTTAAAACCTAGATATCTGACAAAACGTTTTTGAATCCTCTCAATATCAAGGATATACTTGTCGTAACAAGGATTCCAAATCGTACTACCATATTCAAGATGGCTGCGCACATAAGTACAATAGAGAACCTTTAAAGTTTTCATATTTCTAAAATGATAAGCCGCGCGAAAGATGAAACCCAAGGACTTGTATGCTCTGTCAGTAATGCGATCTATATGCTGATCGAAAATCAATTTACTATCATGCAAGACACCTAAGTCCCTCATAACCCTCACCGCCTGTACCCTCGAACCCTGCAATTCGTAATCAAACCGAATTACATTACGCTTTCTGGTGAACGTGATTACGTGACATTTAGTTTATAAAACAGTACGCGTCAAATCTAATGAGATCCTCCTGAAGAAGTATCGCGTCAGTTAAATTATTAATGACACGGTAGATTTTTAAGTCATCAGCGAACAATAAGAAGTTGGAATTATTAAAACAAGTGTGAATGTCATTAATGAAGAGAGCAAACAATAGTGGACCTAACAAAGAGCCCTGGGGTACACCTGAAGGGACCGTAATCCATGGAGACATGGAGCCGTTCATGGCAACTGCTTGCGTTCGGTTTTGGAGATAAGATTTCAACCATCCCAATAGGTCACCATGAAAGCCCAGCTGAGATATTTTGATAAGAAGTCGTAAATGATCAATTTTATCAAATGCTTTAGTATAATCAGTATAGATTGCATCGATTTGACTACCACTGTCCATATTTCTAGTCAGGAAATCATTAAAAATACATAGATTTGTGGAAGTGGACCTAGCTCGAATGAAGCCGTGTTGCTGAGGAATAAATATGCGCTTGCAGCATTCATACATCTGGTCAAAGACAAGGCGTTCAAGTACTTTTGCCAGGTGACAAAGCTTGGAAATCGGCCTGTAGTTCTCGACATCCTTTTTCGGTCCCTTCTTGTGAACGGGCGTAATAAATGCCGATTTCCATAACTTGGGCATGCAGCCCTCCGTTACAGAACGATTATACAAGATTGACACAGGTATTGCCAATTCTTTGGCGCATTTTACTAAAAATATGGCAGGCAAAGCATCCGGACCTGCGGACTTGTTTACATCAAGTCGTGACAGCAGCCTATGAACCCTCTCCTGGGAGACCTCGATTGAAGACAAGTCACAAGATTGGTTAACAGGCTCGTGAGGATTTATTGTGGTAATAGGCGCTGATACATTGGTAGTAAATGTCGAACTAAAATAACTTGAGAAGAGCTCACATATACCATCACTGGAGCTACAAGTGATAGAAGAATACGTCATGGTTGCGGGATACGAGCTGCTACCCCGCCTGCCCTTAATATACGACCAGAATAGTTTTGGATTGTTTGATATTGAATTTTCAACGGTTAAAATATAGTCTTTGAAACACTCGCTTTCAACTTTTTTGACTCTTTCACGAAGCAGTTTAAAAGTTGTTTGATCTGATAAGTTACTATAAATTTTGAATTTTTTTAAATATTTATATTTTTCTTTAATTATTTTAATAAGAGCAGGTTTATACCAAGGGGGATAGTGATAGTTAGGAGAGGGCCGCAAAGGTACAAATTGTTCTCTCAGTTTAAAAATAGTATCATAGAAATAATGGACAGCGCTGTCTATTGATTCGAGAGTTGATAGTTGTGACCAATCCGTCTCTGATAAGTGAGCACATATTTGTTCATAATCGGCAAGCCGGTATGCGTAGATTTGACGTTTCGGTAAACTCAGTGCATCCAGTTCTAAAATATTTACAACTATATCCAAAGATTTGTGAAGTGGGTTTTCCGGCACTAACGGGTCCTGGCAAGACGTCACGTGAGCTGAGTTAGTGCATAACACAAGGTCTAATATCCCACCTAAGCAGTTGGTGTGATTACTAAATTGTCGTAAATTACAATCGTAAATGGTTGTGATCAAATTATTTTCCAACAACCCCTCCCCACAGACCGGCAAAAATCCCATGTCAGAAGGAGACCACTTAATGCTACTCATGTTGAAGTCGCCCAATACCAGCACATCGTCCAGACTAACGGTCTCATAAATACGTCTCAACCCAACCAAGAAATTATCTAACTGAACAGCGAAGGTGTTTCCCAGATTTTCTTTACATAAATATAACGTACATATATGAAGATTGACTGAGCGTTTATTATGAGAATTACGTAATGACAATGTAACCCATATATCCTCAGCCGAGGAATGCCACTCGACTTTACTAGTACAGGCAAGCTCGCGGCGGACAGCGATCAATACACCCCCACCTTTAGTTTCTTTAGTTCGAGCATAATTCCTATCACGTCTAAACACCACAAACCTATGATCAAACAGTTCACTGTCAGAGATACCATCGAGTAGCCACGTCTCAGTCAATGAAATTACGTCATAGTTAGATAAGCACAGGTTACGACGAAATACGTTCGTTTTAGTCCTGAGTCCTCTGCAGTTCTGATAGTATATGTCAAGCACTATTTATAGAATAATTCAATAAAAAAAATGTATATTAAAAACACCACCATCAGTACATTGTATACTAACAGTAGATAAAAATAATTACGCCGTTCCAATATACCAACATTCGTATTTCTACGTATAAACAAAATGAACCTCGACGCAAGCAGATTAATAGTAAACAAGTTATGAATTCTATAACTATCAGGTAACCGAACAAAAATTATACAAAGAACACAAACAGGTTGCAATACACAAGTTGAGTAAAATAAATGTAATATACAGGTATTCATAGCAATCCATAGCACAATAGGTACAAAATGCATCATGTTACGAAGGTAACAAGTATTAGTTATTAACTGACTTAAGGTAATAGGTAGAATAATATATAATAGTTTAGTTAAACGATTTTTTGTAGATCTTCTTCGTTTTTTATTATAAAGGATTTGGATTGGGCATTTTTGCGAGCAAAAATATTGCAATTTTTCACCCAAGTATATTCGTAACTGAACTCCTTTGCCCGGGTTTTTACTTTGGTTAGAAGTATTTTGTTCTCAACTGTCAGATGATCATTTATGTAGATACGGCCACTGGAGCCGAGACCTATATCCGCTGGTCCCAGTGATTTGAAAGAACGAGCAGCTGATATAAAATTTTCTTTAGTGTAACGGTTCGAAAAAGATACAATGATGGACTTAGTAGTGATACTAAGTCCATCATTGTACCTTCACGTAGTAGTGATACTACGTGAAGGTACTGTAGGAAAAAATGTGGCCTTAGGGAGGAAATGTAGCCTTCTCCTAATAGCCGTGCCCAGATGGAGTTGTAGTGGACTGTATTATGATTTAGATAGGGGCAGATCCAGTGAAACAACAGCGTACAACTTTCACACGTCTATATTGAACCACGTACACGAGAGAAGAGGGAACGGATACATATTTCTGCAGTGTTGCCACCACACACGTTCTTTTGTACTAACACCGATATGGCTAAAGGTCAATTTGACCATACCGTTGGTAAATTACATGTTGGTTTCCCAACATACTGCCCAACTGAGAAGAATGCTATTCGAGTTATACAAAAAACAAATGTCTTGATCAAAGCCGAACAAAATTCTTAAAATAAAGCAATCGTTATACATAGAGAAATAGTGGGCATAGAATATACACATGAAAACAAATTGTTTTACATAATGTGGAATTTACAATAGAAAACAAAATAAGCCTAGTACCTTGAACATTAGCTTACTATAGTTATGTTAAGTATATTCTAGAGTAACATGAAACATATATTAACCAAACAATTTTTGATGTTGCTTAGATAAATTGAATGTTGTAACTAGCAAAACAAACTTAAACTTAAAACAATACATAATGTGGATGCATGTAAATTAAACCTGACTATCAGGGTCTACAGGCAAGACACATATTTTTACAATTGAACGCTTATGGACGGAGCCATTAGCAGTTTTTACCTCAACTACTCTAACCTTGTTATCGGAGCCAGGGTACACCCGAACGACTCTGGCCATGGGCCAGTACATAGGTGCAGTATTATCGTCCTTCAATATGACCAGCTAGCCTACTTTTACATTAGGTTGTGGAACTCTCCACTTTGGACGTGACTGTAACATATTCAAATAATTTTTACTCCAAACCTTCCAAAATGAATTTTTTATATTAGTACATAATTTCCAAAATTTTAAATTGCTTGTATGTGAATCAGGAAAATTAGGTTCTGGGTAACTATTCAAAGCAGTGCCTATAATAAAATGGCCTGGTGTCAGACAAGAAAAATCATTTGCATCTGAGGACAAGGGCATCAATGGTCGGCTATTTAAAACAGACTCTATTTGACATATTACAGTATTTAGCTCTTCATAGGTTAACAAGGCTTTCTGAACTACTCTTTTCAAATGGAATTTCATACTTTTCACTCCAGCTTCTGCTAATCCAGCAAATGTAGGTGAATAACATGGCAAAAAGTGAAAATTAATATTATTCTGAGATGTAAAAGTATGAACCTCCTCTTGGTGTTCCTTAGAACTTTGTAATTTATACAAATCATGTAATTGACTGCGTGCACACTTAAAGGTGGAGGCGTTATCACAATAAATGTCAGTGGGCAAGCCTCTGCGTGCTATAAATCTTTTTAGACAAGCTAAGAATGTGTCTGTTTTCAAGTCAGACGTTAATTCTAAATGTATTGCCTTGGTGACAAAACACACAAACATATGCCTTCGTTTCCAAGGCCTTTCTAATTCTACTTTGCCTTATCAAAATTAGACCAGCAAAATCCATAGCAATTTTTTCATAAGGACGACATACATTTATTCTATCGTGGGGAAGAGAGCCCATTAGCTGTTTGTTTGCAGTGCCTTTCAACTTAAAACATGTTATACATTTATGCACTACCTTTCTAATCTCTCTCATGCCATGAACAATCCAAAATTTTTGATTTATCGTTGACAGAAGTAACCTAGGGCCTGCATGTAGGTTCTTTATATGCTCTCTTTCAATGATTAATCTAGTTAAATATGAATCTCGAGGCAGAATTACAGGATGTTTTTGAGAAAATGGTACAGATGAATTTTCCAACCGACCACCTACCCTAAGCAGCCCTCTGTCATCAACAAATGGGGACAATGGCTTTAAGTTACCTTTAACAATTTTATTCTTACATTTTAAATCATTAATGTCATTTTTGAAATGAACTTGTTGCTCATACTTAACAATTAGTAACAGAGCATCATTTAATTCCTGAGTTGTTAAATACCCATTTTGGATACTCTTGCTATTTGCATTCTGAATAAAACGTTTTATGTATGCTAAGATTCGCTGCATTTTTGTAATATTAGAATATTTTTTAAGAAAGTCTAAACAAATAATATTTTCCATAGAAACCGTACAGAGCATTGCACTTGACAATGCAGAGTCAACCTTAGCCTCCGGTAGGTTGCAAGGGATGGGAAGTTTAGGGGCATTACCTGGATTATATTCACAGGTGCTGATGACACCTGGACCTCGCCACCACAAAGGGTGATTGTGCAATTCCTCGGGCAAAATACCTCTGCTCAAGCAATCTGCAGGGTTTTCATTGGAGCTTATATGCAACCATGTAAAAGTGTGTGTTAATTGTGAAATTACCTTCACTCGGTTCGCTACATATGTGTTAAGCTTAGCTATATTAGTTTGAATCCAAGCGAGAACAATTTGTGAATCGGAATATAAATATACATTATCAATCTTTAACTGGGTTTGCAAGACGTTGTGCATTCTCGTGACTAGCTTCGCAAGTAGTAGTGCTGAATTAAATTCCAGCCTTGGTATTGTAAGACGCTGTTTTGACGGATTTACGCGAGAACGTGAACTGAGCAAAGAGATCTTCACATTACTGAGTGATCGACGACTCAAATAAACACAACATCCATATGCGGCGCAGCTAGCAGCGTCTGCATAACCTATAAGTTGAATAGTACATGCCGTGCACAAGTTTATGTAGCGTGGTATGGCTATTGGATGCATACCGATTAAGCTGTTATAAAACTCGCTCCATGCGCACAGCAAATCGTCACTCGGTCTCTCATCCCAACCAATTTGCGCTAACCAAAGCCTTTGCATAAACACCTTGGCCCTTACAATGACAGGACCTGCTAATCCTAAAGGATCATAAAATTTGCCGATGAAGCTTAATATTTCACGCTTAGAAGCAGGCATGGTAGCATTCGTGTTAGGAGATGAAAGCATGAATGAATCGTTTTTAGTATTGAAGTTAATACCTAAAGTTTTTAAAGAAGTATTATTTTTCTCTAATTCTATGTTATCAAAGTGTTGAAGGCATTTAGGGATCTCTTTTAATAGCTGGGGGCAATTTGTGTACCATTTATGTAACTGGAACCCACCAATCTCAAGAAGCTCACAAAGTTGTCTTTTTGTTTCTATTAACAGCTCTGAACTATTCTGTGACACAAGTGCGTCATCTACATACATAGAATTTTCTATAATAAAGGCGGCTAAAGGAAATTCCTGTTTATACCTATCTGCCAACTCTTTTAGGCAACGTGTTGCTAAATAAGATGAGCTTTTCAGACCGTATGTCACTGTATTTAACTGTAAACATTGGATGTTATCCTTGGGGGTATCCCTCCAAAGGATATTTTGTAAAGACCTATAGTTTGGATCCAATGAAACTTCTCTGAACATACCTTTTATATCTGTTATAAAAATAAATTTGTTGACTCTGAACAACAATAAAATATCTACTAATTCTTTTTGAACTACACTACCATTTAATTGCAAGTCATTTAAAGAAACCTTTAAATTAGTTTTCATGGACCCATCAAAGACCACCCGACACTTTGTTGTCTTTTTATCAAGTCGAATGACAGGATGGTGGGGTAGAAAATATACCGGTTCAGCATTTAAATTATATTCGCTGATGTTGATGACTGTAGCATGGCCCTGTTGAATGTAGTCATGAATGAATTCACTATAAAGTTTATAAAGTAGTGAATCTTTTTGAAATCTAACCTCTAAATTATGAAATCTATTTAGAGCTAAATTATATGAATGACCAAGTGTTTGATTAATTGACTCCAAAGGCAACTTAAGAGGTAAGGCAACTTGAAACTTATTATTTTTAGTGTCTAAACTAACTGTGTTACAAAAAAAATCTTCACAAGCTTCATGTTCTGGCACCCTTTCCATAAAGAAATCAGGAATACTTTCAGTTTTCCAAAATTGAGTGAGAGTGTTGTTTAAAGAATCGTCACATTTGTTACAAAATAAAGAGGTTACCGGATATGCATGCAAAGCCATAGGCACAGATCCCGCTACCACATAACCAAATTGAGTGCGAAGTACTGGGGCAGCTGTGGTCGAAGCAGCACGCTGCGTCGAACCCTGCTCATGATGATGCTCAGAAGGCAGCAGCACCTGAAAGAATATGTCGGCACCCAGTAAGATATGGATAACACTTGGTATGTTAAAGTCCTTATCTGCAAGTGGGATATCTAATGGTAAATTAAGATTTTCCAAGTTAATTTTAATTTGCGGTAACTTAGAAGTAATTTTGTCTAACTTGTAACAAGTGACGTTAATCTGAAACTCATTTGTCAAAGAATGTAACTGAATATTGACACTTTCTCTTATATGTTTAGTTGTGTTACCAATACCTATCACCGGAGCTTGTATATGCTTGGTTTTTACTTTTAATAGGTCCACAAGTTCACTAGTGATGAATGAAGTCTGTGACCCACTGTCAAGGAGAGCCTTGACGTGGTACACTGTGCCGTTGCTTGCCACAATCATGACCCTGGCGGTGGGAAGAAGTACCTGCTCAGAGTTGGATTTCAAAAACAATGAAATTGGTGATTGGTTGTAATCCTGATGCAGCAAGGTGTTATGCCCTTGTTTGCAATTAAACATTTGAAGAAAAATCTACATTTTTTGCTGTGACCGTTGAGGCATATCTGGCAAAGTTTATTGTCAGTGACATATTTGATTCGCTCACTAGCTGACTTAGCTTTAAATTGTGGACAGTTAAATAATTTGTGAGATGACTTACATAGGAAGCAGCCAGCAGGCGACCGAGTTGTCCTTATGTTGGCCATATTTGAAGCCTTAGCACATATTGAAGGCTGTTGTCGCTCCGCATTCTCAAGTGCAAGTGCCCTTTTATCTAAGAATTCCAACAGACAATTAATGGTTGGTTTTTGATCCCTAGATAACTGAAATTCCCTATTACATATCACATCAAGTTTCCTAGTCAGAATGCATACAACAAGTGGATCCCATGCACCTATATCGTGCCCTAAGTTTTTTAAAGCTGCCAGCTGCTGTTTGACAGTAGAAAGAAACTGATGAATATTGACAGCAGTTGACTTGTGTATGGGAGGCATATCCAACAAAATAGATACATGATCATTGGTGATTTTATAGGAGTTATTGTATCGTTCGTCAATGATAGTTTTTGCTTCTAAGTAGCTTTCAGACACCAAAGGTAAATTTTTAATAAGCTCTAAAGGTTCACACTGTAAAAAACTACGCAGATAAAATAACTTTTGAACACTTTCCAAGCCAGGGTTCTTGTCGATGAGAGCATCGAAAAGACTAATAAATGATTTATATTGAGAATACTGACCTTGGAAATTTGGAACAGAAATTTGTGGTAGTTTACACTGTTTCACAGAGGTCTGGGACTTAGTTGGCGGGCATGACACTTCTTTGGAAAGCAATTTCTTTATGACAACAAGTGTGTCCATGACCTTGGCCTCGACTTCAATGTCGACGGCACTAGGATCGGACGCGCAAATTTCTAAATTAATGGCATCGAACTTTTCGAAAGTGGCCCTTAGGCGTTCTTCTTTAACTAACAAAGATTCGCGGCTAGTATCGACACTATTGCTATCAGCAAAGTAGTTAATATGTTTTGTAATTGTGCCCTTCAACGCAGACCGTTTCCTTAGCAAAGCCCTGTCGAGTTCAGTCTTGTTGACTGTATTAACCTCAGTCGTCATCTTGCCAGTTACACTTTACACAAATAATTATAGATAGTTTACAGAAATAAACAGGTATAAACACACTAAAGTCCCAAAGCGCAATTATTTTACGAATTTGTTCAAAGTTCAAACGCAAACCAAACGATTACGAAAGTAAGATGGAGTATCTTTCTTCACCGACATAGGTAATGGCGTAGTCGCAGCCATTCGCAGCAACTTGGGCGTCCAATCAGAGACGCTGGCATTGGCAGCAGCGCCACGGTTGATGCAGTAGTAGCTTGGGGAAACACTATCCGACCAATAGTGAGCAAGGGAACGCGTCTTTGACAGAAGCGTTGCTCCTAATTGGTTCTCCACTTGACACTTCTGTAGGCGCGCAAAATTTGAATTTGCGAATCAGGTTGCTCTGCTTGTCACGACGCCTTCGGCGCCGGAAACGGAAACTCAACTCGAACACGATAACACGTATAACACTTTTAGGTACTTGTATTTGTTTGTATTTTGCAAAAACCACGAATACTATGACCTTTATTGACGATACACTTTTATGCACACACTATTCTTGATAGATGCGAACACGATTGCTCGACTTCTGTACGTACTTCCGGACGCGTGATGTCGAAGCTGTACACGGCGCACTCACTGTCGATGGACCATGTAGGAAAAAATGTGGCCTTAGGGAGGAAATGTAGCCTTCTTAGGAGAAGGCTACATGACGTGTGAAAGTTGTACGCTGTTGTTTCACTGGATCTGGCTATTAGGATAGCCGTGCCCAGATGGAGTTGTAGTGGACTGTATTATGATTTAGATAGGGGCAGATCCATTGAAACAACAGCGTACAACTTTCACACGTCTATATTGAACCACGTACACGAGAGAGGAGGGAACGGATACATATTTCTGCAGTGTTGCCACCACACACGTTCTTTTGTACTAACACCGATATGGCTAAAGGTCAATTTTACCATACCGTTGGTAAATTACATGTTGGTTTCCCAACAGGTACCCTGGTCACAAAGTTGATATCCTGCTTGTTGATAGCATATGCGATCTTGGACCCCATCATTGACGTAATATTAATGAGGTTCTTGTTGGTTTTCATAGGTACTCCCTTGATTTCGACATTGTTGAGACGCATCCATTGACTTTTTTCCCGTGATTCATCTTCTAAAGAACTGATCCGGCCCCGCAGTATATCAACCTCGTCCTGGGTTTTTTCCACCTTGTTCAGCCTTTGGTCGAACGTCTGAAGTTTGTCAGCATAAGTACTTAGGGTGGCCTTGATGTCGGAGATCTCATTTTTAATCACTTCAATACCCGCAATAAGGTTAGTCATGGGTTCAAGACTCTGTCGGATACTACTCAATTCCTGCATGAGTTGCTCCATGGATACAGGTTTGGGTGTCTTACAGTTCGAACATCTCCAAGCAGCCTGACGCTTAGCACCCAGGTTACGATAGCCGGCTTCGGTTATACCAGAACATGTGTATTCAAAGTATTCATTGCAACCACTACACTGGATAGCATTATCAACTAACACCTCCTCACCACATCTCTTACAGTTGACCATTTTGTACATATGATATACGACCGTAAGGTATTAAAAATGTTTACGCAGGTAATAGGTATTAACAAAGTTAACTCGAGATCACTCGAAACACGCGTCGCGTCGCAACGACAAGGACACGTACGACCGGCAGTAATGCGCCGAATGAACTGATTCTGGTATGTTATCGGCTTCAGCTTTTATGTAGTCCATACCCTGTTGAATGTCATCATCGGGAAGAAGTGGCAAGGCACTTGCCAGTGCAACAATTCTTCGCCCATGTTTATTTTTTGTGCATCCAGTCGTCTTCCCCTTTTTCCAGATGTTGCGAGTCCAATGATAATAGCACCCTCGCAATGTAATATCTGGGTATACTTTTAAAATTGCATTCATCGCACCTTTTTCGTAGTCAGTGTGAACTTTACGTGGATTCCATAGTGGGAGTTGCGATTTTATCATATTGAATAAAATTATGTAACTTTTTTCAGTTCTATCCGACATAAGTGCGAAGATCAAGGGTCTTACTTTTACTGTTTCCACACCACTCCCTATTTCACCGTGAATGTTATATAATTGTGCAAAGGGTTTTGGACAAGAGTAGAAAGTACCATCAAAAAAGTATTATTTTATATTTGGAATTAGTAATCGGGATTCTTTTGTGCAAAAAATCATGATCCGGGTTTGTTTGCCGCCATCCTCACAGTAATAATCAGCTAATATAAAATTATGATACTGAATGGGCACCTCGATTACTTTCAAATCCCGAAATATAGTTTTGGAAACTTGTGCCGACTTGTTTCGAGCATCTTGAAGAATGTGCTTTACGCTTTCATAGCGAGGATATTCCCCATTCACAAAATTAAATCCAGAATTTGTGAAATCCTTCTTTTTCTTGTCGTATAGTTGTTCGATGGGTTTATCCGATGTAACAACTGCTTCTCGCAGCTTTATCTTTTCTTTTAATATTTCATTACTCGATGCTTTTAATTGACAACTATGATCTTTGCTTTTGATAAACAAAGAATCCTAAAATATTTAATAAAATATTAGGTTAAGGTATTAATAATATGAGGACCTATAGAAAATCAGTCATTTTGGGAAAAGTTCTTTTTGATTATGTAGATCAGTACATTTTGACATTCAGACCTAACCACCCGGACACATATTTTTCTGCAAGTAGGGTAACAATTTTAGAAGTTCATAGGTAGGTACGAGAACTGAACTTGCGATGAAATAGCAGATTGTCAGCTGTGTATTTTATGTAAGTAAACAGAAACCAGAATGATAAAAAAATATACATTACAAATTACAACATTACTTACCTTTGAAATTGTGACAGTACCACATTTACTTTTGTTGTACGTTGAACATCTCCATAATGTGAAGCCATCTGTGTACGTCTTATGCTTGTGATAGCGGTAGTCACCACGGAGAAGGGCGGTTCCACCATTTATTTTGATGTAATCTATTTCTATTTCCATAGTATTACAACAAGGTACTTGCAAAATAGATGACGTTTGAAAGAAAAAATTATGTGTTATTATTTTTCCTTCTTTGAAAAAGCAAGAGGTTATAAACAACAAAGGTTTCACTATTTAATCGCAAAGATGCATTGATATTACTGGATATGACTATTACTTACCTAATTACCTATTTATCATTCGAGAGATAGGTAGGTCAACACATCACTATGGTCACTTACTCGGTGGTACCGTTTAACTTTAAAAGACCGACGGTACCAGGAGTATGGCCAGGGCATGATGGTGAGGCCATCTTTTATTATAAATGACACGCACCTTGAATAAAATAATAGGACTACAGAACTACACAAGCACTCTCGAAACATCAGGAGGCAGCACTCAAGGTCACGACTGGTGTTGCTCAAGTCGTGGGTTGGATACGGCGGCTGGGACTGGAGGTGGCCCTGCACAAGTTAAAGGTTCTCTGTTTTCACGGACCTCGGAACGGTCCACCTGAAGGTTCCAGCATAACTGTTGTGACGTCGGCGCGTGACGTCACGCGATCGTGCGACCGGGACGGGCGATGAAGCTACTCAACTATTCTATATAAGCGGGCAACGCGGTAGATCGCCCTCTTGTGCGATCGACGACATTGTGCGAGTGACGTGCTGTTTCTTTTACTCAGCACACGTCCCGTGACTCTGAAACCTATAGCCTATATTCTAAACTAAGTACCTAGTATTATCTAAAATCATCGATCATCCACGACCTCTAAAGCCGTGGCAGTAAATATTGTAACGATTAATCTCAAACGTTATATGTATAGAACTGTTCTAAGTGTTTTTATTCAAACTCAGTCAGTGAAACCCTCCAGGTATATAAGCCTATCTCCGTTACACTGTAGGAGGCGTTAGCATCGGCATCAAGCACAGGCATCAGTACTTGATAGCCGATGGAACTTCGGACCACATTTCCGAAGTTTAGTCCCTAAAGTGAAAGATTGGCGGTCAGGGTGAACGCGACTCTGTTTAACAGACCACTGCGAACCTTGGCCGTCAAAACAATACGGGGGTACCGCACGATCTCCGGAGAAGCTGCATGTCTCTTAGCCGGGACCCCTCCATGGGACCTGGAAGCGAGAGCCCTTGCGTCATGGTTTCAATTGCACAAGGAGGCGCTGGAGAGGGACCACAGGCCTGCGTCTCGAGAAATCGAAGACCAGCGGTTCCAACTCCGCCAGGATCTCATGGAGACTTGGAGGGTGCGACTTGAGCAACCAAAGTGGGGAACTACCGTCATGGCGGCGGTGAGACCGATCATGGACGAGTGGCTGCAGAGGCGGCATGGTGACCTCACGTATCGTGCGACGCAGATCGTTACCAGTCATGGATGTTTCGGTAGCTATCTGTTTCGCATCCATCGTGAGGTCAAACCCCGGTGTCAACACTGCGAGGTTTCCGACGACGATACCGCACTCCACACGTTGGTGGAGTGCTCAGCGTGGGCGAGTCAGCGCCGGGACCTTGTAGTGGGTCTGGGCGTGGATATCCTCTCGCTGGAAACCATGCTCCAAGCCATGGTCTCCAGTGCGAGTAGGCGGAACGCAGCCGTGTCCTTCTGCGAGCAAGTCATGCTCGCGAAGGAGGCGGCCGAGAGGGAGAGGAAGCGTACCCTCCCCGCTGAGTTTCGCAGTCAGCGGCCAGGGCGCCGCAGACTCATCTACGCCCAGGACCATCGACCTCCATGATCGGGGCCTGAGGACGGCGGGATAGCCACCCGCCGTCCTTACAGAAGCAGGCTAGAAGGGTTGAGTGCTGCGGGGCCTTTACCTCACAGCACGCAACCAGATTCACTCACCGACGCGGGATAAAACCCAACCCAACGACGCGGGATTTTCTTTCCGACCAAACCACCGAATAGGCCACACCGGTGGCCAAAGTCTGCCGGGTGCCACTAGAAATGCCTTCAGTGTCACCAGAGACACCCGCAGCAATGGACATGGGAGCGGCCACGGTCTCGCGGAATTAAAAAAAAAAAAAGAAGCACTCGAAATCTCATTCGAATCTCGATTCGTTTAGTTTATGTGTCAACAGGTGCACCGAGTACAGATGAAAATGATTGTCCATTATAAAAGACACAAACCTCAAATGTACCAGGAATACATAACAACATTAGAGCCTTCAAGATTTTAAATTCTTTTAAATTCAGTGAAAATCGATTGAATGTTTGAACTCATTATTCTGAAAAAGTACCAGGCGATCATAAAAATAAAACAATTTAAAATTAAAATGATTTTTATTTAAATAATGTCAGCGGTAAAAGTATGTAGTATAAAATTACATCGAACAAATGGGACAAAAATCGTATATTGTAAGGTTGCAAAAGTTCCAAGTGGAACTGGCTTCATGAGCTCCATGAAGCTGAACGAACTGGGAATAATCCGTATTTTTTCAGTCGTAGATGTTAACATCACATCACTATTAGTCGGTGGTACCGTTGTTTGTTTGCTAGTTTGTTCTAATGCCTCTATCGTTGCTTGTGTAAAAAATTTAAATAATTATTTTAGGTAACATTTCCATTTAAGTGCGCAGCGTGTACCACTATAGTGACATCACTTGACCATATGGACGAACATTGGTCGAAGTTCCACTCTAAAGTATACAAGTGCACGTTATGTAGCGTTTTACATCATGACACGTCTCGAATGAAGGAACATATGAAACTTAAACATCGATGGACTTATACTTGCAAGGAGTGTAGTAATGGTTATAGGTTGGTATTTTTATTCTGTACTAGCTTCGCTTGATATTCAGGGTGTGGCAGAACGGATTACCCAGTTTCAATGACCTAAGGTCGATCAAAATCCCAAAAAAAATGTTTTTAATTTTCGCGAGGTCAACTTTTTGACCATAGAGCGCGACCGCTACTTTGTTAAAATTATTTGTTATATTATTGCAGTAGTCTAGACGAGTACCGCACTCACTACAGGTTGACCCACGAAAAAGTTATCTGCGACTATTGTAATATGCAGTTTTTAGAGAAGGACAGGCTCCTGAAACATATGAGGTGAGTTTCTGTTCAACGTTGTGTTTGCTTAACTAACTTCATAAAACGAAATATATTTTTATGGGTTGTCTATTGTTTACCCGAAGATTATATGCCATAATCATCATATTCCCGAATTTCATTTGCCCGAATTTTATATGCCCGAATATTTTGTTTGCCCTAAAAGACATATGACATACTTTTAATTGCCCGAAACTTAGATACGAGTGCCATACGTATTGTTTTTCATATTTTTAAATTTCCATAATAATTATTAGATATAATATTTAAACGCCATAATGATTAATAGACATAATATTTAAATGCCATAATAATCATTACACATGATATTTAAACGCCATAATAATCATTACACATGATATTTAAGCGCCATAATAAATTGTTATTTATTAGCTTTCTGGCACTTCGCCAGCCGCTGCTGCGGCACGCTCGCTTCGCTCGCCTCGTGCGCCTCGTGCGTCGTCTTTCATGGTCTAACCTAACCTAAACCTCAATGTCGATGGCAAATGATGTTATGGCATGTGATAATTAGGGCTATGATTATCGGCCGGGCGCCACTGGGTAAATACCACCGTAACTACCAGAGGCGTCCGGCAATGGACGCAGTATGGCCACGTCAAGGCGCGGCAACTTAAAAAAAGGATAGCCCTTTTATTATGACAAATGATTGTGGCACTTGGCCGGCCGCTGCCGCGGCACGTTCGCTTCGCTCTCTCGGCTCGTGCGTTTTCTTTCATGTTCTAACCTAACCTAAACCTCACTGATGTTTTGACATGTGATAAGTAGGGCATGTGATAATTATGGCATGTGATAATTATGGCATGTGATAATTAGGGCATGTGATAATTAGGACATGTGATAATTAGGGCATGTGATAATTAGGGCATGTGATAATTAGGGCATGTGATAATTAGGGCATGTGATAATTAGTGCTTACAATGATTATGACAAATGATATTATGGTAAAGTGACTTTATGGGAAACAAAGCTTCTAGCACGTGACTAATATAGCAAATAAGAGTAGGGCAAATGAATATTATGTCATATAATATTATGTCTGTTGACTATTATGGCAAATGAAATTAGGGTAAATAAAATTCGGGCAAACGGCGGTAAACCATTTTTATGTCAAGCCGGGGATATACTTGTATGATAAAAGTACGAATACATTTCGATAAGAAAATCAATCACTTACTGTTACTACGATCGTTTCAATACCTCCCAACTAACACTTCACCGGTAATATGTTCCCGGAAACAAAAAAACTATTACCACGCGGTCTTCAGCTGCTGTTTCATGATATTATTTTATAAGGAATCAAAAGCAGAATAAATAAAAGAAAAGGTTTATTCACAAGAAATAAGTAAGTCAGGATTTTATACAAAACTACCCACTACATTTATTAGCTTTAACAGTAACAATTACACACCTTGTATTTGCAGTATCCGATACTAACGTGAGCTACACGTAAATGACTCTAAACAGGGTCACATGACCTTTCTAACAACCGACAGCAATTACTTAAGACATGTTATCGCCACCAGAGTTAGAAAACGACTGCCCGACCTATTCCCGACGCTACGTTTTTATAGAAACGGAGGGGGAGTGTGCCGCGTGCGAAACTACCTCCTAACAATATTATATTATACTTACAGAAGCCTACACCTACCAGCTTACTGTAGTATATGTAAGCGGATGTACGTAAACCAAAAAAAGTTCAAATATCACAACATTTCGACCCATCCCGAACTGAAGCCAGTCGACGCGTCCAAGGAGTTGTCGTACTGCGTGGAGTGCGACAAACAATTCCCAAGTGTCCACAAGTTCAAGCAACATCTGATGGACTCTGTCAAACACACAAAACCGAAAATAAACAAGTAAGCAAAGAATCACTAGTGATTCTGAGAATAGACTTGTATATTTAAACACGCATCTAAAAATATAATTTTTGAACCGGATGTCGAATGTTAAAAAACCGGAAGTTGAGCTAGTTTCTAAACCGGAAGTGCTAGATCTTCAATTTTTTAGCATGGTTCCAGTTATCGTATGTTCTGAGTCGATATACGTAGTTGGTTTTTCTATATCGTTTACCGTTTGACCGCTAGAGGGTGTTAACAGACGGACAGACAGACAGGGTCAAATTATAAGACTTGTTTTTTTTTGCTTAAGCAAAGTATAGAAGTCTAAAAAGTAAGTACGGCAGACATTCATATATAGGCCAGTTAAATTTACGAAAACCTCAGACTTCTTCCAACCTCGCTGGAAACTTGTATAAACTTCTATTTAGACATCCTAAAAGTGGTGTCTAAACCTATCTAATGCTATAAACTATGGTAGGGTGTCCGCGTCTATTAAAATTAGAGGTCAAAAGGTCACAAAATCGTTTTTAGCACATTTTATTATCTCGTTTTGTATGGGTTTCTTGCTATTTGTATGTAGGTATTACAATATTGTAGGGGATTAAATTCCCTAAATTTTTTTTTTATAAGTTGAACTCGCGTCTAGGGTATCGTGTGGGGTATCATTAGATAGGTCTTTTTAAAACTTGGGAGATTGCTAATACAATTTTTTCATTTAGGTGTCTGTTTGCGAGATATTCAACTTTTTGCCGACACGCACTTGGCCGCTTTTTTTTCCTTTGTGTCCCGGAGTGACAATTTTTTTTTGCAGTGTGACATGTCCGGACTGCGGTAAAGTGTTTGCAAAAAGAACTTACATGAATAATCACCACAAGCTCGTACACTTGAAAGTCACCAAGCATTACTGCGAGCAGTGTGATAAGGTATGTTGTACTAGCCGGGCTTTACCCACGTGGATTTCCGCTGGAATTGTATGGTAATAAGGACTCGAGAATCGACGTCGCTTACTTTTTCAAGATTACTAGGTATTCGCTAGAACGCGGGCGGTTACATCGAAATAATAAAGACGGAGCTGGTGGAATCTTAACCTAACCCTACCTAACCTAAGCTAAAAAATAGGAAGGAGGCGGCCGAGAGGGAGGACGTGTACCCTCCCCGCCGAGTTCCGTAGTACATCTCATCTACGCCCAGGACTATCGACCATCCATGGTCGGGGCCTGAGGACGGCGGGATAGCCACCAGATTCACTCACTGACGCGGGATAAAACCCTAACCCAACGACGCGGGATTCTCATCCCGACCAAACCCTCGTAGTGAGCACACAGGTGGTCAAAGTCCGCCGGGCGCCACTGGAAATACCTCCTGCGTGTGAACCAGAGACGCCCGGCAACGAACGTTAGAGCGGCCGCAGCCTAAGACCGCGATTTAAAAAAAAAGCTAAAAAATAAAAACAAAAATTAAAATCAAATTCACTTTTCAACAATGGCCCGAGCCAACAATTAACTTTCAAATGCTGCATTTGAACATTTAAATATCGCGCGCTAGGCAACAATCAAATTTTTAGCACTGTCAAAGGCATGTTTCTTTAATGCTTAATAACTCAAAAACTATAAGAGCCACATACACCAAAAACTATACAGCAAACCACAGGCTTATGTTATATCTTTACGCCAAATTTCAAGTTGATAGATAGGTTAAGAGATGCGCGCGTTATCGTGTCGCATACATTCTTGATTGAGCCCATCGTTGTGAAGAAGCAAGCTCCGTCTTCATTATAAAATTTTCAGTTTTTGCAACATTATTATTTATTATTATTTTTCTTGTTACCGCACTTCTGATGGTCGCAGCGTGATACATATATAAAGAGATTATTTGTTTATTGTATAGCTCAAGAGTTTCAAAAAACCCGAATAAAACGAAAAAAAATAATTAGACACCCCACGCCGCCGCCGTGCCACGGGCGACGACCTGTCTGACCGAGCGTAAAAAAATCTTTGAACAACTATTTGATATTTTTAGGGACAATTTCGACATAACTTTTTCTTCTTTTAATGTTATGCTAGATAGGTTCCATGTCCTATACCTATAGCCTCATTAGAGCGTAGCGAGCGAAGCTCTCATGGTGCAAGAAAGTTCAATCCTTTCTTATGCGAGATCTCTGTCAATACTTTACCGATTTCAACAATTTATAAATCAAATTAAAGTGACATCATTCTAACAGTGCCCGAATTTTCAATTTTGGCCCTGAAAAATTTTTTTTTTACACAAAGATATTATGTGATGCTTGCTGCGCTCTAATATGTTGCCGCGAAGCAGGGTGGCGACCTAGTAAAAATTATTGCAGTAATGAAATAAGACTAGGGTGTATACTTATAGTGATACAATAATTGTTTATCAGTACTACACGAATGGGTTCGGGCTGCGGACGCACATCGAGCGGGTCCACAAGAAGATCCCCTTACCCAAAGACAAAATGTGCGACATCTGCGGGAGGGGGTTTGCGGTGAGTAAAGGGTCGGTCGAACTCATCCTTCACATGCGACGTACACCACGCATTACGACATTTGAACAGGATTTGACCTTTACAATTAGTATGGTAACGAACACACTGGTCACTCCCCACGCTGTCCACGCGTCACCGCGCCAGACTCGCGTGTTCCCATGCTATCCCACGCGTACGACGCTGTCACACACGTGTAAAGTGTCGATAATGTAAACGTCAGACGTCGCAAGACGTAGGACCAGTGTGTCGCTGTCTCCCACGTCGCGTGGCATACGTCGTATGTGAAGGACCAGTGTGTTTCAAGCTTTAAACTACATACACATGTACATGAAAACAAACTTATGAAAATCAATTGCCTGTCTTTCTGTTTCCGGCTAATCTCTGGACCGACTGGGGTAGATAACTGATGTTTTAAGTAGTAACTTATGGGTTTGTTTCTTTAGGTAGGCAGTTAATAATAAATGTTAACATAAAATGTCGTTGACGTGCTTTGGACACTGTCACGTATAACTCGACTAAATTTAAAAGTAATAGAGAATTCGATTTTTGCTGAGCGCATGGCTGGTGGCTTTTTAGGTTACCTCTGGCGCTCCGCAAAAATCGGGTTCCCAGACACTCACATACCGAACAACGTTTCTTGTCCTGCACCTGGGGCTAGTTAGGAATAACTAGTTCTTCTGTGCGGGACTAATCAAGCATTACGTTGACATTGCCGAAATCCTCGATGAATATCGACGGAGACACGTTTTTGAAAAAGAAGAAGAAAAGTAATACTGCTCGATAGCTCGGCTGCACTTTCGTTAGACATTACTTTTCCGCCGGGCGCCACTGGAAATACGTTCTGCTTGTAACCAGAGACGCCCGGCAACGGACGTTAAAGCGGCCGCGGCCTTGGTCGCGGAACTAAAAAAAAAAAAAAAAAAGACATTACTTTTAGTCGGGTTTCCAGGTTTCAGTCGTGATGTAACTGTGTCAAAAGCGTGAAGGACCCTTGACACCACCATCTTGCACCACTGGTGGTGTCAAGGGTATTTTTTAATACCCATTACACTACCAAAGAGATGCACCGAGCCTTTGATATTATATTGACGTAGATAGTGTATATCTGTAATATTTATGAGTTATATCCTAGGAATAGTAGGAATGTCATGTATTCCTGGTACATTTGAGGTTTGTGTCTTTTATAATGTACAATCATTTTCATCTGTAGGTACTCGGTGCACCTGTTGACACATTTCTTTATCATCGGGACAAAAAAAGAGGTAGCCGAGACGATGTAGATCGATACCTAGGTTACCTGAATTCTATCCATCCACGAGTTAAGTTAACCTGCGAGATGGAGTCTAACCGGTCACTGTCATTTGTGGATATTAACTTGATGGTAAAAGAAAACAGATTTTTGGCTCACACTGTCTATCGCAAACCCACACACACAGACCTGCGAGAAGGAGTCTAACCGGTCACTGTCGTTTGTGGATATTAACTTGATGGTAAAAGAAAACAGATTTTTGGCTCACACTGTCTATCGCAAACCTACACACACAGACCGATATCTGTATGCCTCTTCACACTACCATCCTCGTCACCTGTCCTCCGTTGTCACTTCGTTGGTAAATAAATCTCTGTGACGCAGAACACCTGGAGCAAGAACTGCACCATGTCAACGGAGTTCTGAATAATAACGAGTGCATGCCCAAGACGAAAGAAGATGGGAAAAGCGCCAGACGTAAGCAGACAGTCAGCTTTCCTGCCGTATATCAGGGGCATAACAGACAAACTAACAAGTGTTTGTGGTCCCCAAAAGATAAAGTACCTTTTCAATCGCCAGGAGCTTATAAAATTGATTGCAGCTGTGGTAGTTCATACATCGGCCATTCGGCCATCGGCTCTCGCTAGAGACTATCTACGCCCAGGCCCACAATGAGGTCCCGGCGCTGACTCGCCCAGGCTGAGCATTCCACCAACGTGTGGAATGCCGTGTCTATGCCGGAAGCCTAGCAGTGTTGACACGCGGGTGTGACCTCACGATGTATGCGAAACAGATACTCAACGAAGTTTCCGTGCCCGGTGATGATCTGTGTCGCCCGATACGTGAGGCCACTGTGCTGCCTCTGCAGCCACTGCTCCATGATCGGTCTCACCGCCGCGATGGTAGTGGTTCCCCACTTTGGTTGCTGAAGTCGCACCTTCCATGTCTCCATGAGATCCTGGCGGAGTTGGGACCGCTGAGCCTCCATTTCTCGAGACGCAGGCATGTGGTCCCGCTCCAGCGCCTCCTTGTGCCATTGGAACAATGACGCAAGGGCTCTCGCTTCCAGGTCCCATGGAGGGGTCGCGGCTAGGAGACATGCAGCCTCTAGGGAGATCGTGCGGTACCATCTTATTGTTCTAACGGCCAAGGTCCTCAACGATCTGTGTAAAACAGCAGTGTTGTTGGCCGTCAGTCTCGGCGCCCATACGGGAGCCCCGTACACGGCCATACTCCGCACGATCCCTAGTAGAGTCTCCTGCAGGAAGCGTTGGGTCCCTTTAAGTTGGGCATCAGTCGCGAAAGCGCGGCTGCTGCCCCCGTCACTTTGGGGACCAAACTTCGGAAATGTGGTCCGAAGTTCCACCGGCCATCGAGTACGAGCCCCAGATACTTTATGGTGGGATCGATGCCGATGCTAACGCTCCCTACATTTATGCTGGACCTGGAGGTGGCCCGCGCCGAGGTCCGTGAAAACACAGAGCCTTGGACTTATTCAGTGCCACGTCCAGTCCCAGCCGCCGTATCCTACCCACGACTTCAGCAACCCCAGTCGTGACCTTGAGTGTTGCCTCCTGGTGCGTTGCTCCCCGCGCCGTGACGAGGTTATCGTCCGCGTAACAAGTTACGCTGACGCCCTCAGGCAACGCACCTCGCAACACCCAGTCGTATCCGATGTTCCACAGGAGAGTTCCTAGGACCGACCCCTGAGGAACACCGCACGACACATCTCGCCGAGCTGGCCCGAGCCAGCTGGGGTAAGTTATGGTGGTACGTGAACCTGTTGAGATTAAAAAACACAAAAATTTCAACCGGGAAGATGAATACCGACTGCACCCTTTATGCGCCAGTCCGACTTGCACTTGACTGGATTTTGTTTATTTAAAGAAACAGACTATAGGCTACTTTTTATCCCGGGAATTGCGAACCATAAAACTATTTGGGACTCTTTATCTACTCTTAAGATCTTGTTGAGACCGTGGGACCCCTTTACACCCATATAGATACCCACTTAATATTTTGTTGACCTATTATTTACAGACAAACAGGATATTAATTAACCACCGTCGCACTCACACGGGGGAGCGTCCATACCAGTGTATGTACTGTTCGGCGACATTTGGGCAGAGGACAGCGATGATGACACACCAGAAGTCGCAGCATAAAAACTTCGATCTGTCAAGTTAATTCCGGAATTGATGTTGTAGCAATTTCGGAACCGGTATTGGGAGCAATATTGTAACCGGTATTTAATACTTAAAGATCCATGGATGGATCTATGGTAGCGTTGACCGACTGCCTGTCTAAATATGGTATATTGTCTACTAGTGACCCGCCCATGCTTCGCACGGGTGCAATGTAGACTATGTAGCATGTCAGTCTTAAAATTCAAATATCTCAATGCAAATATTTGTATGCTTTGCATTGGTTGAATGATTGTCTTTATCTGTGGTAGAATGATTGTCTTTATCTGTGGTATTAGAGTTGTGGAATTAGATTCGTCTTTGAATTTCAATGCCAAACAATGTTCAATCACTACTGACATGCTATCAATTGATACTATCGATCGTCCTTGTAAGGAATCGATGGATCGTAATTCATGGCAGGATTTTCTTTATTTGCCCACGAATTAGTTCTGGCTCTCTGTAATCGATGCCTACCCCTATTCTGGCTGAGGGGAGCCTCAAGCTCGGCAAACCATTTTCTGGCTCTCCGTACACTATGTCTTTCCCGATCTTGGCTGATGTGAGCCTCACGCTCAACTGAGGATTCTCTTACTCCTTTAGCTCTATATCTAGCCCGAAGCTGGCTGAGCCGAGCCTCACATTCCCTTGACGAATCTTCGTCTCTAGCTGAACGTGCTCTTTGGGCATTCCCTGTACTACGACCTAGGTTTGAACGATGACGTCTTTCAGATATGACTTTATACCTATCCTATTCAGTTCTTTTTTGAACTTAAATACATTACTTTGAACCGCTTTTTGGCTATAATTCTATTATGTTTTATTCTAATTCCTATCCAACCAAGGTACCTACTATGAATTTCCAAAAAAATGTCGAATGAATTGAATGAATGAAAATGATTTTTTAATGAAAATGCTTATGACATAACCTATTAATCTGTAATATCTTCGAAAATATTCATTTAAATTACATGCTGTAAAGGGCCATATTGATCTATGTTAAAAGCAAAATGTATTTCAGGTACTTAATTGGATAAGGATTTATGCTGTATTTCTTAAAATTTCTGTGTTCACTGCCGTCATTGGCCACAGCCCGGCTGCGTTCGCCGCGCTCGTATTTTTTCCATCACGAGATATCTCTTAAGTCATTCGTCCAAATTATATGGTTTGAATGGCAATTTTGGTCTACATTAAATGCACAACGTATGTAAAGTATTCAATTAGATAAGGAATAATACTGCATTGGTAAAAATAGCTTGGCAAATGACATATTATTTTTTTGTCATTTATAAAATATAAATATGGTTACTGTGAGTTATCCTTAAGAGATAGACATATGCTAAAGCGGACTTTTTTGTAGACCTTTCTATAGTGTACAATACTGTAGTACATTATTTTGATCTGTCTCGTAGGGTTTCGTCAGCGTTTGCAATGAAAGCGCAAAAAAATATGTTTATTTACGACATTACATTAGAAACGTCTAAAATAATCGGTATTACTCTAGTATATTATACATGTATTATACATATAAACCTTCCTGTTGAATCACTCTATCTATTAAAAAAAACCCCATCAAAATCCGTTGCGTAGTTTTAAAGATCTAAGCATACATAGGGACAGACAGACAGGAAAAGTGACTTTGTTTCATACTATGTAAACACGAATATTTTATGACTACCAGAAAAATTTCAGGGGCTCATCTGGAACGTATGTATTTCAATATATATGGAATAATACAAATACCCAACCATACAAAAAAACAAAGTTATTAACGTTTTTAAAATCTCAAAATACGTACGTCACGCATGGACACCACCATTTTATTTTACGCACAATGTTTGACAGTAAATAGGTCCTACCTATCATGTCGAAACATGCCGGGACTGCCGACTTTGCACGATATTATTGCGATCACTTTATTATTGCGATGCGAGCGAGACGCCACAGTCTTCAAGGTCAAACACAACTACGATTTTTGTATGGTTAAGGTAACCTATACCTAATTACTAAAATTTATTTTACGATTCCATATCCCCCATGTCCGCAATTACTATAGTAAGTATTAAATGGTTAAGTAAGAGGTCAAATTACCTATCTAGCAGATAAAACATGATAGGTAGGTTTCACCTAGGTACTGTTTCATTAAGAAATTTTAAATTTAAATAGGTACCTAATCAACTGGCAGGTACTAAAGAACTTGGAATAGTAAATTGGCTTAATGATTAATTTATGTATTTAATACGTGAAAGACTTACCACTACAAGTACTTTAGTTGTTGCTCGAAATGTCCTCCGTCATTTTGGATGCATAAGCGAGCCCTTTTTAATAAGTTCGATTTCAAACTGAGGAGAATGTCTCTTTGTTGCCGGATATCATCGAAGGCGTCGATCATCCTTTGTCGGAGGTCCTCACGGGTGTTGGGTTCACTGACATACACTCTACGTTTCACTTCACTCCACATGAAAAAGTCCATTGGTGTCAGATCCGGGGACCGAGCGGGCCACGCTACCGGAGCACCTCGTCCAATCCACCTGCCTTCAAATTGCGTATTGAGGTAGTCTCTTACCGCGATGTGGTAGTGGGGTGGAGCACCATCTTGTTGGAACCAGAGGTCTCGCAAGTTTGCGAGTGGGATATCATCCAACATGGTTGATACCATCGTTCTCAACAGCTCCAAATAGGTTACGCCCGTTAGACGTGCCTCGATGAAGAATGGACCCACGATGTTATCATTTAGGACTCCGGCCCACACGTTCACACTAAATCTATGTTGAAATGAATGTTGTCGCGCCAACTTGGGATTCCTGATTGACCACCAATGTTCGTTATGTTGGTTGAAAACCCCTATTCTTGTAAACAAACATTCATCACTGTAAAGGACGCTGGTATCCGGATGAAGGATCACCCAGTTGCAGAATGCAATCCTGGGTGCTCGGTCGATTGTTGTCAGCTCTTGGACCTTTCTGTAGTGATAAAGGTGCATACCAGCCGAGTTCACAATTTTCCAAGCACAGTGCTGGCTGATGCCAAATCGACGTGCCGCATCGTTCGTACTTCGTCGCGGATCGTCCTCAAAAAACTCGAGCACCTCATCGTACAAGTTCTGCGGATAGCCTGGTCTACCCCGGCCTTGTGCGTGCGTAGGTACGTGAAATGAGCCGTGATCTAACAGACGTTGGTAGAGACTTAACATTGTGGAGTAATTTGGCTGTCGGGCATTCGGGTTCGGGCTGGATATGTACGTAACATTAATGCGTATTCGCGATTGGTAAATTGGTACGCCATCTCGATAATATTAGTTGGGATTGATCGAAAGGGAAGCGTGCGCGCATCGAGATGTCACAACCGGAACTAACTGACTTATGATTGAAATAGTTTGGCATGCAAAGGGCGCGTGAGTGAACGCGTTGCGGTACGTGGGGAGGCGGGGTGACGACGCGCCACGCGCCGAATGAATGAAAGAAATATAGTAAATTATTTTACGTATTGAACAAATATGTGTTTTTAAGGAAAAAAATGACATAACTACTTTATTCTTTTTTTTAGCATGGATGGGTTTAGTATCGAATACCTATCACTTCCCTGAAATTTTTCTGGTAGTCATAAAATATTCGTGTATAGATTCTTACTAGTGAAATAAAACATTACCAAAACTTAATACTCAGTTTTATTTGATTAAAAATACGTTATATTCAGCCTTATCATAATTATTTGAATAATTAAATCATTAATATAATGAATTAAGGTTTGCGCTGTCTGTTTATTGTATACTATTAGTAAGTACTGCGTGGTACGAGTAGTTACTACAGTTTTAAAATATAATATTAAATAAATATAATTTAATTAAAGAAATAATTCCTCTTTTATCCTAAAAGGTGTAGGTAGAAATAGACAGACAGATTAACATAAAGCACGCCTGTATCCCAAAGGGGTAGGCAGAGCTGCATTACACACCCACTCTTTGCCAGTAATTTTTTAGTCCCACATTAAAGGGGTCACTTAATATAATCTCAGCAGTCTGAGCGATCGAAAGCGAGCAGTCTCTGCAGCACGAGAAACATACGACATGATCTAATATCATCTTAGGCCAATGATATTCAACATTTATAATTTGTTTTAGTTTTCGAAAAAAAATCGAATATCTCTTATACAACAGTAATATCTGTCCGTCCGTGAACAACTTTCAACTCGAGAATATTAAGAGCTAGAGACTCAGTGTAAACGCCAATCGACTTAGCATAGTCGAAAACCCTCGAACCCCTTTGACCTCTGATCTCAAGGTCAAGGTCAAATCGAGAACGGCAATAGTTAGACTCAAGACCAGCTGCAATCAACTCAGCATGGTCAAAGACCTCTAAAATGAACTTGACCTTTGACCTCTGACCTCAAGGTCAAGGTCAAATCGAGAACGGTAATAGCTAGACTCAAGACCAGCTGAAATCAACTCAGCATAGTCAAAGACCTCTAAAATGATGTTGAACTTCATGTCATGTAACATTATTTAGATTTTATGGTAAAAAACTTTCGAAAACTCTAAAATAAATGGCAAATTTTTGCCATATTTTTAACTTGTTTTTTATTTTCTGCCTTACGTCCATTACCGGGCGTCCCAGTTATCCTCGTAAGCTTAACTCTAGGGCGCTATTAGTTGGTTAAACACTACTAGAACATGACAATGTTGAGGGGCCATATCATACTCAGCTGAAAGACAGACAAGGTTCAGGTGAAAATACCCTGGTGACCGAGAATTTTTAATAGATTCTTATTACACGGGACCAATTATCTGGCGAAATCTGGTCGTAATTAACACCCTGTCTAACTAGTGTGATAATAAAGACACATGAAACATTGTCACAAAACCAACTTCAAATTACTGGTATGGACTGAATAATTGTCGGAAAGGACAAGGGTTTCAACCAGTCGAAAGATAAAAAAAATACAGTTGCATAGAGAATTTGAACTTTTTCTTACGTTGGTTAAAAATGGGAGTATTTTGAGTGTGACCAATTAATTGATGTGGACTGTATGTACTCAACCCATGTTGTCTTGATCTGGAAAAAAATTCTCAGCTTTGAGCTCTCAATTTGGATTCTGGCTACAAAAGTGCCATAGATGTATAGGCATGTTTGACAACTTGGCAATTTAGGGAGAGGATGATTTTCATAGGCCATTTGCAGGGGTCATAAAAAAGAATTCAATTTAATGATATTCAAATTCATAGCTGTCTATTCAACACACCAACGAAAGAGGTTAAAAGTGACAGTTTTGTAAGAATATTTCAACAAATAAAAAAATATTGTAGTTAAAATAAGCCTCTTTTGAATATCAACTATACTTGAAACCAAGCCATAAAATAAAAAGCAACTATACTTCCCGCATAATGTCACTAACCAGGAACTTTGCTGTTTGCCAGTTGATCTACCGATCAACTGGCAAACAGCAAAGTTCCTGGTTAGTACCACTTTACCGATCACAATGCACTCTAATAATCTTACGGCAAAAACACATTGCAACATCGCGGGTATGTCGCATTATTGATACAGTAGTGATAGCAATATTAGAGATCTTGGGCTAGTGAAGGTGTCTTATTCAGTTGGTAGAATGTGCTCCTCTTGAAACAGAACAGGCTTTGTGATTTATATTTTAAAATGATTTAAGAATAAGTTAGCATTATTAATTGCTTATAAAAATGTATATTCATGCGCTCTCTATTTCTGTGTTGACTAAACTACTATTCATAAAATGATATTTGTTTACTTTGAAACTTAAAAATATTTCTATGGTAAAATATTTCTTTATGTCACACAAATAAGTACCGCATCTTCTAAATCACTAACTTAATTATTTACAGTTGTACTTATACTAAAACTTTTGACTTTCACTCATTACTGTGACCACAATTGGTGCAAACCTTAATGTCCAGAGGCTTAGATATCAGTTATTTACAGTTGAAACACCACAGCGGCACTAATTTCAATATGAAACAGGTGGCACATGTGGCATCATAGTTGTATACACACACTGATTATTATCTATGATAGGTTTCATTTGTTGCATCTGTTGTTGAGGCATTAACATAGGTATTTGTTGTGGGGGAGGTGGTGCGGGCTGTTCTGGAGGTTTTTTGTTCTTTTTCTCACACTTCTTGAACTTAATACCAAGTTTATTTAACAATATTAGCCTCAACGATTCCTTTCCTCCTCGATAATTCAATTCATGTTTCGCTGCAGATAATATTTTACCCAGTGTCGGGACTTCTTTCCTAGTTGAATAACTATTGACAATGCCTCTCAGGGCACATAGCTGGAAGTAATCCAGTTGTACTTTGGTTTTCCTGACTCTTTTCTTCTTGGGGCCAGTCATTTTCGTCTGTGTTGCTTCCGCTCTTAAACCGTCCCTTTTTATACGTTTTATTGTACTCTCTGAAAGTCCAGTAGCTGCACACGCCCTTTTAACAACATTTTCAACAGGAAACGCGTAGCCTCTATTCTGTTTTTCACTTTCAAAAAACTTAATTACTTTAAATATAATTTCTCTAGCTTGACCGTCTATTGCTTCTTTCTTTTTTTTCTCTAGCTTGGGTTTTACCTCGTCTGGAGCTGGCGGCGGTGGGTCTACAGGTAGCGAAGGATGAGTGTTTATTAGAGGTGGGATTTGGTTCTGTGGTTCTGTCAGTTGTTGAGGCTGGGGCTGCTGAACTGGCTGATGCATAATTACAGCGCTCATAAGTGGAACTTCGTAAACGTTCACGTTTATATTCATTTTAACAAACAGTAAGAGTAACTGACGGTCTAGGAAGGTTCATCCGCTATGAATATTTTGAATATTTACAATGTATTATGTTCCTTTTATCCCTAAAATGTACAAGAACAATGGAAACAATAATAAAATGACGAATTGACAAAACAGAACAGCTAAACAGCCATAATTTTTGTTTACCAGAGATTTTTGTTGTCTCTTCTTCCATTTATGGCAGGCTAAAGCCTTTCGACCATACCGCCTCGATTTGCGTATCTTTCTAATCTGTATTGTGAAAGTTGGGCGATGGGAGCGCCAGAAATGTTTGTCACTTGTGTGCACACCGCCGCCATAGCAGGCGTTCCCCTCGCTCACATGATTATGACCTATAGGTCATAAGTTAGAAATAAAACAAATTGGCGTCTTGACAACTTACTAGACTAGATCTAGTTGCGCGGCTATTGTCATCCCCAAAAATGCCAACCTGTTCAGTTTTTTGTTGCAAAAAAAGGTCAGGCACATCTAGTTTACAAAAAGATAGTATTACCTTCCATAGGTAAGTATTTTTAATCAAATAATAATTCAAATTTCTTTGTTTATAATAATCAAAGTCTCATTATTTCGGATTTTTCTATCAACACGAAGTCGGTCGTTTCATACAATTCGCAAATCAGTCAAACATGTCAAACGACTGACATGGGTGTTGCCTTGGCAACAAATACACAGTTATAGTGTCTGTATCGGAGTGATGTACCAAGTTAGGTATCGATAAAATACCTTGAAAATGCAAAGAGGTGCAATATAAATTACTGGTTTTAATATTATTTAAATTACGTAGGTCTGTATATTATGATCTTGATTTTAATAAAGGTTTTGATAAGTTTAATAGGTATAATATTGAGTCTTGTTATATTTTTTTTTATTATACTTAAGAATTACATTACTTAATAAATACTTCGACGATATTTTTGTTCATTTATTTATTACAGGTTTCCGAAAGATCCGAGAGTAAGGGAATTATGGATATTGTTTTTTAACAACAGACGTTTGACAATGTTAACATCAATCTTGGATGTTGTTTACTTGTTTTATACAAAATTATATCCTCCTGGCGCCCAATGAGCTCACTAAAGAACTTAATACTAAACTGATTAAAACCCAACTGTAAAATGCGAATAGAAGCCCTAATGACCCAATGTTCGTGCTTGGGAACATAACACTATTTTATTGATATTTTAAATTTTGGCGGCAAATCGCCATTTTTTTAGCAATGTCGGATTGGTCAATGTATAGACGACATTTTTTAGTATCAATTAGGTGCAACCAATCGGAGTAATTTTGTCAAATTACGTCAAAAAGTCTAACATGGAGCGCAGGCGTAGGAGAGGTAAGTTTGAATCTTTAAAAATCAATAGATTTAAACAGATATTCAGTTTTAAAGCATAGTTAGACGTTAGTTAAATACATTGTTAAGGCCGTGTTTATATTATATTTATATTTTGTTACTTTTTAAGATGAGATACGTGGCTTCTAAATATTATGATCCCGTACGAGTACATTCGGCGTTAATTACAATTCTTAGTAGTAATGTTATGTTCTGATAGAAGAACATTGGGTATTTTATGCTTTATTATTATACTTCAGATTTACGGGATAGAGACATAGCATCTTTGTTGGAAAACTCGGATTTGGAAGATTTTTTACTATCTGATGAAGATGTAGGAGATTCTACATTCATTTTACTCGAAATCCCAATAAGTAGCTCTGAAGATGAAAACGACCTTATGGAGGACCACTCCCTGGGTAATGAAAGTGGCAGTCATGGTATAAGCCGAGGGTACGAGGTGGTGCGAGGGGGGCGAGGTAATACCAGGGGACGACGTGGTAATGCCAGGGGAGGACGAGGTAATACCAGGGGAGGTTGAGGTAGGGCCAGAAGAGGAAAACATTATTATCACGTGGTAGCAGCAGACCAGAAGAGGATGAAGAAGAAGGAATAGTGACTGGCATAGCGATAATTTTATAGCAAAAGAGATGGTACTAGCCAAGCCTTCATATTTACCTATGGATACAAATAACTATAATAATATTGATTATTTTTATCAATGACAACCTTCCGCATTGCCACTTGCCTTCGGCTGGGTACACCTTGTGTATCTCCGCATCATTGCACCTGTGGAGTAGCCGTCGATAATCTGGGACACCATGGCCTTTCTTGTAGCAAAAGTGCAGGTCGTATACCTCGGCACGCTATTCGCTCTTTCCACCGCAGGTCTTCCGGCCGTACGTGAACCAAATGGTTTAGCACGAAGCGATGGAAAGAGACCGGACGGTATGTCGTTGCTACCGTGGAAGATGGGAAAGCCTTTGGTGTGGGACGCTACATGCGTTGACACCTTAGCACCTTCACACCTTCCAAGCACATCCGGATGTGCCGGCGCTGCTGCTGCATCGGCTGAAGGCCGGCGTAAATATGCTAACCTAGCAGTTAATTACATATTTGAGCCGTTTGGGGTTGAGACACTGGGGTCATGGAGTCCGAGTGCTCGTCGCCTTTATAGAGACATTGCTAAACGCCTAATCGATGCTTCTCAGGACCAGAAGGCTGGCTATTTTCTGGCCCAAAGAATAAGTATCGCCATCCAACGTGGCAACACAGCCAGCATTTTGGGAACCTTCCCAGTCGGCAATAACGCGGAGGATTTTTTAAACGATATTTTGTAATCTAAATATTTTTTAGTGTATAATTATGTTTATTAGAAATTGATTTTGATTTTATATTTTTTATTTTATCTTACAAAATTAGATTTAGATGTGTTTTTTTAGATTCTAAATGAAACTTTGATCTCTGATTGGATTATTTTTATAGTTTATTTTTTATTTTATATTTAGTTTTATTTGGATTTTGTACATGTAGTTTTATTTGCCTTACAACCCATTGTTCTCCTCAAAGTACACAAAATAGTTACCTAAACTTGTACTTTTGACCCGATGTTCTTCCACAAGAACTTAAAATTGTATAATTAAATCTATGAAAATAGGTTCCTTTCTATCTCATTATGTCACACAAAAGAGGTTTTAAATATATGTATCCTATATCACTCGTTTTTTGACATTGTTATGCTTGGGCTTTTAGCCTGTATAAAATTTTGTTCTAATGGAAGAACACTGGGTAATTATCGGTTATAGTCCGTTTTTAGCTTGGGCGCCAGGAGGATATGTATCTGCCTTAATGATAAAAAAATCAATTGGATACGTTGAATTTATCGTCCAAAACGTAAGATAGGCTGACGTTCCACTTAATGGGCACATGTTGCAACTCATTGAATCTACGACGCGACGTTCTTAGGTCTGGTTATTTATTCTTTTTATTCCCTCATTTTATTCTCCATCGAGTTGATGCTACTAGATCACTAGTGTTAACGAAAGTGACGAAAGTTCATTCAAATGTTTATTTTTATAGGGTAGGTATTTATTAAACATACAGAGCAAAGACCTTATAATACAACGGACATAGGATCTAGAACAAATCGCAAGAAAATAGTGTCCTAGAGTCGACCTATACATTATACATAGGCATACATAGATATAAACAAATTTCATATTAAAATTTAAACCTTGATTCAACGGAATAGTGTTCACTTTTGTTTGCACTAATTTATCGCATTACGTAGCTTCTATCTGTCCGCCTGACTAATTCACCTTATACTTGAACTTATACAGCTTATACTTGAACTACGTGAACATAGAAACAATGGAGTAGGTTTATTTTGTTAAAGTCTTTTAAGGATTCCATGATATGTACCTACGTAGGCGTAATGATCAATGTAAGACTACAATAAATTCCATAATCTTATAAATTGTAATTACTTGTTTATGTTAGACGAAATAAGCTGAAAAACTAATTAACGACTGACAAAGATTTTTTTTCGAGTCAGTTTCATAATAAGTAACTGTAGTGTATGAATAACAAAAAGGGAATTAATGAATTTAACTAATTATAATATTATAAATGCCAAACTTCTTGCGGGTGTCAAAGTTCTTCCGCTTTCATTACTATTTTCATAACGCTATGTCGCTACGTCTACTACAAGATAGCCGTGTTTCAAGTGACTGAATTAGTTGCTAAAACTGCGCATCATTAATTTATTTTTATCTTATGGTTAATTTTTGGGATACGAAATTATTGGCTACTAGCCTATCACCGTGACTCCGCCCGCGAGATATAGTTATCTCGGCCCCGATTCCCGTGGGAATACAGTACCGAGAATCCAAATAAAAAGAAAATAACAGTACATACACGAAATAAAATGACATGTGTAATTATATTTATGACAAAACAATGATACCCTGTGAAAATTAAAAACATATTTGGGCTTATCTCCTCCATTCAATCAAGGGATTCTTGTACAAGTTTCATAAAGATCGGACCTCTTTTTGTTATGTCCATAAAATGAGCCGAACAAACAAGATTGTTATTTTTTGGATCAAAATATTCTTCTCGCCGTGCTAGGGCAATAATATTTTTCCATTGTGCACAGTGTACTGGATCCCGAGGAAAACTGAAATAGATGTTGGTTCATATAACGAAAAAAAAATCATAAAGAGCCAAGGCGTCTCCACTATAATCTTTGTTCCAAATAGTTTTATCGCTATCGGTAATCCGAATAAATCTGAATGGTCATTTTGTTAGTACATTATTCAGTGAAAATGAAATGGTCTCTTTCTTTTTACTGAGCTTGGGATGAGTTCGAAAGAGACAGATAGGTACTTCGGTATTGGACTGGATTGCAATATTTACTTTTGTCTTTTAATTTATTATCGACGAAATACTGTATTTTAAGTGAAATAATAAATTGCAAATAATAAAACAAAAGCTTATTTACTGAAAATATGATACACCGTCTTCAATTTGCTTTTTTTTCGTAGTTTTTACACGTTTTTACAATACAGTACGGCATTGTGCAACGTGTTGTCGTTCAGTTGTCAAAATCAAGACTGGCGCGCGATTGTTTCTCTTTTAGCGTTTTGTTTCTCTTTTAGTTCGGACACTTTTGAGCGATGATCCGAAATCCATTGTATTTAAAATCATTGATACAGAGTGTAATATTTATATGGGCAGCATGGAAAAGTCTGAAACTATAAGACATACAAAGATCTGTTCTTAGTAACCATGTAATCGATTGTAGTAAAAATAGAAAACTGAATTATGATATTAAGCATTATGATTTAAAAATAAACTGTATACATAGTCCACTGTATACAGCTATAGATATACCCTGTATACAGACTCTTCGATTTTTTTTAGTTGTTTAGATTTATATGATGTATAGATTTGATAAAATACCTATCCTAAGTTACAAATAGCAAATAAAGTCACACTTTTATAAACAACATCCACCTTGGTATCATTTTTGAAACCTGATTTTAATAGTCGATTTTGTCAAATTTATCGATAAAATGTATCGACACTGTTACATCAATAGTGGGCGGTAACTTTTGGTAGTGTCTTTATAGTGTTATGATATAAAATGTATAGGTATGTGTTTGTGAAAATGATAATGTGTTATTCTTATTGTCATGTGTGAGTTTCGTAGTGGCACCCGATTGGGTTTGAGCGTCTGAGAATGTGTGCGTGTCGATGACCCCCCCGCACCAAACATGCTAGACTTTTATGTATCGGGAAAATGCATAATGCCATGTCCCGTCGTATACGGCGACAGCGTATACGACGACCGCGTTGGTCTATGCTTGTGTGCGACTTTAAGCATCAAATACACGTTTTTGAAAAGTCAGTTTAGAATAGTTTTCATTGTTTGATCTTTGATTATATATGATTATATATATATATATATATATATATAATCAAAGTGATACGTGATATGATACGTAGTATCTCTATTAGATCTGTGTGTGTGATGTAGATTTTCAGAAGGCTGAAGTAAAGGTTTTGATAAATTTGTAGGAAAGGATTTCTAATATTCTAATATGACCCTTGTTTTATGATACAGTTTAGTTTTAATATGATTTAAAGAAAAAAGAAATATATTATGAAATAAAACAAAATATACAACTAACAGATGAGTTTTTATTGATTTGATAATCAATTTAGGATCCCTGTACCACAAGAAAAGGAACTTAGAGGTACCTACTAGGTGCTGCTACGCTGGCTGCGCTGCTGCATATTGAGCGGAGTGTTTTCGGTAACAGTACAAAAAGCGTGCGAAATTTCTCCCATAGGTTTAACATGTTTTTGGTTCCTCAAATAAATAGTATTATTGGCGCCTTTTTTAAATTTCTGACTCCGTCACATTTTTTGCACATCTAGTTTAATTTACTTCAAAAAATTCTAGAATCCACCAAGTAGTTACTGAGATACAGCGTTACATTTAATCGCATTGGAGTCGCTGTATGGGAGCTCCGTTCGCCTTCGGCTCACTCCGCTCAATGAGAAACCCCTCGATAACAATTTCAAGTCTATGCGCGATCATGTCCGCGTAGTTTGAACAGAGCCACGTTGGAACCACGTTTTTAGAAAAGATGACGAGATTCATTTCGATTCGATTTGATAATTCATTCACACGCTTGTCTCGTGTCTCGCGACTCGCGTCTCGTCTCGCCACTCGCCACCACCATTCCCATTTTTAAATGTCAAATGAAAATGTCAATAATGTCAGTTGTCAGAGTCAGTGTCAAATCCAATAAAAAACAATTGATTGTTTTGATGTTTCGTAAATATAATTTTAATAAAATGTCAAGATAATTATTGTTTGTTTTGTGATATATGTACCTACCTACTTAATTAATTATAATTCTTTTGACGGGTCCGTGTGATAACGTATTGTCTTTAGATTTCTATTTAAAACGAAAATCAAAGAAAAATGGATGATTGTTCAGAAATAGTAAAAACTACATGTTGTACTTGTCTTAGCAGAGACCGCAAGTTGTCCCAACTGTGTAGAATATATGATGGAGTGAACAATTTGTATATACTGTTGTCTCACGACTCGGAGGCATATAGAGTAAACTATTTGCTTATTTTATAATATAAACACGTCTCAAGTCCCCCAGAGCCTCGTCCATCCCTCAGCATGTGCACCGTGTGCAGGTGAAGTATAACTTGGGCCTGGGAGATGACGCTAGGGCATCTTAGCACCCTAAAAGAGGTAAAATTTGATTCTTCATTATTTGTGAGTGATATAAGCTATTTATTTATGCCAGTTAACAAGAACTTTGTTTTGCAATGCCTTGTCCATCAATGTGCTGTGCAGGTTCACCACTTGCTGGTGTGTTGGTTTAAGGCTCTATAGGTCTAAGCGAGATGCCTGAGCATGTTTACTAAATTTTTATGTCATATTTACAGGAAGGTTTCTTTAAGGAGAGTGCAAGTTTATTTATATGCTGGGAATGCAGAGCTACAATTTGCAGACTAACTCGGTTCAGAGAACAAGCTAGCATTGCACAGAGGCAGCTGAGTTGCATTGCAGATGGACAGACAGATGTTAGTTCTTCAATAGGTGGTCAATTATATTCTTAGTCACTATAGGCTATTTGTGTTGAGAACCCTAATGTATATATGTGTTGAAACAAATATTGGTGTGATCACAAAATATGTTTCGACCCAGGAATCGAAAATGTTTTTTTCTATCTATTATAAGTTTAATACTGATGTATCTGTTTACAGATATGTTTATTACTGGTCTAGATCCCAAGCTTATTTAGGTAAGTTTTCAGCTAGATGACGTTTGATAATGTCTGATATTGCCTTTAGAATATAACACAACTTCCAGAAGTTACTGACCCGCTGAGTAACTTTTGTATCTGGCGGGATGTTTGGGTCTAGCTATCGGTTTGGCTGATTTAATACACACTTAAAGTAACAGCCACACAGATTAAGTGGGATCAACAGCCTTCTTAATAATTAAAATTACACGTGCCAGAATCTTAAAAATTTACAACTTTTAAGCGTCTGAGATAAGAGCCCACCGGAATTGTCTGGCAGTTAAAGAATATTATTTTATTATTCTAATTCTACAATATATGTATTTAAAAATCTGCCTCTAGGTAATGACCCAATTTTAAATAACTCTTTCATAAAAAGCTATTTTATACAGAAGAAACATAGGGCTTATTTACAATTTCAGATAAAGTATCTAGAGTGTCTGTCTCAGCTATCAAGATGTACCCCTCCATCAATATCAGTCGCTTCAAACATATCTCAGGATGAATCAGACAATTTTATAGACTGTGATGTGAACATAGATATTAAATCAGAAAGTGATGAAGACATACCTATCAACCAATCAAATTCTATCCCTCCCCCTCCCAATCCTATTAAATCGGACATTGAACGCATAGAAGCACATGTTATAAACAAGGAACAACTAAAAAAAGAATGCAAAGTTGAAAAAGAAGAATTATGTAACTCGAGTGCCAGAATGATCTGCCAGGAGATAGTGGAGGTTAGAATGTCTTAAGTCTATAGTTTCTGTGATTTATATTGGAAAGTTATATATTTTGATAACCAGTTGTTTACATGGTCTTATTTGCAGGACAAAAGAAAATATAATCAAGAGATCAAAAATTCATCAAAAATTGACAACAAATTTCTATGTACAGAGTGCAATCAAAATTTTGAGTAAGTATTATTGGCATTATGTTTGTTGAGCTGTTGCCAACAAGGAATGGTTTAGAAGTAGACTCAGAGGCACTTATTTATATGTTTGGTTATTTTTATTCCTGGATTGAAAACGAGTGGTGTTATTAGTTTAACCAACATTGGATTTTGATCAAAAAGCTCACATCAAAATTGTGTATCCGTTCGATTGATCTCATGCCACAGACAGCATGAGCGAACAACATGCAATGGGCTCACAGGAAACCTGACCCCCAAAATCGTACATGTCAAATCTAAATATCTTCCAAATAAATTCAAAACGAACTCCCCGCTCCCCGCGCGTTGGGGCGCGATGGACCAGTTTGGATGCGAGTTTTTTTGTTCGAAAGACGTTGTGATCGAGATGGTTCTTAGCTATAAATGTTGAAGATCATCAGCTCAGTTGATGAAGGGGTTTTACTCACATGTTGGGGATTTACTCACAAACCGAGCGAGTGAAATGACCGAAGCGTTTACATTTCGACGACAATCCTGTCGTCGTCCGTATATCTGTCTGTATTTGTGTTCCGGGCTAGCGGCCACACTTTTTATCAGATCTCCACGAAATTTGTCACAAGTATTCCTTGCTGCCTCAACCTCAAAACACATTTACTATTCGTTTACCTAAGCATGCACTTGTGAACTAATCTTGCGCAGACGAAGCGCAAATTTACTAAATAACCACATTCATATTAAACTAACTTCAAAAAGTGTATATTGTTGTTAGCACCAGGAATGCAAAATGGAGGCACATGCAGCGTCACCACAGGGAGGGATACATGTGCTCTACTTGCGACAAGTCGTTCACCTTCAAGCACAACCTCCTCAGTCATCTACTGTAAGTTTAAGGTTTGTTTGTTACCATAGACGTACTCAGCTTCGTGCATGCCACCCTTATGGCCAGCTGCTGTAAGAACGGTGGTGTACTAAGGACTCAGGTCGCTATCATGTAGGCTGGAAGCGAGCCTGGTTAAGTTAGAAAGAGGCTTCGGAACTGAAGAGGGTGCATCCAGCGCCTACTTGTGCCATTGAAACAATAACGTAAGTTTCCAAGAGACTTGGAGTCTCTAGGAAGATCATGCGGTACCCTCCTGTTATGCTGACAGCCAAGGTCTTAAACATGTCTATTTTAAATAGACATATTTACCGTCAGTCTATCAACACAATATCAATCAGGCGACAGGAAGGAGGACGCTACCGGAGCAGGTGAAATGCTGGAGACAGGCAGCAGGCTGCACGATGCGGTGCGGGTGCGGTTTGTATGCGGCGTCGTGTACAGGTTTCGTTGGTTCTTCTTCTTTTTTTAAAAACGTGTCCATCGATATTCATCGATGATTTCGCCAATGTCAAGGTAATGCTTGATTAGTTGATAGTCCCGCACAGAAGAACTAGTTATTCCTAACTAGCTCCAGGTGCAGGACAAGAAACGTTATTCGGTATGTGAATGTCTGGGAACCCGATTTTTGTGGAGCGCCAGAGGTAACCTAAAAAGCCACCAGCCACGCGCTCAGCAAAAATGGAACTCCAGGTTTTGTTGGTTAGTCTGCATTCCCAACCAAGTTAAAAATATCCACCTTAAGGGGGACGTTTAACATGCTCATTATTTTAAAAACCTAATTTATCCATTTGTACTATACAATAGAAAACACCATCGTCCCCCCGCGCGTACAGAATGCCCGGTCTGCCACAAGCAGGTCCTTAACACCGAACTCGAGGTGCACTCCCGGAAGCACTCGGGTCCCGAACAGCACACGTGTGTCGAGTGTGACAAGAGCTTCGTCAGCAGAGCCTCCTACGAACAACACCTCAAGTATACAACAGCACACGTTGCTGCGGCGATTCTTAAGTAAGCGTGTTTTAAAATTATTATAGGTACTCCTAAATATCTATTAGGCCCGTTTTGGCATTTTTCATCACAACGTAACTGGTTATATAAGCATATGACTTGGTATGTGATACTCACGATAAATCGATACTAGTTTGTATGAGTTTGTGATCGATTTGATTACCTATACATAATGCATTGGGTTAAAGTTCTGATTAGAACATTTTATTTTAACTTTAATATTGTAGGTATTGGTCATGAACTAATCAAAAATACAATAGTACAAAAGGTGTTATCTTATTAGGGTTCCGTACCCAAAGGGTAAAACAGGAACCATTTTTTTTAAGTCCGCGCAAACGTGGCCGCTCTTACGTCCATTGCCGGACGTCGTTCGGGTCACGCTCGTCGTTGGGTTACGGTATTATCCCGCGTCGGTGAGTGAACCTGGTTGCGTGCTGCAGGGGGGGCCTCAGCCCTTCTAGCCTGCCTGACCCTTTAGCCTGAAGTCCGGGGTGTAGACTAATGTTCCAGTTAGTTATAAAAATTAAAAACCAAGATAAGAAATCGAAATTCGAGAAATCAGCAAACGCAAAGCCAGTCTGTTAACGTTTGACGTGTGTGACGTAGGTACATTATTTCGACAGTAACTTTTTTTTTAAATCCGCGGCCCTGGGCCGCGCCCGAACTTACGTCTATTGCCGTGCGCCTTCGGTAAACACTGAAAGAATTTCCAGTGGCGCCCGGCGGACCTTGGCCACCTGTGGCCGCTGCGTGGTGGTCGCATCTTTGGGGTTGGGTTTTATCTCGCGTCGGTGAGTGAAGGCGTGCGTGGGGTGAAGTCCCACATCACGCAGCCCTTCTAGCCTGCTTCTGTAAGGACGGTGGGTTGCTAATCCATCGTCCTCAGGCCCCGATCATGGAGGTCGATGGTCCTGGGCGTAGTCACGTCTGCGGAGCCCTTGCCGCACACTTCGGAACTGAGGGGGGAGGGTACGCTCCCTCACCCTACCGGCCGCCTCCTTCACAAGCATAACCTGCTCGCAGAAGGAAACGGCCGCGTTCCACTGGCTCTCGCTAGAGACCACGGCTCGTAGCATAATCTCCAGCGAGAGGGTATCTACGCCCAGGCCCACAACGAGGTCCCGGCGCTCACTCGCCCATGCTGAGCACCAGCGTGTCGAATGCCGTGTCTTCGCCGGAAGCCTCGCAGTGTTGACAGGCGGGTGTGACCTCACGATGCATACGAAACAGATAATCACCAAAGTTTCCGTGCCCGGTGACGATCTGTGTCACACGTGGTCACCGTGCTGCCTCTGCAGCCACTCCTCCATGATTTTCTACAGTACCTGGTTTCCAGTACTATTTTAATCATACGGATGCGTTCGGTTATTAATTGATGCGTTCGGTTAATATCATATTATTATTTTATTTTTATTGCGGTGTTCTTATAACATAATGACGAAAGTTTCTCTTTGATCCCCAGAGATAATTTCTAAAAATATTTGGTTATCTCTAAAAATATTAAGTTTTCGCACAAATCCTGCCATGATTATTTGGGTGGGTACCTAATAGGGTGTAATTATTTGGCAGAAACGACAATTTTTTTTTTAATATCGGTCATTTTCACACAACGTCATCTAGTCGAATCGAATGCACTACCGACCACGCCACCGAAGCAGTTTTTTGAATTGTCTTTGCAGAGTTCCGATTTCGCATTATTTGCTTGATGTTCAGCAGATTCAAGTGTGCGGAATGCGACAAGGGGTACAAGTCGCGTGTGGAACTGCGAGACCACATCGACTACATGCATATTGGCAAGACGAAACATAAGTGCCCCATTTGTGAAAAGGTCAGTCACTAATACTCTTATCAACTTTAAATAGACAAACGTCTCAGAAAGTTGAAATTTTCATAGATGATGTATTTCTGTTGCCTCTATCTATAACAACAAATACTAAAAGAACAGAATATAATAAATATTTAAAGGCGCTCCTATATATAAAAAAGTGTTTTGTTTTTTGCCGTTTTGGTACGGAACCCTTTGAGCGCGTGTCCGACTCGCACTTGGCTGGTTTTTTTAATAGTACCTTTTAGAGTTTTTGAACGGAATTCTCTTATACAACAGTAATGTCCGTCCGTGAACAACTTTCAACTCGAGAACGGTAAGAGCTAGAGACTCAGTGTAAACGCCAATCGACTTAGCATAGTCGAAAACCCCCCTCCAAAATGAACTTGACCTTTGACCTCTGATCACAAGATCAAGGTCAAAACTAGGTCAAATCGAGAACGGTAATAGAGCCTCAAGACCAGCTGCAATCAATTCAGCATGGTCAAAGACCTTTAAAATGAACTTGACCTTTGACCTCAGATCTCAAGGTCAAGGTCGAGAACGGTAATAGCTGCAACCAACACAGCATTGTCAAAGGCCTCTAAAATGAACTTGACCTTTGACCTCTGATGTCAAGGTCAAAACGAGGTCAAATCGAGAACGGTAATAGAGACTCAAGACCAGCTGCAATCAACTCAGAATGGTCAAAGACATCTAAAATGATGTTGAACTTCATGTTTTCATGTCAGTTTTTAGATTTTGAGATTAAAAACTTTCGAAAACTCTAAAATACACGCTGATTTTATCACCGTCAGCAGTCGAAAGGGTTCGCTCTCGGAATAATATTTGGATTCCTTTTTTAACATCGAAATTACTGTATTGATAATAATAAAAAAAATTGTCATTTCTGTAATTCTTCTCACTCGATCAAGTTTAACATTAGTAGCAGTACGATATTTCATTGATGAATTGACACGAACGGGCGCGGCGCGCTCGCCAGGCTGCACGTCTCGCACACACATCCACCCTTCGAGCGCTTCTGAGTACCGCGCAAATCATGTGTTAGGGAGCAATGACCCCGCGCAGCCAATATGGCCAGTATCACTACGAAACATACCTACTTGAACATAAAGTACATACTCCAATTTCTCCTTCGTACTTTACACGGGCTTAGGACCGTCTGTAATACCTACTTTACTATTAACGATAGTGACTTAATGACTTTTGAACTATGTAATAATATTAATAAAAATCACTGAGCTACAACTGACTGCGAGGAGTTATTTCAGGCGTATTTAAAAAATTGGAGCTATTTACATATAAAATCAAACTTACATACCTATTTACAGTTTATTTACACTAATTTACAGTTCTCTGTACCGAAGTAACTGCTCGATATGGAGTCCATTCCTTTCGATACACAAACGTGCACGTTTCAATTGATTGTCTTTCAACTTGTTCAATGTGTCTCTATCACTTTAAGTGCTCCGGCTGGGAGTACAATCGCCTAGCCTCTTGTAGGGTGTGGTTAGCAATGGCATACAATTGTACCATTGCTAGATACTCCACGTTCGAATATTCGTACTGACGACTCATTTTACTCACTGACACACACGATTACGCAACCGACGCCGGCGCTGTCACGAGGTTCACTACGGGGGGAGCCGCAGTGTCGGTCGCTCTCGCGCCGCTAGGAGGATTCGGAGGGTACGCTGAGGTCGGGGGCCGGGGGCGGCGCACTCTGTGCCAGCGCGATGCGCGGGATGTGGTGGCTTGGCGACTGGCGTAGTTTGTTGAATGAAAACGAACTGTACCGTAACTATCGTTGTAAAACTTAAGTATTTAAGAGATTGAGTCCCCTACGACGGGTTCTCATTTGATGTCTAGAAACTAAATATTTTTTTTAGATTTCTAAAAAAAATGCGTTTGTTTTTCAAAGTAATGCTGCCAGTTGGTTCAAAAATTATTCCGAAAGCGAACCCTGATACACGCTGATTTTATCACCGTCAGCAGTACGCAATACTGCTGACGGTGATAAAATCAGCGTGTATATGGCAAATTTTTGCCATATTTTTAACTTGTTTTGTTTTGTTTGGGATTGTTTACACTTTATCCTCTGTATTCTGTCCTTCTTCTCAATTGAATGTATTATTTTAATTTATACAGACAGCGCTGTAGGTACCTGAAACACTCTCTTCCCGATTTTTCATCTTTTAAAGGAATGGTTATAGAATTTCAGCTCGAATCGAAACATGCGTCGACATATAACGTTAGTTCACGAGAAGATACCACCGGCGCGCAACAAGACATGTCACTTTTGTGGACACGCCTTCTCTGTAAGTCCTCCTAAGTAATACTCTCCTGTATTCAAATTCGAGCCTTAAGACGCTGGTCGTATTGTAAGGTATATAAAATCTTTATGCTGGTTGTTCATAAATTGACAACTGTCTAGAAAAATATGTAAAGGAAAATGTCATTCATTGTGATTTAGTTAAATAACTTAAATAATAGTTTGATTCTGTTTACTTGGATAAATAGTGTTCATTAACCATCAGGATCGTTGTTAAATGAAGATAAGTTTACATATATTTCGATTAGTAGTTATGTAAGATTGTAATTGTAGCTTCGTCATAACACGTCAATATCTTGAGTGAGACCTATCCGTTTCTACCGTTACCAGTGTACATCATGCTGTTCGCTGCCCGAAACACATAATACCGACAGACAGACAGACGTACGGACGAAAGCAAAATTGTCTAATCTCGAAATGTAGACGCCTCGCTTGCTCTATTAATTCTCTTTCTTAGGCGACTCGTGTATTTCGTTCGTGATCGAACTCCTCCTAAACGACTGCATCGATCTTTTTGAAATTTGGCACGGTCATAGTAACCATCACCGTGAGTGCATATATCTGAATTCGGTCTGATCGGTCCAGTCGTTTAGGAGTTCGACCCGGATCGACAAACTCAGCTCAATTATTGCAACAGCAGAATGTATAGCATACCTAGTAATATTTGTTTGTACATTTCAGAGTAACGCCATCTTACGGGCTCACATCCGTACACACACTGGGGAGCGTCCACTAAAATGTGAGCTATGTGACGCAACCTTCGCACATCCTGGCGCTTTGTATGGGCACAAGAAACTAAAGCATCGACAAACGACCAAATAAATATATTATTTTTATAATGTAACGATTTTTTAATTGGCAACCCTTTTTATTGGGAATGCACACTTATAAGAGCCGAACGAGTCGAACAAAACGGATTTTTGAATTCTGTAATGTCTGTCCTGGCTGTTAAGAGTTTTGGTTTGAATTAGAGAGTGGCTAAGTACGGATTTCCTATAATGCCCGGAGACGGCAATAGGCTTTCCCCCTATTACGTGGGACTAACGAAATTAGTGGTAAACTGTGGGTGTGTAATGCACCTCTGCCTACCCCTTCGGGGATATAGGCTTGATATGTGTGTGTAGAATAACTACTGTTTAAATAAGTCAATGGAACCACATAAGTAAGTAAGTTTAATTTTGATCGTAGTTAATTGAACATTTATAACTAAATAAATAAATATTTTTGGACATTTTCACACAACATAATTTTTTTTTAATATCATCATAGTATCTTTATTCACATGAAAACAATAATAATACACTTACATTATGTAGGTACCTATTAACAGGTAGGCAGCTCATTCTAGTAAGTATACACTTAGGGCACAAGGCCTATTAAAATTCCTTACATGGTTTTTTTGTTTCTCAATTCTACTTTTACACAACGTCTGACGTCATCTAGCCCAAACTAAGCTATACATAAGTTTGTGCTTTTTTTTTCCGCGGCTCTAACGTCCGTTGCCGGGCGTCTCTGGTTCACACGCTGAAGGTATTTCCAGTAGCGCCCGACGGACTTTGACCACCTCTGTGGTCTCTGCGGGGGTTTGGTCGGGATGAGAATCCCGCGTCGTGCTATAAGTTTGTGCTATGGGATTTAGACAACTGATAAACATACTTATAATTTCTAAATACATAATATACAAAGAAAACATCCAAACTCCGAAACATACATTTGTGGATCACACAAATATTTGAATCGACCCGGGAATCGAACCCAAAGCTCCGGAGTCGAAAACCGATGCACTACTGACCACGCCACCGTAGCAGTTTAATTGCACTTATTAATTGTATATTCCAATTAATTTATTTTAATTGAAGCAAGTTGATTGCAAGATACAGTTTAAAAATGTTAATACTTATGTAGGTACCTACTTGTTAGAAAGTACCTAGGTACTTAATATTTTTAATTGTTGTAAGAAACAATTCCCCACCCCAAGCGAGGTGAGAAGAAAATCACGAGTTGGGGGCCCTCGGGATATTTAAATATTGAACTCGCATCAAATAAAAATAATGTTGTGAAGACGAATTATCGTTTTAACGATGCTAAGAAATCTAGGCGGCGCGCCGCTACGTTCTTTGTCTCCTCCTGATGATATAAGGCGGCGGCGTGGGAACTATTTCATCATTAGTTGGAGGACGTCTAACTGGTTCATCATTACCAGAACGGGCTCCTACATGCAGGCATGGCATACTTGACGTACTTGAATTGTATGGTATTTGTTTACCTACACAAGTAACAAAGTAAAAAAATCCACGACTCGTGGTCTGTCTCCAGCGTCGCGGAATAGTAATTCCGTGGTCACCGAAACACCTATTTAAGAAAATGCACCAATCAAACCCGAATCCATAACTGAATACTGAATAAAAAACGGACTTGTAGTTTTGGAGAAAAATGGCAACATTGATTTGCACAAACATCCTCTTACCACAAACGCATAAACCGTCTTCGTTTCGGTTTGAGTAAAAATAGTAGGTACTTATTAAATTATTTTGAATGTCGCTTCGCTTTCCATGGTTTTGGGGCAGATCTTAAAATTTACTTCTTAAGTAAATACAAGCGATGAGATGAAGTGCAACATCATGCCTAGCTAAAAAGAAGCTGAATTATTCAAATATATATATTTTAATGTTTTTTTTTAATTTCAACAAAATGGGTTGATTTGCCATATAACCAATAAAGCGGCAACACCAAACTAGGACAAAAAAAATTTTAAAAGTCACATATTACATGTCAATGTCAATGTCAAAAAACTAAAAACAAATCCTTAAAAATTTTAAAAATTGTTTTTTTGTTGAACTCAGTTGAACTGAAATGAACTGTGGTTGAGTGTTGAGTGGTTGTTTGTCCTGGTTGTTGAAGTTGAATTTGTTATTGTGTATTGTTTTGTAATCTTCTGAGTGGTCCGTGTGTTTTCGTACTGTGCCCCTTCATTTTTATTTTAAAACGAAGATACTTAATCAAAGAAAATGGATGATTGTTCAGAAATAGTCAGAAATACATGTTGTACTTGTCTTAGCAGAGACCGCAAATTATCCCAACTGTGTAGAGTATATGATGGAGTAAACAATCTGTATATGCTGTTGTCTCACGACTCGGAGGCATATAGAGTAAATAATTTGCTTATTTTTATATTTTGAACACGTCTTAAGTCCCTAAGGGTATACAGAGGCGTTTATTTTGCCCACATTTCATGTAATAGGGGGTCAGCCTATTGCAGTTTCCAGGCACTTTGAATACCTACCTATCTCTACCAGAGACTCGTCCGTCCGTCAGTCAGCAGGTGCACTGCTTGCACGTGAGTATGATTTGGGGCACGAAGATGTTGAAAGGGCCTCTGAGTGCCTAAATATTTTAAAGACGAAATATGTATTTGTTTGCTAGTGGGTAAACTTTCAAACTACTAAAGCTATGCAGAGATTTTTCTCAATTATAATATAACTAGTGGACGTTTCGCTCGTTTGATAAATTATTTACACAAAAACATTCCTCAAAAACCACTCTATCCATTGGTGGTGGGTTTAAAGATCTAAACATACATAGGGAAGCGACTTTGTTTTATAGTAGGTTATGATTAAGCAAATGGTATCTAAGACATCTGAACACCCTTACTAAATACAAATATTTTTATATCATATTTACAGGAAGGTTTCTTTAAGGAGAGTGCAAGTTTATTTATATGCTGGGAATGCAGAGCCACAATGTGCAGACTAACTCGGTTCAGAGAACAAGCCTGCATTGCACAGAGGCAGCTAAGTTGCATTGCAGACGGAGAGACAGGTGTTAGTACTAGTCAAGAGGTGGATTAATATTCCTAGTCACAGTTGTAAATATATGCGTTAAGAACGTCAATGTACAAACACAGATTCATCATGTCTGATGTATACCACATCCATTGGGAATTTTATGTAAAACTATTATTTGCTTGGGAAATAACCTACCACACCTAACATACCTAATGTTCCGTATTTCTTAGTAGAGAACGGGGCATCTGTACTATACTATTATCTATGGGTATTATTATCAGTTGTCTAGATCCCATAGCACAAGCTTATAATTTGGTACTGGAGTCTTCCTATGTGAAAAACACTAAGTATAGATGATGTTGTGTGAGAATGTCAATGTTTATTTATTTATTTATTTGGGTTGGCAGTCGCTATATGATAAATATTGAAGTTCAACTGCATCGCAGTTAGACAGGAAGGTTGACCCCAACTAGGTTGGGAAAAGGCTCGGTGGATGATGATAATTTATTTATTTAATTTCAGATGAAAACTCTAAAGTGTCTGTCTCAGCTATCAAGATGTATCCCTCCTTGTGTATCGATTATATCAAAAATGTCTATGGATGATTCGGTCAATTTTATAGACTGTGATCTGAACATAGACATTAAATCGGAAAGTGACGAAGACATACCTCCCTCTGAAACGAACATTAAAGACGAAGAGGCACACGTTATAAATAATGAAGTAAAAAAAGAATGCAAAGTTAAAAAAGAAGAATTATGTAACTCAACTGCCAGAATGATCTGCCAGGAGATAGTGGAGGTTAGAATGTCTAAGACAATCTTTTTTTTTTTTGTATTTATTTGGGTAAACAAACAACATCACAATAAAGAATTTCTTACAGTCTACATATGACATCAATATAAATGATTGTGACATCCACACCGTTTACCACATATAAAATATTTAAGGCTAAGAGTTTAGTGTCCAACAAAATAGCAATACATTCAGCAATATGTAATAACACTATAGATATGTGATGTACCAAACCAATTTTATAAAATTATGTAAATAAAATATTATACACATTATTCATATATGACAACGAACTAAAATATGAAACGGAGATCAATGTGCATCACGTAGTCCCTCAATAACCAAATTTCTATAAGCACCGACGTTTACCCCAAACATATCAATATGCCCAAAATTAACATTATAAGACTCCATCAGATGATACAAAGGTGCCCGTTTGCCCGCATTAGTGCGGATTCTATGAGTAGCAAAAAACGGATATGTACGACAGCTCCGAACAAGCAGGTTACGAGGTACACAATAATTAATAGCGTTTACAATGTCAATACAATCGTACCTATTGTGGCAAATATCGTATAAAAACATGGCTTGTATCTGCAGTCTTCAGGCTTTCAAGTCCAGCAGATGATATCTTTCTAGCAGGTTTGTATAGGATTCATGATATGTATGATAACACACAGGTGTGTGCAGTACAGACTGCACACATCGCAAGAACTTTCGTTGTACCCTTTCTAATCTATCAGAATACGTTGAATAAAGTGGATCCCAGATACAAGTTGCGTATTCTAATTGCGAGCGAATTATAGTCTTATAGAGATACAGATATGTCTGAGGTCGCCTGAAATCGTTGCCGGCTCTCAATACAAATCCATACATTTTGAATGCTTTACTACAGATACTATCAATGTGCACATCCAGGATCAACTTACTATCCAAAGTCACGCCAAGGTCACGGACTGTCTCTACTCTGTCAAGATAATGGCCACTAATTGAGTAATTGGTTTTACGGGACATTTTATTGCATCACTCAGGCTTTCAATTAATTGAAAAAGATTTTTCCCTCGCCTATCCGGAATATTGGTTATTTCAACATTGCAATTTCTCGCCTGTTGCTCCATAGAATTGACTTTATCTTCAAGTATCTGTACTTTGCTCAATTCCGATTCCAAGTTTTTTACCACTTCGGTTGTAGATTGCTGGTCCTTCTCATACCCATCAAACCTGTTATTTATGAATGACACTGATTCTACCACTTCTTTAATTTCCCTACGAAAATTCTCCAACTCCCTGTTAAGTACGCCCATCACCGTTGTATTTAATTGGTTTAGCATCTCCTGAAACTCTGGTTTTATTATTTCCCTAATCATGGTTGGTAAGTCACTGTTTTCAACTTCCGCGGTTGGTGGTGATGGTGGGTTAACAGCTACTCTCTTGGCACCCCCATGCTTGGACGCTTTTTGGATAGGAGTAGAATCCTTCCTAGGTATTTTAGGAGTAGTACTCACGCATGCGGGACACTTCTATGATTTGGCTTTGTTGGGAGAAATCGCAAGAGATACACAAGCGTTATGATATAACTTTCCACAAGTAGAACATTTTATAGAGTTTTCATTATCATCATCCCCTGCACAACAACCCCACTCAACACATTTGGTAGCCATAGTGATGTAGTAATAAGGACAAAGAAAAAAAAAATCTCTTGTGCACACACTAGTCCTCACAGAGGACAATCACAAGCACGACGGATCTGCAATTACTTAATCTTTAACGGCTAGTTTCGTTTTCTAGTGGTGAGATATATGAGCGGCGATGCACGCTGTAAGCGCTCTTATGCTTAGAACTTAACCGTGCGAATGGCGTGCACTGTTCGATAGAACTAACTGACAATACCCACTAATGTTCACTTAACGTATAATAGTTTTAACTTTTTATACTCCCGTTCTATATTCTATTCCACTTTTTGCAAAATTATTACGATTTATAGTTAATATTATTACGATAATCACTTCACCACAGTGCAAAAAACAACTGGTACTAGTTATAGGACACTTTAATAAACTCTTCGAACGATATTTTATTTTTTAAGTTAAGAGTAGATTTGTACGTATGTTAACCGTTCGAGTGTGATGGCAAAGATGAATTGATTAAGAGAATCGTTTTTGTAATTTATATTGGAAAGTTATTGGATTAGTTTGATAACCAGTCGTTTACATGGTTTCATTTACAGGGCAAAGATAATCAAAAGATCAAAAATTTACATGGCAGAAGAAAAGATAATGAAAAGATCAAAAAATTACATGGCAGAAGGAAAGCCAATCAAAAGAGCAAAAGTTTGGTCATAGACAACAAATATCTATGTACAGAGTGCAATCAATATTTTGAGTAAGTATTATTGGCATTATGTTTTTTGAGCTGTTGACAACAAATGCATGGTTTAGCAGTCATTTATTTATTTGTTTGGCTAGTTTTATCCCCAGATAACTATAGTTACTATATGACCTGTGTATCTGCTGTCTGTCTGTGGCATGATAGAAGCCGAATGGATGAACCAATTTGGATGAAAGTTTTTGTGCTCTAAAGCCAATGTGATCGTCGACATTTTTTGCAACGGTTTTGATTATTGTTTGGGGGTAAATAGATGCAAACAAATACCGACTATATTATTTTATAATTAAAATTAAATGTTTTCAAAAATTATGCCTTCATATTTAACAGACTTTAAAAATTGTTGTGTTAGCACCAAGAATCAGAAATGGAAGCACATGCAACGTAACCACAGGGAAGGCTACAAATGCTCCACTTGCGACAAAAGCTTCGCCTTCAAGAACAACCTCGTCAGACACCTACTGTAAGTATGTATGTTACCGTGGGCATACCCAGTTATTGGCCCAGGAAGGGGCAAGTTAGACTGTTTTTTTTTGTATTTACGTACATCGCCTTCCTATACGGCTACGGCACCTATCCCGCAGGATAGATCCCCATGTCCTAAAATCGAGGTTTGACTACCCGCTAAACCACCACGGTGTTTCTCCTTCGCCTTAGCCGGGTCACCGGATAGGCAGATACTGTTAATCGACGGCGACCCCGGCATAGGAACCCTTAAATATTAAAGTAACTTGCACTAAGTAGGTTCTGTGTCGTACGCGAGGTCCGTACGACACAGAACCTACTTGCCAGATTCTTTCTCACCAGATTTACCCATTGCCTTGCGAATCTGGCAGTAAACCAAATTGTATAACAAAAATTATGTAACTTTAGAAACCATAATCTTGACGTTAATAAACTGTTACCTTGTGGTCGGTTCCAAATTAATACAACAAGACGAGGATATGTGCCGCAACGGGAAACGGCACGTTTCCCGTTGCGGCACATATCCTCGTTATCCGCTGATGCCTTAAGGGGGGGCTCCGTCTTACCACCGCCGCTGTCACCTTCTATGCGAGAGGTGATGGTGGCGAAGAGGGACTCACGCTCCCGCGGCGGTTGAGGGGCTGGTCGAGGGAACTGTCTTCACATTTACCGGCCTGAGGAGCCCGACGCGTCGACGACGCCCGTGTTTCGGGGGCATCACTTCTACGTTGATGAAGGGGGGCGGGAGCCCTCCGCGGAGAGCACTTGCGGGCGTCCCTTTACCGGGTCGCCGCCGCGCCGTCGATTAACAGGGACTGCCTATACGGTGTTCCAGCTAAGGCGAAGGAGAAACACCATTGTGGCTTGTGCGTTAAGACTGCATATCATCAGGTCCTTAAAAAGACCCACCTTAAGAGTGACGTTTACCATACTCCTTGTTACAAAACACGAATTTATTCATTGTGATTATACAATAGATTACACAAGGAGCCGCCCGCGCGTACAGAATGCCCGATCTGTCAAAAGTCTGTCCGTCTCGACCTACTCAAGGTCCACTCCCAGATTCACTCGAGTCGCGAAAAGCACAAGTGTGTCGAATGTGCCAAGAGCTTCGTCAGCAGAGCCTCCTACGAACATCACCTCAAGTATACAACAGCACACTCTGCTGCGGCGGTTCTCAAGTAAGCGCATTTTAAATTATTATATGAGGGTAGCAGACATTTTCTTATTCATAATTCGCTTGATGTTCTTCAGATACAAGTGTACGGTGTGCGACAAGGGGTACAGATCGCGTGGGGAACTGCAGGACCACGTCAACTACCAGCACAAAGGCAAGACGAGACATAAGTGCCCCATTTGTGATAAGGTCAGTCTCTACTCTACCCTGGGGTACAAATATTGAAAATAAAAGTCATTGACACCAAAACAAACCGTGGCTATAAGTTATTTTCAACACAATACTGAATGTTAATTTTCTTCATGACGAAAATCGCGCCATAACACTTTAATATTTTGATTTATTTCATTGCAGTTTGCGAATTATTTGCCGTATTTGCGTTCAGCCATTATTTTCAATAATTTGAGTAACCATAAATTAAGTCGTTTCTTCTTCTTCTTTCTTTAAAAACGTGGCTCCATCGATATTTATCGATGATTCGCCAATGTCAAGGTAATGCTTGATTAGTTGACAGTCCCGCACAGAAGAACTAGTTATTCCTAACTAGCTCCAGGTGCAGGACAAGAAACGTTGTTCGGTATGAGAGAGTCTGGAAACCCGATTTTTGCGGAGCGCCAGAGGTAACCTAAAAAGCCACCAGCCACGCGCTCAGCAAAAATCGAACTTCCAAGTCGTTTAATATCATTGCCAATATACAGCCACGACAGCTGTCAGATGTCAGATGTCAGGCTGTCAGGTGCGCGCCATCTTGGCTAAGCATTTGTCAATCGTCATAGAGTAAAAAGTTTCGAGACTGCACAATTTTGCTTTCGTCTATCTGCCAGGCGCGTCTTAGAGGGGAGGTTGACTTGGGACCCTGAGATCTTGGTAGGACCCATTTACATCAGTTTAAATAAATTTGTATTAAGCTACTCTTTATAGGGTTATGGGAAAGGGTCGTGACTGAGTGGTAACCGCGTAATTTAACACCTTGCAACGGTTAAGGAATATTGAGGTGACCATTTCTTAAGACATTTTGAGACCTCGTGCCGGTTCGACCGGTTGTATGACAACCGGGACCGACGCGACGGCTTAACATCTATGACAGTCGTTACGGGTATTTGGAGCCCTGAAACAAAATCCGACTGGTCTACCCAAGAGCTTCGATATAGCCCATGGGATGTGAAGTTCAGATGGCAGTCGCTTCACGGAAAATATTGTAGTTCAACAATGGGGTAAGATGTTGAATTTTTTATATAATTGCACTAATTTCGCTGACAGTCTTGAGAATGCCTCGTGAGTAGGTGAAACATATGTCGACGTTTGAAATGTCTTCTATTTAGCGAAATTAGTGCAACTATATAAAAAATTCAACATCTTACCCCATTGTTTATCATGGATTTTCATTTTTTTTTTTAGATTCCATTCAATATTGTAGTTCAGTCGCGAGCAGTTAGACTGGAAAGGCGTACCCCGTCTGAGCTGGGCAAAGACTCAGTGGATTTTGATGGGAATGGTAGAACTAAGAAGACTTGACCGTGATTCTTATATTTCGCCCCGTTGTTGTCTTATAGGCGTTGGCCTCACGTCGCTGTGTCACGCGACACGTGCGACGCGCTCACGACGGCATCAAGGAATCTGCGCGAGACAAGATATGCCAACAATGCGGGAAGGCATTCCGGGTAAATGGAGCGCTGTATTCTCAACGACGTGTGTTTTTTACAGGATGAGCACAATTCCCTGAATTTCCAGTGGCGTCCGGCTGTAGCTTTTGTCTCCTCGGGAACAGCGGACTTTTTATTAATGACCAATGATTCAGAGCGCAAGTCTCAACTAATCGCGCACGAGTAGTACAATCTATACTTAAGAATTTGTTATTCCAATTTGCAAAAATATACAGCTTGTCACTAAATGTCACTAACAGTCAGACAGAAACATGTTGAATACCGTGAATACTATTCACGGTATTCAACATGTGACTGTTTCTACTACTTCTAAAGATACATCATACCGACAAACACACATTAAATATTTCCCTGTATCAGGCCTTTAATGTTTCCTTTATTCTAGGACGCGAAAGGTCTCCGAGAACACGAGTTGATTCACTCCGGGGAGAGACCTCTCTCTTGTGAACTGTGCGGTGCTACCTTCCGGCAAAGTGCCTCACTGTATACTCACAGGAAAAGAGTTCATAAGATATACCCACAGACCAAGCAGTTACAATTGGTCGAATAGAACTAGCAGGAACATGGAGAACCGGCTCCAAGGACCACGAGGATCCGGCTCGAAAGACCATAGGGAGGTTTTTAAACACCTCGGTACTTGGTAAGATTATGTAGGTAGAGAATTTTAGACTTAGGATATTGTCGCTGGTTATCCTACTAATATTATAAACGCGAAAGTTTGTGAGTATGTATGGATGGATAGATGTTTGTTACTCTTTCACGTAAAAACTACGGAATGGATTTTAATGAAACTTTACAATAATATAGCTTATACATCAGAATAACACATAGGCTACAATTTATAAAGATATTGTGTGAATTGTTCAAAATATGACGATAAGTGTCAAGTAGGAAGCGACGATGACAAACCGAGTGCGCGATACTACGGGAACGGGAAAAAATCCAAATTACCACGCGGACGAAGTCGCGGGCGACCACTAGTGTATAATAAACACTAGCATTTATTCTTATAGTATTTTTTTATTATATAACAAAATGTAAAAAAATAGCGTGACACAAAATAAATATCTTATATTTATTTGTTCTTTAATTGTAAAGTAAAGTTTGTTAATTATGTAACTTGATTCTTATTGTAAGCTTACGACACATCTAAGCCTAAATCCTATAATCAATACATTTATTGCTATTGAGATATCCTAGGAGTAGTCTATAAAAGTCCGTATACAACCTTAAAAATATTAATTAATTTAAATTTTGAATAAATTCCATCAGATCAGTATTTAATTATTAACCTCCGTACTTACTATAAAACTACATATAAATGCGAAAGTAATACGATAATATCTTAGAACATTAGTAATAAATTAATGGACGTATTATGATGATATTTGGCACATAATCAGTTAAGTCATTAATATGAAGCTAAGATCACATTTAGAAAAATAGTTACTTTCTTGACATACTATAATTATTAATTAGGTTGACATACTTTCGAATAATGTCAACACGCCATATCAAGTGTGACAGTCTAACAAATCATGTTCTAGATTAAAAATAATTAAATATCATAATCTTAATAATAATTACTAGTGAAAAATCCCGTATATTTTTTTTTTAATTCATTTTTTGTAAGTTTTGTATTTTTTAGAACATGCCATGGGTGTCACAGTTAATTTAAAACAAACCTGAAGCAAATCGGTCCAGTAGTTTTCTCGCTACACGTTTGTAGGTATCATATTATTATAAAGGATTAGGTTATTTTCAAAGAAAAGATATTAGGAACCCATTAGATTCAACAGATACGTTAAAAATGGCTAAGTTAAGACATAGCATACATCACTTTACATGTACAGTCAAGGTTCAAAAGTGGATACCCATTATTACACTGCAATAAACTTGACTGTATGCTGATGCTCACAGTGCAGAGATTCTATTTAGTAGAATGTTACATCTGTTTTGGCATAGATGTTATATACGTATAAAGGGACGGTCAAACTCATCCTTCACATGCGACGTACACCACGCATTATGACATCGGAACAGGATCTGGCCTATACAATTTGTATGGTAAAGAACACACTGGTCACTCACCACACTCTCCCGCGTCACCGCGCCAGACTCGCGTGTTCCCATGCTATCCCACGCGTACGACGCTGTCACACAAGTTTAAAGTGTCATAACGTGTAGATAATATAAACGTCAGACGTCGCAAGACGTAGGACCAGGGTGTCACTGTCTCCCACGTCGCGTGGCATACGTCGTATGTGAAGGACCAGTGTGTTTCAAGCTTAATCCACTTGACATAATGTTGGCAGTTATGTCATTTAAATTAATGTCACGTCAGTTATGTCTACATTTGCTGTCTGAACATGGCTGTAATTTCTTCGACAGTCTTGTTCTTAGTTTCGGGCACTTTGAAATATATGAATAATATAAATATAAACTGTAGGACAGCGAATATTATGAACACGTTCGGTCCGAGTTGTAGCTGTGGACAAAGGAGTTATTATTAATTGTTATTATTTGACTCCACTCTCTATCTCTCACTTCGGTTTTAAAACTACATTATGTAGGTACATATACAAAATTGTAGTATTATAACTCGTGCGCGATAAGTTGAGACCCGCTGCCCTATTTTTAGTTATTGGTTTTGTTGTTCTCGCTCAACTTTTACTTTATAACTAAAAGTGTTTCGAACGCAAGTCTCAACTTATCACGCACGAGTAGTATTTATGGTGTGATGTAGTTGTTTTTGTTGTCCTTCTACATGCCTCACGGCTGGACGCAATTCGATGAAGAGGTCTCATAGTTTAAAGTTATGAGAGAGCACGTATGCTTACCTACTTATTATTGAGCGGAGTTTACGAAGCTCTTTCTTAGGCGACTCGTGTATTTCGTTCGTGATCGAACTCCTCCTAAACGACTGGACCGATCTTTTTGAAATTTGGCACGGTCATAGTAACCATCACCGTGAGTGGATATATCTGAATTCATAAAGATCGGTCCAGTCGTTTAGGAGTTCGACCCGGATCGACAAACTCAGCTCAATTATTACAACAGCAGAATGCATTGCATACCTAGTTTATTATTACTGGTATGTAGTAATTGATGTTATAAGGAGGTAATTAGGCTACTTTTTATCCCGGAATGTTTCTGTGGGAATTGGGACTATGAAAACTATTCCACTCGGGTGAAGCCGCGCGCGTCCACTAGTTAAATAGGTTAAAGAAGGTTTAATATGTATGTATAATGTGTGTGTAAATTTAAAGGTACTCTGTACGTACCGAGAGTGGCAGATATCCGAGCCCCATAGAAAGTTGGCGGTCCAGTTGACTGTGACGGCGACAGACGACGCCGCCGGCCGAGAGTTCTGGTTGAATAACTCTGTGGAAATGGAAATATTCAGTAGGCACAGCTTGCCAAATATAAGTGGCGCCGTGGCAAAAACATTGAACTAATATTATTGTATTGAGTTATTATATCGTTTTTGACGTTTTTCAATGTAATGTGGCGCCACCTATTGGAACGCTAACTTATACTTGACAACCTGTAAGGTAGTGTTGTGTGACAATCATAGACAACTTGCAAATTCTGGTATAAAGATCACCACTCAAGATACTTCTATAAATCCAAATGGAGTGTGTTCGTCTAATTCAGTATATTGCTAACAATTATTTCAAAATCCCGAGAAGATTTTCTACGTTAATGTTTCCAAAATATTTTTTCATGAAAAAATCCGGCAAGGTCCGACTTGAATCTGTCAAATGTAATTGACAATCCGTCAACTTGGCGACGCTATTTGGAAGTCTCGTGTCGTCAGGGGACACCTTTAGTCTACCCAAGGCAAAATATATGTATGTCTGTCTGTGTGTGTATGTAGGTACTCACCAGTGACAAGGAACCATGGTATAGAGCCGGGTCCCACCGCGAACATCACCACGAACAATATCACCAGCGCTATACACACGTACGACACCCACCAGATGTGCGCCTAAAACAGAATCATTCATAAAAAAATCTAACCATGTTTAAAAAAAAAAATTGCAGCCTTAATGCCTATTCATGAGCATGAGCGGTACAAACGTCAAATTCAAATTCAAGTCTCGCGCGCAGCGTTCACGGTGCGCACGTACACATTGTTGCTTGTTGATCGCAGTTTTTATAATCGTTTATTGAGTGGTGGGTATCTCCATATGTGCCATGGGTTGCCAAAAATGTAAAAAAACTTCAGCAAAACCAGGTGATCATTTTATATGCCAAGGGCCGTGCCAAGGGACTTTCCACAAAGGATGTGTTAACGGGCTATTAGCGGACATAAAATCAGGAATAAACCGGATATATTGTAATAATTGTGATGATGAAGGGTCGGATAGTGATGAACCTCAAGAAGATATCCAAGGTCTCAAAAAAATACTAAAGGACATCCAGAAAAAGGTTAACACAATACCTGCGCTCCAAAAACACCTCGACACTATAGAACAAAGCATCAGTATGCTATCTGATAAGTATGATTCGCTACTATCTGAACAAGAAGAAGCCAATAAAAAAATCACAAGCCTTGAGAAGAAAGTAGTGGACATCAACAACAAGTGTGTATATTTGGAAAAGTGTAACGTAGCTCTTGAGCAGAAGGTACATGAGTTCGAGCAATCATCGCATAAACAAAACATAGAAATAGTAAGTGTTGAACAACTAGAAAACGAGAATGTAGTGGAATTGGTGACCAAGATTGGGAATAGGATGGGTACTCGCAGTGACGACATTGAATGGGCTCGCCGAAGCCAACCATCAAAGCAAGGGACGAGACCATCCACTATCCTAGTGGGGTTTAAATCTACTGCAGTTGAAGCGCGTAACTTGTGGTTGTCCAAACGTACTACACTTACGGATATTCAAAGTAATATAATTACAGGAGGGTCGATGACTAGCAAAATATTTATTAACGAAGACCTACCTAAGAGTACCAAAAGTTTGCTCTGGAATGCTAAAAATCAGTTACGGGGTTTCTATCAGTTCGTCTGGGTGACAAACGGGAAGGTATTGGCAAAAAAAATCAGAAGGTGACAAAGCAAAATGGATCAGATCAGAAACCGATTTATGCGATTTATTACCGACCAAATAGGTAGGTATATACCTTCAATTATGTAATGTATACCTGTCTAGTATGTTATTATAAAATTCAATAACTTCAATGCTGCAGATTTTATTACTGAATCTTGTGTGAATTACAGTTGTATCGATGATATTAAAGTATGGTTAAGCTTAAATGCCAATAAGAACACCCTAAGTGTATTACATTTAAATATATGTTCTCTTAAAAAACATTTTAACGAATTGTTAGCAGTACTTTGTACTAGTCTTAAACATTTAGAGATAATAGTAATTACAGAACCCAATATTAACAACTCGATGTTAAATTTATTTCAAATAAGTGGGTACGATTTGAATGCGTACACTAGACAAGATAGCAGAGGTGGCGGTGTGTTGGTGTTCACGCGTAGGGAACTGCTGGCTCGTAGTTACGAATCGGCACGAGTAGTTGGAATGCGAACGACGGAGTGCGTTTCCATTACACTGCAACGGAACAGTGAAATTATTTATTTATTTGCGATTTATAGACCCCCAAAAATTAGGAAACAAGATATGACAAGCCTATTTTTGGATGAATTTCGTTGTTTATTGGAAAGTCTACCGCTCCGATCATCGGTAATTTTGTGTGGCGATATAAATATAAACTTATTAAATCATCATGATAAATATGTTGCATTATACAAGAATCTGCTATCCGAACATGGTTTTATACAATGTATCTATCAAAGATATAACTAGGAAAGAAATTCTAATGGGAAATACGGTGCAGTCATGCTTGGATCATATTTACGTTAGATCTGCAAATAGTAGGTATACTATAGATTCAGCTGTAATAAAACATAAAATTTCTGACCATTACATAATTTCAGCTGTGGTGGAATGGAAACGTACCTATAATGTTTACGCCCGTAGTGGTCAAAGCGCACTGTGCAACTCGTATGACGTTGATTATAAACGAGTGTTAAACAATAAACTTGTTCGAGACAAATTGTCATGTATCGATTTTCTTAGTATGATGTTATTAGAATCACCTAATGAGCTATACAATGCTTTATACCAGGCTTTTACTTCAATTTATAACGAGAGTTACATTACGATAAAAACGAATAGTAGTAACAGAAACAATAAAATTTGGATAAACACTAACTTAAAAAACATGATAAAAGAAAGAGATAGACTGTTTGAAGTATGGTACAATGAACCAAAGAATATGTTAAAACGTCTTACATATACAAAATATAGAAATAAATGTCAAAAAGCTGTAAATAAATGAAAAAATAAGTACGATAAAGAAAGTATCTTACAATGTAAAAATAATTACAAAAAACTGGGATACTATTAATACTATGTTAGGTACAACACAGAGGTCGTTGGATGCTCAAATCATAAGGAATTTGGATAGCCAAACAGATACTACTAAAGAGTTGTGTGATAGATTTGCTTCTAATTTTTCAAGTGAAATTATGAATATAAAGCATATTTGTGATACTAAAATGTTGGAACGTGAGGTATATGTCAACCAGTCGAACATGGGCATGAGATGGCAACCAGTTACCAGTATCGAGATTCAACAAATAATCAAAAACATGGATGCGAATAAGTCGCCCGGCTGTGATCTCATTCGGATGTCCGACTTAAAGTTCTTAACTAAACAAATAAGTCCAGTATTGGCAAAACTTGTTAATATGTCAATTGAACAGAGTTGTTTCCCTAGCCAATTAAAAGAAGCAATAATCCGCCCTATTTATAAGAAGGGTGATCGTAAGAACGTTTCAAACTACCGACCCATCGCTTTATTGTCAAGTATAGATAAAATAATTGAAAAATGTATAGTGAATCAATTAAGTAAATACTTGCAACAACATGATATATTGGCCAGCTGCCAACATGGTTTTCTAAAATCAAAGAGTACAAATACTTTATTGTCAAAATTAACCAACGAAATTAATAATTATCTAGATAATAAAAAATTCGTAATAGCGATTTTTTACGACTATAAAAAAGCATTTGATACGATCGAAACCGATACCCTACTTGGCGCGATGGGAGAGTGCGGGGTGGGAGAACCACTGAACCAATGGTTTCGTGATTATCTCACTGCGCGCTCCTACCGGGTAAAGGTGGGTGATGCGCTCAGTGACAAGATGGCGGTGCCGTGCGGGGTGCCCCAGGGGTCAGGATGTGGGCCGGTGTGCTACCTCATGCACGTCAACAGCCTGTGCAATGTCCTGCAGCACTGCTCGGCACACATGTACGCAGATGACCTGTGCACGCTCCGCGCCGGCACTGATATGGGTGATACTTGTCGACTAGTGCAGCAGGACATAGACAGAATCGTTGAGTGGTCGCACGACAATGGTATAATTTTAAATACAGAAAAGACAAAACTGTTGCTTATTCACTCACCGTACCTGGTACCACCGGAACAACCTATTCTGTACGTTCATGATTACACATGCCTACATAAGGATATGCTAAATTGTATATGTAAACCAATAGTTAGAGATAACAGTGTAACCTACCTAGGCGTGAAGGTGGATGAACGTTTTTCCTGGACTCAGCACATTGATTACTTGTGTGGCAAACTTAGGGTACTACTTGGAAAGTTTTATCATTTAAGCTTTAGGGTACCTGTTGGCACATTAAGATGCCTTTACATGTCACTAGTGGAACCTATTCTGAGTTATGCCCTTGACTGTTATGGACTTACATTCAAAACATATATAGACAAAATAGAATCGTTGCAGATAAGATTTCTAAAATTTCTAGTAAATAAAAAAACTAAAGATGAATGTAGAAATGACTACACTAGATTATATAAAATATGTAACATTTTGCCCGTTAGGCTAAAACATAAATATTTACTGGCCGTAAACAACCATGGCAGTTGGGAGCATATACTGGAAACAGTAAGCAATAGTCATAACACCCGCTCCATGACCACTGGGAAATTTATTGTGCCCAGGATAACTAATTATTATGGTGACAGATCACTAAATAAACGTTTACCATACTTAATGAACAGCTTGCCGAAGGAAGTTGCAGCAGAAAGTGATATAAAATTATTTAAAAGGAAATTGAAAAGCCATTATCTAAGCAGTTTATAAACATTGTTTTTGTTAAATTATTAATACCTAGTTACGAAGTATTTAGCTTGTAACACAATTGTTATTAGATAAGGGTATGTATGGGTGTATATGTGCGTATGTGTATATGCGTATATGTATGTCCGTATGTATGAACCAATGTAAGATTGTATTAATTTACTTCTGATATTTTAGCTATGTTTTGAACAACCTAAAATAATAAGTATAATGAACGGAGGCTCGATCCCACAGACAAACCGACAACACGGTTTTGTGGGGCAATGTGTAACTAAAAAAAAAAAAAATTGTAATATGTCTAATAAATAATAAATAATAATAAATACAAAAAAAAAAATATACGAAAATAAACTTTATTTCAAGCGGATACGGTCGTTAACAATTTTCGGGGGTTTTAAACATTTTATTTGTTAATTCCCTATCCTAATAGCTGTTCTGTATTAGACAAGGATGAATCGTTGGAAGAGTCTTAAAAACATATTTATGACAGAACTATTTATTCAATCATGTCGACAAATGTTTGACAACTACGGTACTAAATGTTTCCGTGTACCATGAAACAGGCAACGACAGCTCTCGTCGACCAACTTGCGTCACTACTGGGTACGCGTGATAAGGACAGATAATATTATCCGTTCGTTTGTTGACAAACTGTGGCCTTACTTTAAGTACCTACTTGTTTTATTATAGCTTATAACCAGTTGACCATACCCTTCGGCAGAGGGGACTCCATAGTTACTCTGTGATACTCACATACATATACGCGATGCACAGTGAGACAGTGCAAGCGAACATCCCCGTGAAGCCGATCAGTAGCAGACTCTTCCTGCCGGCCGCCTCCACCAGGAACAGGCTTATTACTGTCATCACCACGTTCATGGCGCCCATACCTGTGTACCACGTGTTATTATTTATTTACCTATATTGCATGGATATGTGTTATTATTAGGCCGACTACTAAAATCAAATTTTGAAAAATATTGTTGTTTGGGGCAAAAGTCCTAACATCTTATGTACCAGTGATCCACAATGTGAAAAATAAAATAAAATTCCCCTAGTGCCTACACGTAAAGTGGTAATGTTTTTTAGGGTTCAGTAGTTCGAGTCTTGGTTCCCTTATTGTTTCGTCATGTCCGTCCGATGATTTATTTCTAGCGTCTATTTTTTTTTTTTTTTAGTTCCGCGGTCTAAGGCCGCGGCCGCTCTAACGTCCGTTGCCGGGCGTCTCTGGTTACAAGCAGAACGTATTTCCAGTGGCGCCCGGCGGATTCCTAGCGTCTACTCCAGCTTGTGGGATATATTAGGTAGGTACTTAAGCTCTTTTAAAAATATTCAGAGTTTTGTTAAAACGATTTTTTGACTTAAATCGGTACGTTTGACAAAAAAATACTACTCTAGCACAAATAGTAAAACATGGCGCCTTCCCCTACCCCCTCTAAGACCTAAACAGCTAGTTCGAAAAATCAGAAAAAAAATAACTTTGAAGGAAGACTATGACGGATCAGATAACTGTTAGTTCAGTAGCTACAGATGCCACGAGTAATTTATAGGTTCCGTATCTTATTCTATACTGTCTTGTCCTGACACACACTTAGCCGGTTTTACCACAAAGCGTGCTCACCTAACGTAGCGTACTGCGACTGCGCGGTGGTGAGTTTAACTTGTCTGAACATCTCCGTGGAGAAGAATATGACCGCGTTGATCCCGGAGAGCTGTTGCGCGATCATCACCACTATGGCTATCACTAGAGGTTGTCGCAGTTGGCGGTTGGCGAACAACTCGCGGAGTGTCACCTTTCTTGTCACTTTGTTCTTTTCTGCTTCCTGGAACATAGTGAAGAATTCAATTTAGTAAACAAATACCTTGTGGCTGCAAATGGTAACCGTGCCGCTTAGATGGACAAGGTTCGCCGCCACCCGTGCTGTGCGGTATCCTTCGAGGGTGAACCCGGGACGCTCGGCAATGGACGTTAAGGCAGGAGTCCCTTTACACGCTCTGCTGTTTATTCATAATCATCATAACAAAGCATAAAACAGAGTCTATGTCCCTAAGTATGCTTAAATCTTTAAATAACGCAACGGATTTTGATTCGGTTATCACCAATGGATAGAGTGATTCTCGAGGAAGGCTTTTGTGTATGTAATTTGCCAAGCGAGCGATGCCGCGGGTGTCGTTTAGTAGTTTATAAAGCAAAGTCCTCCAACAGGTCTGTCTATTCGCGATAAATTCAAAAACAACTGCACCGATTTTAATGTTGTTTTTATCAAGGGATAGAGTGGTTCACCAAGGAGGTTTTAGGCTTTAAAAATACTATCACGTGTGCAAAGCCGTGGTCGTCCGCTAGTGTAATGTTGGTTTAAGTACCAACCTATAATTGGAGGTTCAAAATATTTGATTAAATTACCTGATGCATTTCTTCCATTTCACCGTGAACAGCCTCGCCGCCTCTCAGCCAGTGCAGAGCTGGAAACGTCGAATGGAATAGACTTCATTAGACATACCTACAGAGGTCGCCACTTGTCTAAAGGGCTGATTGAAACAACGCCCGGCTACTACCGTGTACTTGGCTAGGTACAGTTTAGCCGACGGTTATATTCAATAGAACGTCGTGCGAATATGACGTAATTTCGTATAAAACAACTGTCTATCTGTTTCAAACAACCGTTTTAAACCGTGTATTCTATATTCCATACTTTATAGGAGAAATAAGCGTGATCGTACAAAAAGCATGAAAAGCCTGCCCCTGTTTAGGTAGATGGGTTCAGTTAGATAATTAACCAACCTCTTTGCGCATGAAGTTCCTGTCCTTTATTCAACAGTAAGTACTTGGGCGACTCGGGACAGAAGGGCAGCGTGAGACATTGTATCGCGGCAGGTATAGCGGAGTGCCAGCAGCCAGGGCCAGCCCTGAGACGTGCCCAGGATCGACTCCAGGCCGAGCACTTGTGACAGGAGGATAGTCATTGTGATCACTAGCTGGTATACCGTGCCTATCTGGAATGGAATTTTCGGATCAAAGCATGGTGCAGGCGCCTCCTAAAATGCCATAATTGTAGCATATTTTGTAATTAGGTGACTAGGTACATTTTTTTTTGTTTTATTATGCACTTATTGATTTTGACACGAGATCAATGTACATTCGTCCACATTTAGTATTAAATTAGCACTAACTAGCTAAAAGTACCTAAGCTCTTAAGCTTGTGTTATGGTATATACCTACGTATAAAGTAACTTCTAGACATATCACCTTAAAATATTAAGAAAGAAATTATAAATAGATCACAAAAACTGATGTCATCGGTGGGACTCGAACCCACAGCCTTTCCCTAACAGGGGGAATGCTCTGACCACTGAGCTTTGATTTCTTTCTTAATATTTTAAGAATAGTTTAAGCAAACTCATTGCTTTAAAATACAAAAAAATACTTACTTACTTTACTTGAAAATACAATATAGGAACATACTTACCTATTTGGTTTTTTTTTGTTTGAATTGAATGTGGCTCTGTTGTCAGTATCACTGAACCGATTTAGATATTTTTACTGATATGTAACCATATTATCCCCGAGTAACATATGCTACTTTTTATACTGGTAATGTGTTCCCACGGGAATAATCGGGATCGATCGGGAATCGGGAGCCGCGGTGAACGGCCGTCAGTAAATATACACCCTGACACAGAATAAACTAGTAAATCTTGTCCAGGTTTGTCTTGGGTGGGGTTCACACCCACGACCTTCGAGTTCACTGTTTAGAGAGAGGGCCTAATTTGTGCATTGGGATGACACTTGATGGCTTTACCGGCGCGGCGGCGCTGGCGTATGGGTGCCCAACTCCCACTATTTTTAACCCCCGACGGAAACCCGAACGGGGTGTTATAAGTTTGACGTGTGTGTGGGTGTTTGTGTGTGTTTGTAAGTCTGTCTGTGGCATCGTAGCTCCCAAACGGATGAACCGATTTTGATTCTGTTTCTTTTGTTTGAAAGATGGGTTAGGGGAGAGTGTTCTTAGCTATGTTTTATAAAAATCGGTTAAGCCATTTCAAAGATATGAGGGGTGAAAGTGGTGATGAAAAATTGAATGTGTTCAAATATACCCGTGTTGGGTATCAAATGAAAGGTTATAACTTATACATCACTTTTTTTGAGAGTCGGGGGTTTTGTTTTGTGCGGAATTGTGTACCTACCTACCTAGTATCTATTATATTGTGTCATTCTGTGTACAAATTAAACGTTTTTTCTTTCTAGACTTAGACAGATTATAAACAACTGGACCACACAGTCATGTTGTCGAATAATAGTAGGAGGAATAATGCGGGATGGCGCCCGACTCGAGTCACGGGGAGTCTGGTAAAGAACGTTAAAAGATATATAAAGGGTCTCACCGATCCTCGTAGCGAGACCGGCGATATCTCCGACAGGTACAGCGGCGCCAGGCCCGCGTTCAGTCCGTTGTTTATACCTATCAATAATCTGAAATATAGTAATAAAATACATATTAAATCACGCAATAAATGTGTAAGTTATATACAAATTATGCAAATTAAACCTAAAATTACACACAAACATACACACACACACACATATCACGACTATATCCCAGAAGGAGTAGGCAGAGGCGCATTACACACCCACAATTTGCCAGTAGTTTTAGTCCCACGTAATAGGGCCAAGCCTATTGCCGCACCGGGCACTATAAAAGTGGGTTATGACCAAAATGGCTGAATTAATTTAATAAAATAAGCAGCTATATTATAATTTTGAAAATTAAATTTGAAACCCGTTGCCTTTCGATGAAATGTTGATGAAAGGCAACAAAATCTTAGGTGCCAGCAGCTGTGGCATAGCCAATTAAAGTCCTGGGCGTCTCGGGCAATTTTTCAGTTCAGTTCACTTACTACTTTTCTTTGCGTCTATTTATTGAAAGTCTTTGGTTTATAAGTAGGTATACACTGAATTTAGACAAGGCCTTGAGGTTATTTTTACGGCGTCTAAGTCTTTTTATACTTACCTACATATAAACGAACTTACCTCCCTACAATTAAAAGTTCAGTTGAATTTCCCGCTTTTGATGTGCCTTCGAATAGCGCCGCGACAAACGCGAGCCCGTTGTTTAGTAGAAGACCGAACTTTCGACCAAATCTGGAATTATTGGTATAGCTAATAAGTTTTCAGTTGACTCTGACTTGGTTTTGCGTAGGTTACGTTGTTGGCAAAACACCGATTGGCATAAGACGGTTATCCATATTGACCCGCGGCGGTTATCCATTAGTATCTAGGTACCTATACCAAAACCAAACACTCCAGTAATGGTATTTTAAACCGCGGACTTAGATCTTCGAGCAAGGACAACGAGCCAGCGACCAAATTGCCAAACTTTCAGTGCTTCATTTAGACGAGACTATTGTAGTGGACGTCGATGGAGGTTCAGTTAGATTGTTGGGTCGTGGCTTTGTTGGCGAACTAACGATTTAGCTCGCCAATGGATCACCGACTTTAAAATTCCAGAAATCCTTAGTTTCCAGAAAGCCTTATATTTGAATTATCATTGTGACGTCACTATCTTTAACATAGATATAGCTCTACAATATCTACCTACCTACCTACTACTGCTACTACCTATGGGCGCAAGTTAACCTATATATATGTAGGTAAGTCCCCAACACAGGTGGCCAAAGTCCGTCGGGCGCCACTGGAAATACCTCCTGGTGCATACCAGAGATGCCCGGCAATGGACGTAAGAGCGGCCGCAGGAAAAAGTGAAACTTAAAAAAAAAATCCCAATCCCCAAAAAATGTTACCGTCGATATGTGTATGATGCTTAAATTTCTATCTGTTACGATGGAAGTTTAAGTACAGTGGTAGTTCACCTGTCAGCAACGAATCCAGTAATGATCCCTCCAATCATGCCGCCGACACAATATATCGACACTGCTATAGACATGACGGTAGTCACTTTATTATCGTCCTCGGGCTTCGCTAACGACGTGTTGGTGCCGACAACGCCTCCTTGTGCAGTCATTCTGATATGATCTGTAATCATTTGTTAAGAATTTAATACAGATACATCTAGTATTTGCTACCCTAGATACAGAAAATTTGTTACCAAGACAGATTGGGATGGCCTACTATGCCCAAACTCCCGACTGATAGGGCCGGATGGTGGGTTAGGGGACCTACACTCAAGGGAAAGGCCCTGGATAGGCAGGTTCTGTAAGCGACGGCCCGGCAAACACAGTGGATAAGGTTTAGTGGTAGGTGGTAGACCGGACCGTTTGTCATCCAAGGACCGAGAGTTCCACACGAAGCCGTCACGCTGCGTCTACCAACGAGCGTAGCCAACTTCAAATGTATCGACAGTCTGTATGTACGGCTATCCATATGTATGTATGAGCCCTTTAGAGCATAGCTGATGGCAACGTCCGCTGGACGTCAATAGAAATATTCAACCAATATTGTAGAATTTTAGGTGTTTATTTGACGTTGTTTGCGACCACCTCTAGGAACCACGTAATCCTAACCTGCACTCTGGCAAAAATAGGTACAGGAAGAAGGTGACCAGAAACAGCAATAGACTCTATAGTCCCCTATTACGTAGGGTATTACCTACGTACGTGCGATCAACAGTGACTGGTAAAATGTGGTTAATTGACGCCTCTGTCATATCTATATCTACCCCCTTCGGGGATATATAGAGGTGCTTTTGTGTGTGTGTGTTATACTCACAGCTTGTGGCGCATTCATAACTCCAGTGTTATATCCGTGCTGGAAGGCTGACCAGCATGCTGACGACAATATGGCGAAGGCCAGACGACCGTTCATGCCCTGCAAACAAATAAGTATCCCAATAAGTAAGTAATATCTAGGTAGAACGAGAACCCTCGTAGAGAGTGAGGCGTATAGCCATCCCAGTTCTGCCAGGATCTCATGGAGACGTGGAAGATACGACTTGGGCATCCACTATGGGGAAACATCACCATCACGGCAGTTATACGATCACGGAGGAGTGTACAGGAGGTCGGTATCTGCTGTTCATGCACCCAGTTTGAAACCAAACAGTTTTAAAACCGGTCAAGTGCGAGTTGGACTTGCGCACAAAATGTTCCGTACCAAAACGGCAAAAAATCACGTTTATTGTATGGGAGCCCGGAGAGGCAACAGAAATACATAAGTAATCTGTGAAAATTTCAACTTTCTAACTATCACGGTTCATGAGATACAGCTCAAGACAGACGGACCGCAAAGTATCAGTAATAGGGTTCTCGTTTTACCCTTTGGGTACGGCACCCTAATAAACTAAAAATATTTAAGGTTAATTTATTTAATATATTGCAATATTTTTTTTATTAATTGCTTCTTACAATAACAATTACAAAATACAAAATAAATATAATTATAGACTCATAATTATAGAATCCTCCGCGTCATTACCGACTGGGAAGGTTCCCAGAATGCTGGCTGTGTTGCCACGTTGGATGGCGATACTTATTCTTTGGGCCAGAAAATAGCCAGCCTCCTGGTCCTGAGAAGCATCGATTAGGCGTTTAGCAATGTCTCTATAAAGGCGGCGAGCACTCGGACCCCATGACCCCAGTGTCTCAACCCCAAACGGCTCAAATATGTAATCAACTGCTAAGTTAGCATATTTACGCCGTTTAAGGCCTTCAGCCGATGCAGCAGCAGCGCCGGCACATCCGGATGTGCTTGGAAGGTGTGAAGGTGCTAAGGTGTCAACGCATGTAGCGTCCAAAGGCCTTCCTATCTTCCACGGTAGCAACGACATACCGTCCGGTCTCTTTCCATCGCTTCGTGCTAAACCATTTGGTTCACGTATGGCCGGAAGACCTGCGGTGGAAAGAGCCCTACGAATTATGTCGTTTAGAATAGCGTGCCGAGGTATACGACCTGCGCTTCTGCTACAAGAAAGGCCATGGTGTCCCAGATTATCGACGGCTACTCCACAGGTGCAATGATGCGGGGATACACAAGGTGTACCTAGCCGAAGGCAAGTGGCAATGCGGAAGGTTGTGTCGTCTAACATTGTACCGATGTTGGGCGATGGGAGCGCCTGGATCCATAACATAATTATTTATTTTTTATTAATTAATTTTACCGTTTTGGTACGGAACCCCTTGTGCACGGGTCCGACTCGCACTCCGCCTGTTATTTAAATGAAGTAGGTATTACTTAGTCCAAAGTTGATAAATATTAATTGAAAATAAGAAAACAGTTTCGAGAGCATCTGCATAAATAGTTAATGGGTACTTATGTAAAACACAGTACCTTGTATACCTCATAACAATATGCTTGTAGTCTGTCCCTAATACATTTCATTGCACGCTCTGTTAGTCTATAGTCAATTGGTTATGGTACGCTTAGCTTACCATTAGTATACCATTTTCATTAGAGATAAGTAGGTACCGTACCCTACTGTACGTAAGTACTCATGCGTTCGTCTGGCTTTCTCGTTCACTACAGCACAATAGCCTATTATAGCACTAGCAGTATCCATGAGGGGATAATACTGCTAAACGTACCTACCTAACTATTAATGAAATAATAATTTGTACACCATAATAATGTTAAAACATGTTGACACTAAATCCTAATTTAAGATTTACAAAATAAGCACCTGATATTTTTTTAAAACTAGCTGTTGCACGCTGCTCCGTCTGCGTGTTACTTTAGATCTACATAACTTTTTATATTCTCTACTAGCTGTTGCCCGCAGCTCCGACTGCGTGTTACTTTAGATCTACATAACCTTTATTGAGCGAAGCGAGCCGAAGGCGAGCGGAGCTCTCAACGGGTGACTCAAATTATTTTTCAAACGATTTATGTTAAATTGTTTCTCGGCGAATACTCGGCTGATTTCGGATTTTCTTGCACTCATCAAAAGCTTACAGAATTACAACAACGTGATTTTTTTGCCATTTTTATTTATTTATCAATAAAAAAATATAGATCATTGTATAAAACTAAAACATATTGGATTGACTAATAAAAAAAATGGTTGATTCGTAACATTCGTTTTATTACAATAATCACCATAGGTACAACCCTAGCGCATTCTTACAATGGCGTCACTCGCACGGCGGGCAACACAGTCTCGACTCTATGACGCGTGTTTAAGATACAATTCTCCTCGTTCTGTGCAGCAGGTATTATTATTAAAATTTTGTAGGTTAATATAGAGTAGGTGTTTTCATCGCTTTTCTATGGGAGTGATGTATCTGTTACGTAGTAACTATTTATTAATCTGTGCCCTTAGTGACCTCCACTGCGGGTGACGTAACCTGTTCTGTAGTGCTCTTCAATCTGATCCCACCCTCTTCCTTCCGATCCCCAACGCGTGCCGGGCAGAGATGCTACTCCCACACAGTGGATAGCATGTTTACGAGAACCGAACGTTTTAAACGTTCGTTTCTCTGGCGAACGATAGTGGCCTGGAACGCCCTGCCTGTGCACGTGTTTCCTCCCACATATAACCCTGGGTTCTTTTAGCGGAGCGTGAAGAGGCACATCAATAGGTCGTCAAGTTGAGGGCCACTCTCTAAATCAAAATCAAAATATCTTTATTCATGTAGGTCACAAAGTAACACTTATGAACGTCAAAAAAAGAAAATGCTTCTACATTTACATTTACCGCCAGATTCGCAAGGCAATAGGTAGAGCCGGTGAGGAAAGAACCTGGCAAGAAAAATTCACGGCCACTCTTTTTATTCGCCAGCAAATACAATGATTCTGTTGCCACATAATCTCAAAGTACCCATACCTTACAATATCATAATAATAATAATTTAACAATAATAAGTGAGTTTCAGCAATAAAACAACATTTCAAACAGAAGTAGCCCCTATGTAGCTCGAGTGATGAGCAAGCAACTCATTGCCATTTCTCTGTATCGTTTAGATAATCTTTAATAGTATAATATGCCTTTTTTAAATTAAATAAATCTAACTACTTTGCAATATTCCGCCACATGCAAATTACCCAACTCTCGTATTTATTCATGCACAAGTCCGCCCTCCAAACCCACTTAGGCCGAAAGAATAGAGAAATAATTTTGAAAATAGAATAAATATGAGAGTTGTGTTATCGTGCAAAAAATAATAAAAACCTCGACACGTGTTTCGCCCCCAACCAGGGGCATCATCAGGAGATGTCGATGGCTCGGCGCACGGCGACCGAATGGATGAGGTGTGTCTTAACAGCCACTTTGAATTTATTCAAAGGAAGGTTCATAATGTTTAGAGGAATTTTGTTATAAAAAAGCACACCAAATCCTGCAAAGGAGTCATGAACCTTCTGTAAACGAAAATACGTCCCAACCAATTTATGCTTATTTCTAGTATTTATTGCATGTATGTCACTGTTCATACTGTATAAATATATATTCTGTTTAACGAACATAATATTCGCATAAATATATATATTGTGATGCAACTGTTAAAATGCCTATTTCTTTAAATCTTTCTCTAAGAGAAACTCGTGCATTCAGTTTATAAATCGCACGTATAGCTCGCTTTTGGAGTATAAAAATGATCTCTATATCAGCTGCCTTGCCCCACGATAAAATTCCATACGACATGACACTGTGAAAATAGCTAAAATAAACCAGCCTGGCAGTTTCTACATCCGTGAGGTGTCTGACTTTATTAATAGCCGCAGAGCTAAGTTTCCCTGCAAGACCCGATATTTGGGCGTGTAATTTACTGTCTAGAGTAATACCCAAAAATACGGTTGATTCTACAAGATTAATCACCATTCACAATAATATTAGTACCGTAGTTCTGAACATTAGGCATACTAAATCTAACACACTTCGTCTTTTTTGCGTTCAGAAGTAAATTGTTGGTTGTAAACCAATCCAGAACTAGTGCAAGTGAACTAGTTACTTCGTCAAAATTCCTCAGCTTGCGATCAACTTTAAAAATAAGTGATGTATCATCGGCGAATAGAACAATGTCGCACAAGTTCTGTACATATAACGGTAGATCATTAATGTAAATTAAAAATAGAAACGCACCTAGAATTGATCCTTGTGGCATCCCATAGCTACAGAAGCCCCTAAAGACCGACTACCATTGATATCAACATGTTGTATTCTATCACTGAGGTATGAGGCAACTAGGTCCAATGCCGATTCTCTGATATCATAATAATTGAGTTTCCGTAATAGGGTTATGTTCAACGCAATCAAAAGCTTTGGAGAGATCGCAAAATATACCAATGGCATCTTGCTTATTTTCCCAGGCATTGAAAATATGCTTCAGAACCGTTACCCCTGCGTGAATGGTAGAACGACCTCTTGTGAATCCATACTGCTCATTATGTAGTAGCATATTTGAATTAAAATGTGATTGTAATTGCTGCAATATAATTTTTTCAAAAATTTTACTAATGGCAGGTAGTATTGAAATTGGTCTAAAATTACCAGGGTCGCTTTTTGATCCAGTTTTAAATAAAGGTATCACTTTACTGTATTTCATGAGATCAGGAAACACTCCACTATTTACACATTTATTAAATATTGCAGTTAGTTGTGGAGATATATTCACAATAATGGACTGAAGCAATTTTACAGAAATACCCCACAAGTCAGCTGTCTTTTTTGAGTTAAGCGACTTGAATACTTTTATAATATCATTGGGGTTTACATATTCAAAGCTAAATGAGACATGACACTGATTCACGCCGCTTTCCAGCATACGTTGAGCTTTAACTGTGCAAGAATTCAAGGAGCTAGTTATATTCGCGGGTATGTCTATAAAAAAATTATTAAAGGTTTGTGCTACATCTGGTTCTTTGTTAATGACTTTATTATCAATAATTAATTCAAAGTCATTGTCACGGGGCTTTAGGCGACCGGTTTCAGCATTAATTATATTCCAAGTCGTTTTGACTTTATTGTTGGACTGTTTTGTTCTGTTCTGTTTTCTGTTCCCTCTTCTCTCGTGTACGTGGTTCAATATAGACGTGTGAAAGTTGTACGCTGTTGTTTCACTGGATCTGCCCCTATATATTGTACAACATGGTGCAGTCCACCACTGCTCCATCTGGGCACGACTATTAGGAGAAGGCTATGTTTCCTCCCTAAAGTCAAAATTTTCCTACATGGTCCATCGACAGTGAGTGCGCCGTGTACAGCTTCGACATCACGCGTCCGGAAGTACGTACAGAAGTCGAGCAATCGTGTTCGCATCTATCAAGAATAGTGTGTGCATAAAAGTGTATCGTCAATAAAGGTGGTTTTTGCAAAATACAAGTACCTAAAAGTGTTATACGTGTTATCGTGTTCGAGTTGAGTTTCCGTTTCCGGCGCCGAAGGCGTCGCGACAAGCAGAGCAACCTGATTCGCCAATTCAAATTTTGCGCGCCTACAGAAGTGTCAAGTGGAGAACCAATTAGGTGCAACGCTTCTGTCAAAGACGCGTTCCCTTGCTCACTATTGGTCGGATAGTGTTTCCCCAAGCTACTAGGTACTGCATCAACCGTGGCGCTGCTGCCAATGCCAGCGTCTCTGATTGGACGCCCAAGTTGCTGCGAATGGCTGCGACTACACTATTACCTATGTCGGTGAAGAAAGATACTCCATCTTACTTTCGTAATCGTTTGGTTTGCGTTTGAACTTTGAACAAATTCGTAAAATAATTGCGCTTTGGGACTTTAGTGTGTTTATACCTGTTTATTTCTGTAAACTATCTATAATTATTTGTGTAAAGTGTAACTGGCAAGATGACGACTGAGGTTAATACAGTCAACAAGACTGAACTCGACAGGGCTTTGCTAAGGAAAAGGTCTGCGTTGAAGGGCACAATTACAAAACATATTAACTACTTTGCTGATAGCAATAGTGTCGATACTAGCCGCGAATCTTTGTTAGTTAAAGAAGAACGCCTAAGGGCCACTTTCGAAAAGTTCGATGCCATTAATTTAGAAATTTGCGCGTCCGATCCTAGTGCCGTCGACATTGAAGTCGAGGCCAAGGTCATGGACACACTTGTTGTCATAAAGAAATTGCTTTCCAAAGAAGTGTCATGCCCGCCAACTAAGTCCCAGACCTCTGTGAAGCAGTGTAAACTACCACAAATTTCTGTTCCAAATTTCCAAGATTCTCAATATAAATCATTTATTAGTCTTTTCGATGCTCTCATCGACAAGAACCCTGCCTTGGAAAGTGTTCAAAAGTTATTTTATCTGCGTAGTTTTTACAGTGTGAACCTTTAGAGCTTATTAAAAATTTACCTTTGGTGTCTGAAAGCTATTTAGAAGCAAAAACTATCTTTGACGAACGATACAATAACTCCTATAAAATCACCAATGATCATGTATCTATTTTGTTGGATATGCCTCCCATACACAAGTCAACTGCTGTCAATATTCGTCAGTTTCTTTCTACTGTCAAACAGCAGCTGGCAGCTTTAAAAAACTTAAAAATAAAAATAAAATAAAATAACATTAATTGTCTGTTGGAATTCTTAGATAAAAGAGCACTTGCACTTGAGAATGCGGAGCGACAACAGCCTTCAATATGTGCTAAGGCTTCAAATATGGCCAACATAAGGACAACTCGGTCGCCTGCTGGCTGCTTCCTATGTAAGTCATCTCATAAATTATTTAACTGTCCACAATTTAAAGCTAAGTCAGCTAGTGAGCGAATCAAATATGTCACTGACAATAAACTTTGCCAGATATGCCTCAACGGTCACAGCAAAAAATGTAGATTTTTCTTCAAATGTGACCATTGCAAACAAGGGCATAACACCTTTCTGCATCAGGATGACAACCAATCACCAATTTCATTGTTTTTGAAATCCAACTCTGAATAGGTACTTCTTCCCACCGCCAGGGTCAAGATTGTGGCAAGCAACGGCACAGTGTACCACGTCAAGGCTCTCCTTGACAGTGGGTCACAGACTTCATTCATCACTAGTGAACTTGTTATACAACTGATATACAAGCTCCGGTGATAGGTATTGGTAACACAACTAAACATATAAGAGAAAGTGTCAATATTCAGTTACATTCTTTGACAAATGAGTTTCAGATTAACGTCACTTGTTACAAGTTAGACAAAATTACTTCTAAGTTACCGCAAATTAAAATTAACTTGGAAAATCTAAATTTACCATTAGATATCCCACTTGCAGATAAGGACTTTAACATACCAAGTGTTATCCATATCTTACTGGGTGCCGACATATTCTTTCAGGTGCTGCTGCCTTCTGAGCATCATCACGAGCAGGGTTCGACGCAACGTGCTGCTTCGACCACAGCTGCCCCAGTACTTCGCACTCAATTTGGTTATGTGGTAGCGGGATCTGTGCCTATGGCTTTGCATGCATATCCGGTAACCTCTTTATTTTGTAACAAATGTGACGATTCTTTAAACAACACTCTCACTCAATTTTGGAAAACTGAAAGCATTCCTGATTTCTTTATGGAAAGGGTGCCAGAACATGAAGCTTGTGAAGATTTTTTTTGTAACACAGTTAGTTTAGACACTAAAAATAATAAGTTTCAAGTTGCCTTACCTCTTAAGTTGCCTTTGGAGTCAATTAATCAAACACTTGGTCATTCATATAATTTAGCTCTAAATAGATTTCATAATTTAGAGGTTAGATTTCAAAAAGATTCACTACTTTATAAACTTTATAGTGAATTTATTCATGACTACATTCAACAGGGCCATGGCACAGTCATCAATATCAGGCAATATAATTTAAATGCTGAACCAGTATATTTTCTACCCCACCATCCCGTCATTCGACTTGATAAAAAGACAACAAAGTGTCGGGTGGTCTTTGATGGGTCCATGAAAACTAATTTAAAGGTTTCTTTAAATGACCTGCAATTAAATGGTAGTATAGTTCAGAAAGAATTAGTAGATATTTTATTGTTGTTCAGAGTCAACAAATTTATTTTTATAACAGATATAAAAGGTATGTTCAGAGAAGTTTCATTGGATCCAAAGTATAGGTCTTTACAAAATATCCTTTGGAGGGATACCCCCAAGGATAACATCCAATGTATACAGTTAAATACGGTGACATACGGTCTGAAACGCTCATCTTATTTAGCAACACGTTGCCTAAAAGAGTTGGCAGATAGGTATAAACAGGAATTTCCTTTAGCCGCCTTTATTATAGAAAATTCTATGTATGTAGATAACGCACTTGTGTCACAGAATAGTTCAGAGCTGTTAATAGAAACAAAAAGACAACTTTGTGAGCTTCTTGAGATTGGTGGGTTCCAGTTACATAAATGGTACACAAATTGCCCCCAGAACCCCATTGAAAACCCTGCAGATTGCTTGAGCAGAGGTATTTTGCCCGAGGAATTGCACAATCACCCTTTGTGGTGGCGAGGTCCAGGTGTCATCAGCACCTGTGAATATAATCCAGGTAATGCCCCTAAACTTCCCATCTCTTGCAACCTACCGGAGGCTGAGGTTGACTCTGCATTGTCGAGTGCAATGCTCTGTGCGGTTTCTATGGAAAATATTATTTGTTTAGACTTTCTTAAAAAATATTCTAATATTACAAAAATGCAGCGAATCTTAGCATACATAAAACGTTTTATTCAGAATGCAAATAGCAAGAGTATCCAAAATGGGTATTTAACAACTCAGGAATTAAATGATGCTCTGTTACTAATTGTTAAGTATGAGCAACAAGTTCATTTCAAAAATGACATTAATGATTTAAAATGTAAGAATAAAATTGTTAAAGGTAACTTAAAGCCATTGTCCCGATTTGTTGATGACAGAGGGCTGCTTAGGGTAGGTGGTCGGTTGGAAAATTCATCTGTACCATTTTCTCAAAAACATCCTGTAATTCTGCCTCGAGATTCATATTTAACTAGATTAATCATTGAAAGAGAGCATATAAAGAACCTACATGCAGGCCCTAGGTTACTTCTGTCAACGATAAATCAAAAATTTTGGATTGTTCATGGCATGAGAGAGATTAAAAAGGTAGTGCATAAATGTATAAAATGTTTTAAGTTGAAAGGCACTGCAAACAAACAGCTAATGGGCTCTCTTCCCCACGATAGAATAAATGTATGTCGTCCTTATGAAAAAATTGCTATGGATTTTGCTGGTCCAATTTTGATAAGGCAAAGTAGAATTAGAAAGGCCTTGGAAACGAAGGCATATGTTTGTGTTTTTGTGTGTTTTGTCACCAAGGCCATTTAGAATTAACGTCTGACTTGAAAACAGACACATTCTTAGCTTGTCTAAAAAGATTTATAGCACGCAGAGGCTTGCCCACTGACATTTATTGTGATAACGCCTCAACCTTTAAGTGTGCACGCAGTCAATTACATGATTTGTATAAATTACAAAGTTCTAAGGAACACCAAGAGGAGGTTCATACTTTTACATCTCAGAATAATATTAATTTTCACTTTTTGCCATGTTATTCACCTACATTTGCTGGATTAGCAGAAGCTGGAGTGAAAAGTATGAAATTCCATTTGAAAAGAGTAGTTCAGAAAGCCTTGTTAACCTATGAAGAGATAATACTGTAATATGTCAAATAGAGTCTGTTTTAAATAGCCGACCATTGATGCCCTTGTCCTCAGACGCAAATGATTTTTCTTGTCTGACACCAGGCCATTTTATTATAGGCACTGCTTTGAATAGTTACCCAGAACCTAATTTTCCTGATGCACATACAAGCAATTTAAAATTTTGGAAATTATGTACTAATATAAAAAATTCATTTTGGAAGGTTTGGAGTAAAAATTATTTGAATATGTTACAGTCACGTCCAAAGTGGAGAGATCCATAACCTAAAGTAAAAGTAGGCTCGCTGGTCATATTGAAGGACGATAATACTGCGCCTATGTACTGGCCCATGGCCAGAGTCGTTCGGGTGTACCCTGGCTCCGATAACAAGGTTAGAGTAGTTGAGGTAAAAACTGCTAATGGCTCCGTCCATAAGCGTTCAATTGTAAAAATATGTGTATTGCCTGTAGACCCTGATAGTCAGGTTTAATTTACATGGATCCATATTATGTATTGTTTTAAGTTTAAGTTCGTTTTGCTACTTACAACATCCAATTTATGTAAGCAACATCAAAAATTGTTTGGTTGTTACCTATATCTTTCATGTTACTCTAGAATATACCTAACATAACTATAGTAAGATAAGATAAGATAAGATAAGATAATATTTATTTGCAAAAACATGTGTACATATAATATACATAGTCAAGTGCTTATTATATAGGTCTTAAACTTCGATTGGACACAACATGTTTTACCATTGAGTGGTGTACAAATTATTATTTAACTTCAAGTCATCACATCTATATTATACATCAGTCATCCAGTTACAAACAAAAGTCAATCCTACAGGGTCATATCCTCGAGAAAATCCTTAATACTATAGTAGCACTTCTCAGTCAACAATCTTTTGAGCGCCCACTTAAAACGATTGTTGTTCAAATTTTTTATATTTTTGGGAATTTTGTTGTAGATTAATGGAGCCATGCATATTACACTTTTATGTAATAGGGCAGTCTTAGCAGGATGGACACATAGCCTGTTATTATCGCGACGATTACGCACGACTTTGTCCATTAATCTTCGAAACAGGTGTGGGTTATACCTGGTAAACAGTGCTACCTCTAGTATGTATATGCCGGGGAGTGTCAGAATATTGTGCTCTTTAAAAAATGGCACACAACTGTCAGTGCTCTCAATACCAAACATGGCACGGATGCAACGCTTTTGCATTTTAAAGACCATGTCATTGTTAGTTGCATTACCCCAAAAAATTACACCATATCGAAGTACTGACTCCACTAAACCATGGTATGCTGACAGTAAAGCTACTTTGTTAATAATAGGTGCAAGTTTATAGAGAGCGTAAGATAAGCTACTAATTTTTTTACAAAGTATGTCAATGTGTTCCTTAAATTTCAACTTACTATCTAATGTCAACCCCAGAAACCGCGCAGTCATAGACTCTTCTATTTGCACCTGGTCATGCATCAGGTTCACATTTAATCGGTTCTGGTGCTTTTGTCCAAAATGCATTATATTTGTCTTTAATAGATTAATTTTTAAATTGTTATTATTCAACCATGAAACTATCGATGTCAGTGATTCGTTAATGTCAGAGTTATAATCATCAATGTCTTTACAAGGTATGGTTATGGTACTATCGTCAGCGAATAATGTCATTTTGTGTATAGTGCATTTTGGTAAGTCATTGATATATATAATAAACAAAAGTGGCCCAAGGACGCTACCCTGAGGGACACCATATGATACATACTGGGCCTTGGAAGTATGCATTTCTTCTAACTGAGTATTATTATTCACTCTTGTAATAGCCGTCATTTGTTGACGGTTCTCTAGATAAGACTGAATCAAATTCTGAACATTTCCTCTTATTCCGTAAATATCCAGTTTCTTTAAAAGTATTTTGTGGTCCACATAATCAAAAGCACTGGACATATCGCAGTATATAGCACAAACAGGTGTTTTTTTGTCGACATAGGTAATAACATTTTTATAAAAGTCATAGATTGCCATGTTTATAGTTTTATTCTGACGAAACCCCTTCTGTTCATTACATAATAACTTTTCTTTTTCAAAAAAAGTATTTATTGCATTATATAAAAAAATTTCAAATATCTTTGAGAATATTGGTAGCAAAGCAATAGGTCTATAATTATCCATTAACTGTGAGTCTCCCTTTTTATAGAGAGGCTTTATGATACTTATTTTGAGTGCTGCTGGAAATATACCCGTACTTATACATAAATTGATAATGTGGCTAAGGTGATAACATATATGTTCATTTACTGCTTTGATTATTTTAGTACAAATACCATCGTATCCTACGCTGTGAGTGTTTTTTAAGTTTCTTATTATTAGGAAAATTGTTTGCGGTGTACTGGGTGCAAGAAACATTGACTTTAGAGAAGATTGTATGAGAGATGTTACTTTCTTTCCAGCACCTTGAATGGGGGACACTTTGCCGATAAAGTAATCGTTGAAAGCATTAGCTATGTCTGAGGGCTGCGTTAAGATACTGTCATTACTAACTTTTATATTATTTACGGACTCTCTTGGTAAGTTGAAGCGTTGAGTGTTTATAATTCGCCATCCTGTTTTATTTTTATTAAGAGACGTTTGAATTCTGTAATTATTTTGGGCGCGTTTAGTTAATACAATTATTTTTCTTAGTTTTTTACTATAATTAATATATTTATTTTTATTTTCCCTTGACCGATTTGCCCTATACGTCCATAATAAATCTCTTTTCTTTTTGCAGCACACTTTGATTCCCCGTGATATCCATCGCTGTTTGGTATGAGCTCTTATAGTTATAATTTTTTCCGGAAAGCATAGGTTATAGAAAAGTTTAAATTCTTCCAAGAAAAGACTAAATGCTATGTTAGGATCTGCAGTCTGGTATATATTAGAGAAGGATATGTTTCTAATACATTCTTTGAACCTATTAATATTATTCAAGCTGTAGTCTCTTTTTGAGGTGCGCCAGTATTTTAGCAAGCCATTTTTAACCGGTAGTTTTATTATTTGAGCAGAATGGTCTGATAAGCCAAAATCCAAAATTTCAGTGCTGCAGCCTCTTTTGAAGTCATGTGCGAAGTTATCCAGACATGTACGACTGACTGGTCTGGTTGGTGCATAGAGCGCCAATTTTAAATTATAATTTAGTAACAAACATTCAAAGTCTAAAGTGTCTTGGTTTTTTTTAAGCACATTTACATTGAAGTCACCTGCCAAAATTATATTTTTAAATCTAATTTTTGTCAGGCGAATCAAAACCTTTTCCAGCCATTGAAAAAACATTTTAAGGTTATCCCTGTAAGGTGTCCTATATATACAAACAATGCCAGTTTTGGAGTCAAGAAGTTCAATACAACAACATTCAAACTTACGCTCCACAGACATTTGTTTTACTTCCGGACAGTCTCTAAACACATGACCCTTACCTACATATATGCATACACCCCCGTCTTTTGTGTGCTCCTACTGTAAGAGGAAGCCAGTACATAATTTTGCAAAAATAAACTAGACTCATGGCCTGACAACATAAAATGTTCTGTTATACATAGTACATCCAATACCTTATTTTTACGAGATTCCAGATTGGTTAATAACTCATCTGCTTTATTTTGCAGACCAGCTATATTATAATGTAGGACATTTAGATGAGTTTCCAAGAAATAACTGCCGGTTGCTCTTTTTGTCATCAACATAATGTATGGTGTTATTGGACATTTTATCAGAAATACCTTGTACATTGATGTCCCCCTGAACGTTGATATCAGAAAAGTAGTTCGTCAATAATTATATTATACATGATTTGATTATATATATTCCTAATACCGGCATTATTAATTTTGCCAGTGTTGTATGAGAACATGTCAAGAGTTAGAGAACAGTTACTGTCAAAAAAACAAGCATAATCATTAGTCTGGAGATCGGAGCGTAAAAGGTCGTTAAACACTTCCACCTTATAATTATATATTGGGGCTCCCCGTACATATGTCGGCACACAGAGCACCTTGTTCGTGTTTGTGACTTTGCTAAGTGATTTCTGTAAGGCACTTATTAAGTTAGCACTTTTTTTTTTTTTTTTTTAATTCCGCGGCCCAAGGCCGCGCCCACTCTAACGTCCGTTGCCGGGCGTCCCTGGTTACTAGCAGAGGGTATGTCCAGTGGCGCCCGGCGGTGTCCAGTGGCGCCCGGCGGATTAAGTTAGCACTAGCATTTATGTCATTAGGTCCTATGAAAATTAGGCAATAATCGTCCATTGAAAACCCTCTCAACTTGTCTTCGATGTTATGTAGTAATTCTCTGGTAGTACCGTGAGGAATTATGTACCGACAGAGGTCGAAGAATTCTCCAAAAATATCTTGTAACGCTGACAATGATCCTGGGATTTTTAAATTACTTAAAATACATAGTTTTCGCTGGCGTTCGGGTTTAATTTTAAGTTTGATGGGTTTGACCTCAGGTGGGCTATTGTTGATTTGATTTGTAGTACAGCTTGATGCCCTGGCATTATCATTATCCAGCTGGAAATGCATGTACTCGGTTTGAGTTTCCTTATGTTCTTGAGTTTGCCAAATTATACTCTTAGATTGAACATTTTGTTGAATGTCGGTATTCGTTGTATTGCTACACTTCTTATTTCGTTTGTGAGACAACTTACGGGCAGATGGTGGGGTTATACTTATACGTTCAGGAGTAGAACATATCTTTTTGTATGTATCTCTAGAAGATGCCATATTCTTAAGTTCCAACTTAAGAGTACAGCTTTCCATGTTTAAGTTTTCGATCTCCTGATGGGCGCTGGTTAGTTGTATCGTCAATGTGTTTATTCGTTCATTCAAGTTAAATATTTCATTAGTACTATTGTCATGTAAGCTGTCTGGTATACTAAGCGTTGTTGTGTCAAATAATGATCCTTCATTGGTATGGTCAATATTTGAGAGATTATTTAAGGAAGTAGTTCTTCGTGGTTTGCGAAGCGTTATATTGCTATCGTACTGCATGTTATTTTAGTTTGTCAGAAATGTTCAAATTAAATTTCAAAAAGTATTGCGTGATCAGCGGTGATTTGAAAACCCGACCTTTCGATTCTTCAAATTCAAATCTTGTGCTATACCACTGTGCTACGAACACAGTCTAACATCCAAGCGAATTTTTGCTTCTCTATAGAGATCTTACATTTTTCAAATCAAAAAGTTCTGTTATTATGACTCATTGATATGGAATTTTTTGCAGCATTCCCGAGTCTTTGAACACTTTTTATATTTGTTTAACTACACAAATATCACTGTTTTGCACTATATTAACTGTTTTGCACTATATTAAGACTTGATACGAGAAACAACTGTTTATGTTTATTATTTTACTAAATATTATGGAGGATAGGGCTTATTGTAAGCTAATGTTCAAGGTACTAGGCTTATTTTGTTTTCTATTGTAAATTTCACATTATGTAAAACAATTTGTTTTCATATGTATATTCTATGCCCACTGTTTCTCTATGTATAGCGATTGCTTTATGTTAAGAATTTTGTTCGGCTTTGATCAATACATTTGTTTTTTGTATAACTCGAATAGCATTCTTCTCAGTTGGGCAGTATGTTGGGAAACCAACATGTAATTTACCAACGGTATGGTCAAATTGACCTTTAGCCATATCGGTGTTAGTACATAAGAACGTATGTGGTGGCAACACTACAGAAATATGTATCCGTTCTCTCTTCTCTCGTGTACGTGGTTCAATATAGACGTGTGAAAGTTGTACGCTGTTGTTTCACTGGATCTGCCCCTATCTACAACATAATACAGTCCACTACAACTCCATCTGGGCACGGCTATTAGGAGAAGGCTACATTTCCTCCCTAAGGCCACATTTTCCTACAATGTCAACGATGTGTTTACGAAACGTCAACTCAGCTACCATTTCAATTCCCAAATCCCGGGTATAATTAAAACGTGGAATAACAACCTCATCCATCTCGTAGGCGTAACTCAGTGGTGCCCTACTTCGACCGTAACTTATAACTCCATATTTAGCGGTGTTAAAGCACAGGTTGTTGGTAGTGCTCCACTGAACTACACGGTCAATGTCTGCTTGCATTCGCCAAGCGTCGGAAGCATCCACTATGGTAAAATACACTTTGAGATCATCGGCAAAGAGTAGACACTTGGCATGCAGTAACACCCTCGGCAGATCATTGATCATGAGGAGAAATTCCAGCGGTCCTAAATTCGAGCCCTGACTAATGCCTGACAAGGTTAAATACGGGCCAGATTCGTACCCCGCATACTCCACTGTACTTCGACCTGGGCGGAAACCATGCGTCATCAAGTTGTGAGCTAACCTGTAAATAAATAGAAGCGTGTAACGCAGATTCAAATACCTTAGCAAACGCCGACAATACCGCCACCGGCCTATATCCACTTACGTCCTCACTGGGCCTCCCCTTAGGAACCGGTATTACCCGGGTGATCTTCCACCGATCTGGGTACCACCCCTCCTCCAAACACAAATTAAATATGTGCTTTAACGGCCTACAGAACACTGCCCGACAATCTTTGATGATGAAGAGCGGTATCCCATCCGACCCCACCGACTGCTTAGGCTTCAACCGAGCGAGCGCCGAGTTAAGGTCGCGCGCGCTGAGCTCGCCTACATGCACACGGTACGCTCCAGCCCGCGCGCCCGCTCCCCGCTCCGCCGCCGCGTTGGTCCAGCACCGGCCGCTCGGACTTATATACCGATTTCAAATACGCAGCAAAGTACTCTGCACCCTCTGATTCATTCAAGTACCTACCATCCTTCTTCAATGTGTTCTGGTGTCGTTTACCTTGTTTACTTTTTATAAAATTCCAGAAAGATTGAGGATCGTTTTTAATATTCGTCTGTAGACGATTCTGATAAGCTTCAAAACTTGATTTTATTTTTTGTTTAACTAATGACCGGGTCTGAGAAAACGATTGGTAATCACTTCGTGAACCTGTTTTTTTATAGATTTTGTGAAGTTTAGCTTTTTTCTTTATATCACCTATTAACTCAGATGTATACCATTCCGGATACGTGTACCTAACCTTTATATGCCCATTTGCACTTTTATTTTTATTTATGACGGGGGTATATGCACTTATATTTTCGTTTATTAATTCGTAGAAATACATCAATGCCTCATCTGACTTTTTAATATTATATAAGGGGTCCCAATTTAACATACTAAACCCATCATATAACATGGCAAAATTACATTTAGTAAAGTTCCACCTCTTATTACCAGTAGTTTCCGTACCTACATTATTAACCAAACAGGGTATGTTCTTACAACGGGAGCCTAAATTCAACTCGATTTCTAACGGCGGATGTTGTTTGTCAATATCGACCAGCGGCTCATCCGATATTTTAACCTCCATGTCGCCCGCCAACGTAGTCAATAATAGGTCCAAGGTACGGTCATTAATATTACGTATGTTATTTACCTGCCGCAATCCACAGAACTCAGTGAAATATTCCATACTAGCAGTTGCCCGCAGCTCCGCCTGCGTGTTACTTTAGATCTACATAACATTTTTATTTATGAAGCGAATGAAAACCAAACCGCAAAATCAAATCAAAAATTCAAATCGGTTAAGCCGTTTCTGAGATTAGCGTGTCCAAACATTCAGACAAACATAGAAAAGTTCTAAAAACCATTGTTTTGGGTTTTATTGCGTTCATAAAGCCCTCTTACAACAGTTTCTCTATTATATCTTCTGTAATATTCTCTATTATACCATAAAAATTCATCTTAAGATACGAAAATATGAAATATTATTTATTATCTAGAGGGGCTCGTGGTCTAGTGGTAACCGACAATGTTAACACATTGCAAAGGTTAAGCAACATTGAGTCAGGCCGGTCTTAGGATGGGTGACCATTGCTTAAGACACTGAGACCCCTCCGTGCCTCGGAGAGCACGTTAAGCCGTCGGTCCCGGTTGTCATACGATCATCTACGGCAGTCGTTAGGGGTAGTTGGAGCCCTAAATCAAAAATCCGACCGGGCTAACTACAGAACTTCGTTATCGCCTATGGGATGTGGAGGTCAGATGGCAGTCGTATCACGGAAAATATCGAAGTTCAGCCGAATCGCAGTTAGACTGGAAAGCCGACCCCAACTGCGTTGGGAAAAGGCTCGGTGAATGATGATCTTCGTCGTATGTGATAGTGCATTGAATTGTATGGCGAGCGATATTGTATCTTAAGTTAAAATATTATAGTATCTTAGCCGTGTGCAGCGCCCCTTAGTGAACTCCACTGCGGGTGACGTAACCTGTTCTGAAGAGCTCTTCAATCTGATCCCACCCTGTTCCTTCCGATCCCGAACAACGCGTGCCGGGCAGAGATGCCACTCCCACACAGTGGATAGCATGTTCGCGAGAACCCAACGTTTTAAACGTTCGTTTCTCTACCGAATAATAGTGGCCTGATACGCCCTGCCTGTGCACGTGTTTCCTCCCACATATAACCCTAGGTTCTTTAAGCGGAGTTTGAAGAGTCACATCAGTAGCCGTGAAGTTGAGGGCCACTCTCTATAGTATTGTGTGCTGTGAGAGTGGCCCACAATCGCTAGACGTCGTCTACACGACTTACCACCAGGCGGGCGGGGTCAATTTGGCGAACCCAATATACAAAAAAGAAAAAACCTACGACAAACTTATTATTTGCGGTTGGTATAGTTATCGGGTCTAGGGATCGAACCGCAAAATTAAGTTTGTTTTTTATTGTATATACTTTTCCGGGATAAAAAGTACCCAGTGTGGTGCCCAGGATATTAAAGAATAATTATACCAAGTTTCATCGTAATCAAACCGGTAGTTTTTGCGTGATGCCTGAACAGACAGACAGACAGACAAAAATTTTTTTAATCACATTTTTGTGTTTGGTGTCTGTCTAGTAACACCCCCTACCATTTATTTTTTTGATATTTTCAATGTACAGAATTTTCACTTCTACAGATTTATTATAAGTATAGATAACAGTGCACATCTACATTTGCTGAAGGCATATTGAAATCACCAATAATAACTATTACTGACTCATACTTTGTACACACATTTTCTAAAATTTCAAATAAATGCATATATTCGCAATAATTAGATGCTGGTGGAATATACACCACACAGCACAAAAACAAAAACTTATTTCTACAACTAACCGTTGCACAGACTATCTCGAATAAGGCCGAGTCCACATTGTCCACACCCACTAAATTAATTTTTAAGCGAGAAGACACCGCTATGAAGGCTCCTCCTTGCTTCCTGCCGTCCATTCTATCACATCTAAGTATTGTATATCCGGGAGGGATGAGTTCACCATCCTTTATAGAAGGATGCAAACCAGACTCAGTAATTGCAAATAGGTCGTAACTAGACGCCAACAAGCTCTCGTAGAACGTCTTTGTCTTAGTTCGCAGTCCCTGGACATTCTGGTAATATATATGGATCGAGTTAGTGGTTTGCCGTTCCCGTGGCGGGTTTATGGTTGTTTCGAAACCACACCCACAATTTAGTGTTGGTCGGCCAACACTCTGTACTATTTATTTTTTCAAATTCTGATTCAGGTACGCCCACCATAAATGATGCGTACTCTCGTTTATTTTTAGGTGTAATTTTCACCACCTTATATCATCTGAGACACAAATAGTTTTAACGTGGTTAACAACGGCCTCCTCTGTAGTGTCAGGATGCAAAGACCAAATGTGCATAAATTTCTTTTGTGCTACTGCTTGAATAGATGATATTTCCGAATTACCTCCTTTCGAAATAGGCTTAGTTATTTTCCTATTAACCACCTTCCAATCGCTATCAGACACCTTTGGTTGTACTTCCATGATTATTGGGCGAGACGGTGAAGTATTATCGACATATTTTTGTTTGCCAAGTGAGAACGCACCCTTATTTTTCGTCCGATCTTATTTTTCAACCGCCTAACGAGAACGCGTATTCACGTAAGAAATGTTAGGTGACATCACTGGTCCGCTCGTAGCAATTCGCGATGTCTCGCTTGCACTTGGGTCACTTGGTATCTTACTTGAGTCTTCTATCTTGCTCGTACCACTTGATTCTACCAGTTCATCAATTTTCGTAGATAATTGACTAACTACCGTCACAAGATTATTAATGGCGTTAAAACTTTTTTCGATAATCTCCTGTTGATATTCAATTTTCGTAGTTTGCGCTTCAATTAGCGTACCTTGTGCCAAAATTTTTATTGTCAACGCTGTAACTTTCTTCGACAAATCGCCTATGGCAGTTTCGGCGTTAACTTTGGACATATTTGCAATAAAATTAATTAAAAACACGAGCACACAATTCTCACACCAGTAGAAATCGTCACTGCGGTCTCCCATAATTAAGTCGAGTATTTTTTTAACATTTTCGTCAGTAGTGGACGTCGAAGGCCTTCCAGAGCAGGGTTCGTCTTTCACCCTCTCTCTACCACGCTTGAATTCTGCTATCCATTTTTTTAAGGATGAATATGAAAGAGCGCAATCCCCTAATGTACTGACCATATCATCATGGATGGCTTTTGATGACAGCCCCTTCTTATGGAGGTACTTAATGACGGCACGCCGCTCGATTTGCTCCATTTGCAGAAATGATGTCAGATTGCTTTTTAATAAATTTATAAAAATAAAGCTAATTATCGCACACGTTTCAAACTTCACACAATGAACAGGTCTGAACTGAAGTAAATAATGTGGGTAGATTTGATTTTTAGAACTAAATGGATCAGTGTTAGGCCGACTACTTTTCAATCCACCCTCGTATATAGACTCTGAAAAATCACGGTTGCCGTTGTGTACTTAACCGCACCTCTTCGCAGCCAGGTGTAAGCAGGTATGATTTCGATGCATTTATACGTTCATAACGTACATTTATTATTTATATATCAAATTAAAGCATTTTTTTTTCTGTTTATTATGAAATACGGTTGCTTAATTAAATCTGGCCGCAAATAAGGGTTGCTGGCTGTTAAGGATGGTAAATATTTAAGGTAGAGTGAAAGAGAGTTAGCGCGTAACATCATTAGTCAGACGAGGTTAGCGATTGCCAGCTGTACGACGCTTTTAAGCCATTGCGCATGCGTCAAATGATAGTGTTTTCAACCACCGATGCAAACAGTAGTAGGGACGACTTAATAAATACTCCAAAAGGAATCTCAACGGGTGACTCAAATTATTTTTCAAACGATTTGTGTTAGATTGTTTCTCGGCGAATACTCGGCCGATTTCGGATTTTCTTGCACTCATCAATAGCTTACAGAATTACCCAGGTTATTACAATGCCAGAATTTTGAATTTAAACTCGCTTCGCTCAAATATATGCTGCAGCGTAACCGTACGTTTCGCGACTGCGGCGACCTAGTACTCCTGGCTCTTGTTAACATCTTCCATAATCATTCATACTGTTTATTTTTTCGTAACATAATTACTGATATTTTGATGGTTGACGTTTGTCAAATCTTCGCTTTTCGCTTCATTTTTGTAGATTTTGGTATTCTTGTAATAAATTATGGAATATATTATTTATGGACTTTTTGGTAATATTATTTATTATTATTATATTTATTATACATTAAACAAAACGAATATAACATATTATTGACGTTCGTGAAATTTTTACAACCACACAAAATCAACAAGTTGAAATTGTGTTAATTGTTCACATCGTCCTCGGACGAATCACCTGGCGTAGGGCTGAGTCTCAACAGATCGCAGCACGACGCTGCTCTACCGAGCACAACATCCCGCCAGGAACGGCAGGCATAATCCCGTGGATGGTAGCTTCACACCACCGGCCGGAAAAAAATAACAGGAAAGGATACGAGTAAAGGCGCTTTTAGACGAGCAATTTTTTTGCCGAATTATGGACCGTCCTTGAGGGGAGGTCGCGGAGCATTCGGCATAATATGTTCGACGGACCTGTGTCCGGTGCGTGTAGAAGCATTCATTATAAATCAAACACCACCGTGGATCCGGTGAACACAACGGTCTGTTGTCCGGCGGTCGTGTGCAACAGGCCTTAGGTGTTGCAGAATACAAAACTTATAAAAATAAAATATGTAGTACAATTTTTGTGTGAGCTAAAAGAGATAAATTGGTTTTACAGATATTTGTGGGTTTTTTTAATAATTTTTTACCATGTTATAATAAAGCTACCATTGTGGTGGTAATTTATACATACTACCTAGCAACATTTTTATTAAATTGTTTGTTTTTTTTATTTTCCATATAAAATGTTACGTCATCAACATTGATAATGTCGTCTAGTTTGGGAGGTATGTTCATCAATATGTACTCATTGTTTGGTTTTACGGTGACGGTATTCAATTCACTGTAAAAATGTGCATTGTCTATGAGAAGCTTCGCTTTGTCAATATTGTTATGCTTAATTTGAGGCAGAATGATTTATAACAAAAAATAATTAAATACATGAGGGCTTGTATTTCAGGTTAAAAAATAATTTGTGAAAAATAATTAGTTTAGGTGGTACCTATTTAGACACTTCCAACTGTCAACTGTCAACTGACAACAGTCTTAAGGGACCCACACACTCGCCTGCAAGTCCAGGCCGCATCCGGATATGGACCTGTCATGTCTTGAATTTGTAGTCAATTTCAACCTTATCAACCAGTCGATATCCGAGGTGGCATGCAGGCAATCTGTATGGAGCCCTTAAGACTATGGATATAAATATGGTATGATCTAAATATTGATGGCAAACTGTCTAAATATCACCACGTAAAATAAAAGAAAAAAGAATTACGCCCTAACTAAAGATAGGACACAAATAAACAATAAAAGATGCAATTTCAACGTCTTTAGCTCAATTTGTCAGAGTTTTCCCTCTTTAAAACTAGGTCGCCGCAGTCGCGAAACGTACCGTTACGCTGCAGCATATATTTGAGCGAAGCAAGTTTAAATTCAAAATTCTGGCATCGTAATAACCTGGGTAATTTTGTAAGCTATTGATGAGTGCAAGAAAATCCGAAATCGGCCGAGTATTCGCCGAGAAACAATTTAACATAAATCGTTTGAAAAATAATTTGAGTCACCACGCGTGCCGGGCAGAGATGCCACTCCCACACAGTGGATAGCATGTTCGCGAGAACCGAACGTTTTAAGCGTTCGTTTCTCCGCCGAACGATAGTGGCCTGGAACGCCCTGCCTGTGCACGTGTTTCCTCCCACATATAACCCTGGGTTCTTTAAGCGGAGCGTGAAGAGGCACATCAGTAGGTCATCAAGTTGAGGGCCACTCTATAGTATTGTATGCTATGAGAGTGGCCCACAATCGCTAGACGTCGTCACGACTTACCACCAGGCGGGCGGCGTCAATTTGGCGAACGCAATATAAAAGAAAAAAAAAGCGCTCCTTTTAATAACACGTTTAAAACCGCATTTGTATTCCTTTGTTTTTATCCCTTTAGCGCCAACTCGAGTTGCACATCACTATGGATTGTGACTGTGACTGACAGAGTGTAGGGCCTTGAAACCAAGCCATAAAAACCCAAAAAAAAAATTGACGAGAGTGTAAATGTCAAACGAGTAAAAAATCGGTAAATTTCAAATATTACTCGTAAGAGCAATTCGATATGATTATACGTGGATCGTGTAATTCGTGTATAAACAACGAGTACTTTTAAATATATTAAATACTGAAATATGTACATAGTGTAACGTCTTACTTAATATGCAATCTTACTGAAAGTAGTTAATCTAAGTGTAAAGTACGAAGAGAGTGGTCCAAGGAATAATACAAAAACGTACATAATTATGTAATGTAAATAACAGTATGAAATTAAAGGATATTTTTCAGGATGTGGTTGAGTTAGAGGAACCAGAATGTATGGATAAAATACTAACATATTTAGAAGAAATAAAGGAAGAAGATGATTTATTCATTGAGGTTAGAACTTTGAATACCTACCTACCTTCTTTACCCATCTATACTACTATTATAAAGAGGAAAGATTTGTATTTTTGTAATGAATAAACTCAAAAACTACTGTGCCGATTTCAAAAATTTACATTCACCCTGAGTACCTAATATAGGCTACTTTTTATCCCGGTAATGTGTTACCGGGAATGAGTAGACTAAATCACGGGACTAATCAGCTCCTGCGGCGATCAGCTAGTAGATGATATAATGAAAGGGTTAGATACAAATTATTTTCATTAAGAACTAGCTGTCCCGGCGAACTTCGTACCGCCCCTTGAAACCTCCCCTGAAATTTACGAATATTTCAAGTCCAAAAATAGCCAAATCGGTCTAGCCATTCCCGAGATTTAGTCAGACAAACGAACAGCGTTTCATTTTATTAATATAGATATTCATTACTGCAACATTCCTACAATATAAAAAACCGGCCAAGTGCAACTCAGACTCTCACACAAAGGGTTCCGTCTATAAAAATGGCAAACCAAATTAAGTATGTTTGTTGTATGGCCCCCTTTTTTTATTATTTGTTCCTATAGTGGCAACAGAAATACATCATGTGTAAAAATTTAAACTTTTAACTATCATTGTTGATGAGTACAGCCGGGTGACAGACGGTTGGATGGACTGTGAAGTCACAGTATTAGGGTTCTCGTTTTACCCTTTGGGTATAGAACCCCAAAAATGAACACACCCTTCGCCCGTAACTGTTGACATACTTAACATTACATACATACTATTATTTCTTACCTCTAAAAAACATGCCCTGCAGATTACTCCATGACATTTCTCAAGCAGTCAATAACAATTTAAAAAGGAAAGTTAATTCTTTGCAGCTGTTGCGTGACAAATTACATGGTGAAAAAATCACATGGCAGCAGCCATGGTTTCAGCAAACAAATTCCGTGTCACGACCATTGAAGGAAAATAGTGAGAATAGTATTGATAGATATAGAACTGATGCACTTTGCAAAGCTGAACATGATCATCTACTACAGAACTGGAAGAACTTTGTACAGGTAGTTCAAGAAGTACATATAAATTGAGATATCAATACTAAGTTAACCCACTCCTTACACTAGCAGTTTTAGCTTAGCTGTAGGGAACAGGAATGCTGGTAGATCATATTTCACAAAAGGAAAGATAATTATGCTGCTGGAGCCTTGTCTGTGTTGTCACTAGTTTTGCACCAACCCAGAACATGAGACTTTGGTAAAGTTTTCGAAGTCGTACATAGAACCTAAGTAATACATAGTAAATATCCTCCATTTTTCCAGGAGTATAATGTACCAGATAAATTAATATGTTTGGCACGCTGGAGAAATAAACGTAAAAGTAGATTACCAACCACACCTGAAGAATGCGCTAGACGTTGCGTTTTGGCATATTTGGCTCGAGGACTAAAAAGAACTATATTTCATGTATTCAGACATATACAAACAGCTTTTGGAAGTCCTGTAAAAGGTGCGTACTCACCTGAAGAGGAGAAAATTATGAAAGTTTGTTTCATACATCATCCAAACAATGCTGTGACACTGCTATCTAAAGTTTTGGGACGAGAACCTCGGGGAATATATAAAAGACTAAAGCAAATGTATAATGGTATGACTCACTATTGATAATTATCACTATATTAATTTATCTACTACTAACTACTGCCCGCGGTTTCGCCTGCTTGACAAATTACAGAGTAGTTCTATCACCATGAGGAGAACCACTATCTATTGATGAAGACTGCATAAAAATCTGGTGAATAGTTTTTACGATCTAAGCATACATAGGGATGGACCGACAGCGTAGGCAGCAATAGGCATGCCCCTATTGCGTGGGACTAACAAAATTACTGCCAAAGTATGGGTGTGTAATTCACCTTTGCCTACCCCTTCCGGGATAGTAGGCGTGATGTATATGTCTGCCTGTGTGTCTAAAATATTTCATCATAATCAGAATCTAATTGTAACTCTTTCAGGTAAACCAGACAAAAAGAAAATTAAATGGACCATACCATTAGCATCAAAGTTTGTCAAACTGTTGATGAAATATACAGGTTTGCCATTAGAAGAACTGCAATATAAGAGGTTCGACAAACAAGTTTGGTTGAAACTTGAGGAAGATTTTGACCACAACTGTAATTACCTGCAAAACTTCTGGTATTACACGCTTCATGTTCAAGTGTTCGTTAAAACTGATGTCAAGTTCAGAGGTTTAAGGAAGAGCATCATCAAAATGTAAGTTGTATTGTACATATCATTTAGATTATGTATTATGAGTTTTTATTAATACTTTCCTGTCGGTACAACTGAACAACAATCATGGACTACCTTCTGATAGAAGAAACAGAAGATCAAAACAGATAGACACATACATGTACATTTACAAAATAATTACCATTCAATGCTTCTCAGGACCAGAAGGCTGCCTGTTTCCTGGCTCAAAGAAAAATATCGCCATCCAAAGTGGCAATGCATCCAGCATTCTGGGAACCTTGCAGGCCAATGGCCGCGAGCAGTAGCTGGCAGCCACGTGCAGTACCCTGTACCCGGCGCCCGCTCCTCGCACATATGGCGCGCTCACGCATAGACAGGCTATCGTACCAATGGCTGCGAGCAGTAGCTGGCAGCCGCTTACAGTATCCTGTCCCTCGCGCCCGCTCCTCGCACATACGCCGTACTCACTCATGGACTGGCTATCGCAATTACCGCGAGTAGTAGCTAGCAGCCGCTTGCAGTATCCTATCCCCCGCGCACGCTCCCCGCTCATACGCCGCGCTCACTCATGGACTGGCTATCGTACCAATGGCCGCGAGCAGTAGCTGGCAGCCGCTTGCAGTATCTTATCCCCGCGCCCGCTCCCCGCACATACGCAAAGCTCACTCATGGACGGGCTGTCGTACCAATGGCCGCGAGCAGTAGCTGGCAGCGCTTGCAGTATCCTGTTCCCCACACCCGCACCCCGCTCAAACGCCGCGCTCACTCATGGACTGGCTGTCGTCCCAATGGCCGCGAGCAGTAGCTGGCAGCCGCAGGCAGTATCCTGTACCCCGCGCATGCTCCCCGAACATACGCTGCTCTCACTCATGGACTGGCTATAGTACCAATTCCCACGAGCAGTAGCTGGCAGCAGGTTGCAGTATCCTATCCCCCGCGCTCGTTTCCCGCACATACGCCGCGCTCACTCATGGACTGGCGTAGCGGCTTTATGCATTCGGTCTGAATTGAGCTTATATAATATTTTGGTTTCAGACTTAGAGAGTCACCATATCAAATCTGGAGTGACATTCGCTGGAAGGATGTTGTCAAACGTTTTCCTGATGGATATACACATCACTTTATATATAGGGCCGGTTATAATCATATTGTGAAAAATAAGCCAAAATACCACAAAGTCCCTTTAGAACAGCTTCTAGATCGTGCGATGGTGAAGCTACAACATATTCCTAAACGACGCATGAGGAGGTTAGCATTCAATGAAAAAGAAGAATTAGAACAAGTCATTAAAAAGAAGTCTAAGAATCAATAATATGTGATAAGAAAATGATAATAATGAATAATTAATAAGTGATAACATATTTTTCATCCAATTGTAAGTACGCCAAAGGCAGATGTGATAATAATTTTAATAAAGTTGATTTTAAGTGTAATTAATAGAACATGTTTAATTTGCCCAAATCCTTTCATCTCCCTTCCGATTAGGAACAACGCGTCGGGCAGAGGTGCCAACTCTCACCCTGGAATACATCTTCGCGAGAACCGACCGAGAAGCGACCGAAGGCTCCGTTTCAACTTGCAGACTGGGGAGAATTTCTTTCGTCTGTACCCATTTTCGTCTGTACCCATCTACGGGTTCTGTCAGATCATGTTTGAGGCCGTATTTATCAACCGATTTGCATGAAACTTTACACACACACTTACACACACACACTTTGCTTACAATGAATAACATTTGAATGATATGTTTTGGATTGGATGACAAATGAAAGAGTAATAAAGAAAATTGAAGAAGAAAAAGAATAAACAAAGCCGCTCCCGAAGTCTACGGTTCACAGAACCACTAGTTTATCTGTATGGATAAGGTAGTAACATGCATAGCTGGGCACCGTTAATCAAATAGTTAACTTTGTAAGTCGCTAATCCGTTACTGATAAAGTTTAACAGTTAATACGTTATTTTTAGTAATTTTAACGCAAGTTAAGTTAAAAGTCTCCGAACATACAGTTTCATCATGTCGGTCCGTCTGTCTATCCGGTCGTCCTGCGGTTTCCTCCCAAGCGGTAAACATAAATTTGGCATGGCTATCTGTATTTGAGCAACCAAGATGGAAAACACCCCACCATCGCGAGTGAGACCGATCACGGTGACCTCACTTATCGTGCGACGCAGATCACTAACGGACATGGATACCTCGGTGAGTATCTGTTTCGCATCCATCGTGAGGTCACACCCCAGTGTCAACAGTGCGAGGCCTATGACGAAGACACTGCACTCCACAAGATGGTGGAGTGCTCAGCGTGGGAGAGTCAGCGCCGGGACCTCGTAGTGGGTCTGGGCGTAGATACCCTCTCGCCGGAAACCATGTTCCGAGCCATGGTCTGCATAAGTTCTTTTAATACACGCCCCCAGGTGCAACGACACACGGCCAACTTACGTTAAAACAGTTATTTTAATACCACCACCACCGGAGATCTAGCACTGCACTACACTGCTGCGCACGCGCAATCTTTATAGAATGTTATTTTAATACACATCACAGTAACAACTTACCGCCACCTAGCGAAGTTTAGTAAAATTACTCTGCTGACTTTTAATTAGATTTTCAATGTTTATTTTAGTTATACGGACGAAACGGTTTTAAAAACAGTGTGTGTTAAACGAGTCTATATACTGTTACATTAATTAGTGAAGATAATAGTGTGGAAGTGAAGTTAATTGGCTTCACGAAATTATTTGCCATAGTTTGTTTTTTGGACAATACCCTCAAAATGATTGCCAAAGATCAACTTGAAAATTGTTAATAGTGCCATCTGTCAGACCGTAGCCATTTGAACTCGCTATCGGAACTTTTAGCGCCATCTCTCCTCATTGTGCGGAACCTCTTGGGTTGATCAATACTGTGGGTGTAATTCTGCGGCCATGCTAAGGTGCGGAGGTTGCGGTAAATTCCTTGCTGCGCAAGATGGCGCTAAATGTACCAAATGTCCAGTCGTATAATTAGGTCGCCGCAGTCGCGAAACGTACCGTTACGCTGCAGCATATATTTGAGCGAAGCGAGTTTAAATTCAAAATTCTGGCATCGTAATAACCTGGTTAATTCTGTAAGCTTTTTATGAGTGCAAGAAAATCCGAAATCGGCGGGAGTATTCGCCGAGAAACAATTTAACATAAATCGTTTGAAAAATAATTTGAGTCACCCGTTGAGAGCTCCGCTCGCCTTCGGCTCGCTTCGCACAACTAGGTCACCGCAGTCGCGAAACGTACCATTACGCTGCAGCATATATTTGAGCGAAGCGAGTTTAAATTCTAAATTCTGGCATCGTAATAACCTGGGTAATTCTATAAGCTTTTGATGACTGCAAGAAAATCCGAAATCGGCCGAGTATTCGCCGAGAAGCAATTTAACATAAATCGTTTGAAAAATATATTGAGTCACCCATTGAGAGCTCCGCTCGCCTTCGGCTCGCTTCGCTTAATAAGTTTTGCGCAATGTTCAACGCATATATTAACTCGTATTTTGTAACTGATTCGTTAGTGTCCAATATATCGTTAAGCCAAACACCCGCGTTTCATTCAGTTCGTAAACCCAACCATCATCGACCTTAACCGCCTGAACATATGGTCCAAAACCGAGCCGGATACCAGAAGTTTACCTGCACGTCAGGCGGCCGTTCGAGAACAATAGAAAAGAAAACAAGCAAGGCGCCCTTCACTATCGCAGTGAAGGCATAAGACGACTTCTTACTATTATGTGATATCACATGTCTGCAGGCAATACCATTTTCACCTGTAAGACATTCAAGTAAGAACTAGCACGAACCTGCAGCGCCACCTATCATAATCATACTGTTTATGTGCTAAACAGCACGTTTTAATCCTATTCCGTCACTTGTAAACAATCACTCGTTGACTAGAGCTCGACAGAGCAACATTTAAGTACATTAAAATTCCATAAATCGTCTAGTTTTCGAGTCACACGTCTCATTTAATAATCAGAATACCTGGAAGTAGTCAATACGAAGTAAGAAATTATTAACCCTAATTATTTGTAGGTGTATTATAAAGAGGAAAAATTTAATTGTTCTATTGTCTAGTTCATAATAATAATTACGCATGTAGGTATCTATTTTACTCTAATAAACAGAAGGTCATAAGTAAAACTTAACTTCAACTTATTTATTACATTGCCTTTTATCACTTCTATTAAAAAGTTGCATTCCGTTTTGTAGGCTGTATTGGGAGTAGTGGGAGGCGGGGGTGGTACCAACCAAAAAAAACTAAACTCGTAATTCTTTTCACTGGTAACCTCAGGATTGTGATAAAATCGCTTCATTGCCACTAGTTCCATTAACAGTTTCAAGTTGAAGGCACCAAGTTTGTTGATGACGCGAATTTCGTGGAACTTGGCATATCGATATCAGAACTTTGATGGGCCAGGGGAACTTGGTCAGCCTTCACACGGGTGTTTTGGCCTTGGATAAAATATTATAGTATCTTAGCCGTGTGTAGCGCCCCTTAGTGAACTCCACTGCGGGTGATGTAACCTACGACAAACTTATTATTTGCGGTTGGTACAGTAATCGGGTCTAGGGATCGAACCGCAAAATTAAGTTTGTTTTTTATTGTAAATACTTTTCCGAGATAAAAAGTAAGCCAGTAGGTGCCCAGGATATTAAAGAATAATTATACCAAGTTTCATCGTAATCGAACTGGTAGTTATTGCGTGATGCCTGAACAAACAAACCGACAAAAAATTTTTAATCACATTTTTGGGTTCATTGTCGGTCTAGTAACACCCCCTGCCATTTTTTGATATTTTCAATGTAAAGAAATTTCACTTCTACAGATTTATTGAGCGGAGCGAAGCGAAGCTCAATCTTAGACGACGTGTGAATCGTTTGTGTGCCAACTCCTCCGAAACGGCTCGACCGATTTTGACCAAATTTGGCATGCTGGTCGACATCATACACGGGAGTGCATATCTCTGAAATCATGGAAATAGAGCATAAAAAGAATTAAGATTTACTACGCTCAACATTTGCAATTAGTAGCATGCATTGCATATCTAGTTATAAGTAAGTATAGATGTTAGTTTATATTACCCACGCCCCCCCTTGCTGTTCGTTATTTCCCGACGTTTATGCCTTAAATGTTACCTTTTATTTAGAAGATATGAATGTTGATTCCTAAAGTTGTAACTTAGTAAGTACCTATGTAATTAAAGTCTATCTATAAACTTCTATTTTATTTATAGTGGAGTGCAGTAAGGCATAAAAATGGTAAAATCTCGGAACCCAGGGCCAGTCAATGAATCTTTATATAAACTTTTGAAATGTGTTTTTAATAGTATATAGAAAAACTAGCAACCCGTAGCGCAAACTGCGCAAGTAGTAATTTCTCTGAAAAAAAAAAAAAAAAATATTTTTGTCAAAAAATGTTCCATTCAAAAATAGCACGCGCGAATATATTTTTTGTGTTTAATTTTAATTGCTACTAAATCACGCGCATAATCTTAAATCTAGTTTAAATCATGTTAAAATTAACTTTTTGTCAAATTTCTAATCTTATCGCACCACTTGAGACCACGACCTTTCCAACGGTGTGCCACACTTGACTGTGCGACTCTTAGTTTACTCTTACTTATAATAAATCTGTAGAAGTGAAAATTCTGTACATTGAAGATATCAAAAAAATAAATGGCATGTCGGTCTAGTAACACCCCCGTGTTACTAGACCGACACCGAACCGAAAAATGTGATTAAAAAAATTTTTGTCTGTCTGTCTGTCTGTCTGTTCAGGCATCACGCAAAAACTACTGGTTCGATTACGATGAAACTTGGTATAATTATTCTTTAATATCCTGGGCACAACACTGGGTACTTTTTATCCCGGAAAAGTATATACAATAAAAAACAAACTTAATTTTGCGGTTCAATCCCTTGACCCGAGTACTGTACCAACCGCAAATAATAAGTTTGTCGTAGGTTTTTTTTTTTTTATATTCGGTTCGCCAAATTGACGCCGCCCGCCTGGTGGTAAGTCGTGACGACGTCTAGCGATTGTGGGGCACTCTCACAGCACATACGATAGAGAGTGGCCCTCAACTTGACGACCTACTGATGTGCCTCTTCACGCTCCGCTTAAAGAATCCAGGGTTATATGTGGGAGGAAACACGTGCACAGGCAGGGCGTTCCAGGCCACAATCGTTCGGCAGAAAAACGAACGGTTAAAACGTTCGGTTCTCGCGAACATGCTATCCACTGTGTGGGAGTGGCATCTCTGCCCGGCACGCGTTGTTCGGGATCGGAAGGACCCTTCCTTCCGATCCCGAACCGGTGGGATCAGATTGAAGAGCTCTTCAGAACAGGTTACGTCACCCGCAGTGGAGTTCACTATTAATGGTTTTTAGAACTTTTGTCTGTTTGTCTGAATGTTTGAACACGCTAATCTCAGAAATGATTTGATTTTTTGATTTGAACTTGAGGTTCGGTTTTCAATCGCTTCATAAATAAAAAAGTTATGTAGATCTAAAGTAACACGCAGGCGGAGCTGCGGGCAACAGCTAGTTATATATATAGATGTAAAAAAAATATTTTGCGCGTTCTCAATTTTTTAATTATTATTAAGCAATTTTTTAATTATATACTATATACAGGGTTACCTGGTAAGTCGTGCGAACGCCGTTCAGGAGTGGTAGTTCCCACCATTTCTGACAAATTTCACCTGGGACCCCTGCCCCCCGACCTAACCCTTTTCAAGTTATAAGGCTTTGAAGATTTTTTTTTTAATTGCCTATTTCTTGTCTATTGGCCTATCTTTTTCGTTTATTTTTGTTCTAATTTTTATTTTTATACGATTTTTGTGTAGCAGATTAGTTTCTTCATCATTTTGAAAAATAAAATTAGAGTTACCTCAACTAAATGGGTCGTAGATAGAAGATTGATAGTTATAGCATCAATAAAAAATCAGTACAAATCAAACTTCAAAGAGCAATAGTAAAAAAGAAATCTAGGCTGCAGACACGATTCAAAATATCTACGTTTCATTAGCTATTCAAGGTATAACAAGCTACGCTGCTATTGGAAGTCTTGGAATAATCTCTATTTATAAAAATGAATCCCTATTTCCCTTGGTCATGCCATCACGCGTGAACGGCTGGACCGATTTCGCCTATTCTTTTTTTTGTTGTGTTCGTATTTATCAGGAGAAGGATCTTATAGAAAAAAAAAATTATGCGGAACATTAGAAAAACGGTACGAAGTTCGCCGAGACGACAGCTTGTCTTTGATAAAAGTCTTAAAAGTAGTAATAAAAATTACCGCAAAATTGATCAATTAGGTTACAAAATAAAATAAAACAATTCAAATAGGTACATACAAAAAATGTATTTTATTTTATCTTTCGTGTTCAATATGTTCACCTCTGTTTCGCACACACACACTCACATTCTGTTTCTAAGTCCACTTTTCGTGTGTGTCAGGATGGCGTGAGACATGTCTGAATAGTCACAAAATTTGCACCAAATAACTGTACCTAAACTGTACCTATGTTTACAAAAACTATACCTCAAGCAATTCAATATTAAATGGGTAGTGACATGGACACGCCATTCTGACGCCAGGTTGGCGCGCATAGTCGTGTATCGCCTCAACATGTGGGAACTATGTTCTGAAACATATATCAAAAAACCGTACCTAAACTGTACCTCATAAAACTGCCAATAAAAAAATTTAAATCACACGTGATATCTGTAAAATCAACAACATAAAAATTTTACTGACCATTTATTCGCAGCGCGAGTGTGACGCCCTGGTGTTGCACACGTCCATAGGCCACAGTAACCGCTTCCCATCAAAATTTTTACTGATCATTTATTCACAGCGCGAGTGTGACGCCCTGGTGTTGCACACGTCCATAGGCCACAGTAACCGCTTCCCATCAGGTGGGCCGTGCACTTGTCTGCCACCTAAGTGGTATAAAAAACAATATTTGATTTAAACGAATGACATGTACACGTATGTTTGCCGATCAATTTGCAATAGGCGCTTGTTTTCATTACATACATACATATATGTCTGACAGCTTACGTCAAGTAGAGCGGACGCGTTTCTTGTGTTTTATAAATTTTAATAACTACAAATACGACTACAAATGAGTACGAAGTGTAACGGCTGTAATGTCGATGATATAAGTGACGATGAAGATGACTATATTGTGTGTTCGTTAAAAGAATGCGCGAAAAAATACCATCTTAAGTGTCTTGCATTAACCAAAGAAAAAGTGGAAGCATACCCACACCAATACAAGACCAAGTGGTTGTGTCCCGAATGTATGTGCAACCTGCCCAGGACTGATAATTCCGATACGCCTGTCCGAGGAAGTACTGCTAGAAATAATATTGCGTCGAGTCCGTGGCATGTAAATATGGAAAGGGGCAGTCGTCGCAACACTGGCGAGATGAATACAAAGGACTGTGTAACCCAACTACTGGAAGAATTACGGTCTTATCGCTTAGAAAGGAACTCATGGATGGACCAGCAAATTAATGAGTATACGATATTGAAAACAAAATATATAGAAAGTGAAAAAAAGTTAGAAGTCGTTAAACAAATATTGGAGGTAGTTAAAGAAAAAGCTAGTAAAGTGAATTTATTACAAAGTAGGATACAACTTTTAAACGAGAGAAATGAGTATTTAGAAGCCAGTTTTATTCCTCGAAGTAACAAAACAAATAGTGTCAGCGATGATAAGAAGGAGGGGGACCAGAAGTCGTTAACTTTTTCGGAAGTACTTAACAGAAATAAACAACAGGTAACCAAGAAAAAAGTTGAGGTCATAACTCCGGGGACACCGGGGGTGAACATTGAGAGCAGGGACGAAGCTGTGAATCTGTTATCGAGAAGTGATCCGAAAGAAAACAAGGGAAGTGAAAACCGTTGTAACAATAAAAAGTGCCAGATATCCTAATAAAGAAGTAAAAAAGGGAGGAAGTACGGATATTCTTCATATTCAAGGTATGGAGAAAAATAAACATTTACACGTATGGCGTTTAAAGAAAGAAACCACCAGGGAAGAGTTAGAACAGTATCTAAGAAACATAATATACAAAAATGAAAATCTGTCAGTTAAAGTCGATAAAATTAACCATAAAACGGAGAGGGATTATGCGTCTTTTATCATAGGGGTTCCTGAAAGCAAGTATGCAACACTAACCCAAGCGGAGAATTGGGGAATAAATATCGAGTATGCAGAATGGGTGTGGTTTCGTAGATCCAGTAACAACGCCAATCGTCCATTATAAATGTATAAATATGTTGTATCAAAATGTTCGTGGGTTACGAACAAAATTGGTGGAGTGTTGTAATAGTATCGCAGCATCTAGTATGGACTTATTCGCCATCACTGAGACGGGGTGCAACGAATCTATACATGACGCGGAGTTATGTCCACCCGGTTACAGTATGATCCGATGCGACAGAATGGATGGTAGAAAGCAGGGCGGAGTTGTTTAGTGGCCACACCGGCAGTCGATATACGCCAAGTACCGATACCGGGTGATGTAAACATAGACCTGCATACTTTCGAACTAGTTTGTGCCACGGTTTGGCAAAGAAGTAAATTATTATTTTGTTTATGTGTTATTTACATACCACCGAGTAGTTGCGAAAGTGAATACTTGCTATTATTTAAAATAATTGGGGGGAATTTCAAAAAACCATTCGATTTAGTCGATAATGACGTCTTGATAACCAAGTTTGCCGCGGTAGGTTTCACCCCTCTGTTACTGAAATTTTTTGTAAGTTATGCAGTCGAGTATGCAGGGAGTCAGTCGGAGCCATATTTCACTCGATCTGGAGTTAGTCAGGGCAGTAATCTAGGGCCTCTCCAATTCATTTTGATGATTAACGACCTACCAAACGTGGTAAAGAATTCCCAATGTCTGCTGTTCGCGGACGACCTTAAGCTCTCGTTGCCTATAAGAAACCTGGACGATTGTATGAGGTTACAGATGGATATTGACAGGGTGGTAGCCTGGAACAAATCAAACCTCTTACAATTTAACACCTCAAAATGTGCTGTAATTTCTTTTACTAGAGCCCATACTCCTGTACTACATAATTATCATGTTGATGGAGCTCCATTGACTAGAGTCGCAAATGTTAAAGATCTTGGACTAAATATTGAAACGACTTTGACTTATAAGGAGCATATCGTTAACCAGTGAAAATTTTATATTGCTCTTTCGTACGCAGCCACTTGGAATACGCATCTCAGGTCTGGAACCCTCAGTATGAGATTTATAAGTCCTGTATTGAGCGTGTTCAAAGAACATTTCTACGCTACCTAGACTATAGGGCACAGCAATATTCAGTTGACTACGAACATCGTTGTGAAAGATACCATTTCTTACCGTTAGAAACGAGACGCATTATTGGTGACATATGTTGCCTATCCAATATTGCAAATAGCAACATTGACTGTCCACAGCTCTTAGCAAATGTGTCACTACGTACCAACCTATTGGGCCTTCGGCAGCGACCAATATTGGATGTTCCGTTCGCTTCCACCAACTACAGGTCCAATACCTTCTCTATAAGAAGTGTAACAAGTTTTAATAAACTACCACGAGAGCTTGACATAGACCTGTTCAGCACTAGTGTAGCGACAGTGAGGCGGATTTTAGCCGATTCTTACTTCGACGGGAGAAACAACGTCCAATTGGCACGAGGCCAGCGTGATTAAATTTAAAAAATATTAATACTATTTCCTTTTTGTATTCGCTATGTATTGTGGTTTTTTTTTTCTTGATTTTGGTTCACATTCCTTACCAATTTTATATATTTTTTTTTTAGCTCATTGTTATTGGGTGATTGCAACAAACCTAAATTTCATCGATTTTGGTAACCTAAATGTGGAGGCTTGTAAATAGCGATTTGGTTATATTTATTTAAATATTCAATTTGTAATTAGTCTGTAAGCCTTCTGTAAAATTAAATAAAAAAATAAATAAAAAAATAAATAAATCTGCAAGGCAGCGTATAGGAACTTGGAATTTATCCTTAGGATGGCGCAGGGATTTCGAAATGTATCGGCAATTGCAGCATTATACAACGCTTTGGTTAGGAGTAAGCTTGAATTTAACGCAGTCATCTGGTCACCGCATGAAATTAAGTACAGGCTTATGCTGGAGAGAGTACAGAACAAATATGTAAGGTTTCTTTATTTGCGCCATTAATTCATCCATTAAAACTATTTGTTTTAGGGATGGTTGGGTATAATGAACTAGAAGTACGTAGAAGTTTGACTCTAACCACATATTTGTTCGAAGTACTTAGGGGGAAAGTGGTTAATAGTATTATATTAGGACTGCTAGGCTTTTATGTGCCGGATGGGTATGTGAGGCGACGAAAGAAGCCACCACTTCTTTCTTGTGGTGCCGCGAGGCAGAACTAATCTGTTAGGCGAGGCGCCCCTAACACGCGCCATACCGCCATACGCACACTGAACGTGATAGCTGCGAAGTGGGTCTGTTCTGTTGTGCTAAGAGTGAGTTCACAAGGATGGCATTACTGGTCATATGCTACAGACGTGAGTTGTCACCGGGGTAGGGTTAGTCATAAAGGCAAGTCATATGTTATTAATGTAAAATTGAATTAGTAGGTATAGTGTGTGTGTGTGTTTTCTTTAAACAGAGGCTACAGTATCAGTTCCGCTTGAACAGCGCCTCGAGCCGAACGTATCGCCCGTCGTAATATATTTTTTTCTTTTTACCTCCAAAAAAATAAATAATGGGAAAGTGTGCGAAGTGTACCAAATTAGTTACCAAAAAATTAGCTGGACTGCAGTGTGGGAAATGCAATAAATGGTGGCATGCGAGTTGTGCACCATTGACCACCGAGCAGTTGGCTGCGTTAACTGCTGTGGACTCTGTGCGGGAAGTACGGCGTCAAATCAGAGAAACAATACAGGTGAAATGAAAAGAAGTCTACAATTTTTCTCTGACAAATTTGACGAATTTCAAGAGGCAATAATATTTACGAGCAAGAAATCAAAATCATGGATAGACATTATCAAGATTTAAATAACAAATATACGCACATGAAAAATAAATCCGAATTACTTGAACAGAAAATAAATACCCTAGAACAAAAAAATATTTATAACCAACTGGAAATATGCGGGATTAGTAAGCAAAACAACGAAAATCTGATGGAAATAACACAAAATATTTGTAACAAACTGGAATTGGAAGCGGAAAATGTCACAAAAGTATATAGGAAACAAAATAAATCAACCGACGGAGAAAAGAGGAATGCGGGCACAATTGTTGTTACCCTGAAAGATGAACAACGGGATACTTGGTTGGAAGCTGCGAAAACACGGATCATCACAGAACGAGATATAGGCATAGAGGGTAATTCGAAGGTATTTCTAAGGGAAGCACTTACACCGACTACTGCCCACCTCCTATGGCGTGCCAAGTCGGACCTGAAGCTTACAAATCTGGTAAAATTTATCTGGTGCAAGCGCGGGAATGTTCTTATACGAAAGAGTGATCAGGATAAAACGTACATAATCCGCTCAGAAGAGGACATTAGGAAATGGGTGCAACAGATAAGTAACGACAAAGCGTGAGTCATTGCCCTATTTTTTTTTTATTTTTGATTTTTTTTTTATCTTTATTTCGTCGCACAATAACGTATGCAACACCTACCTACCTATGTATAACGTCCTATGGCTAGTACAACTAATAATTTGTTCGAAGATAATTTTGTCATCTGGAACGATTATATGACGTCATTACCAAAAAATAACCATATAATAACAACTTTACATGTGAATATAAGGTCTATTATATTGAACTTCGCTCAGATTGAAAGTATTGTTGCTTCAAGCCCGCGATTGGTTGATATTGTGGTATTGACAGAGGTCAACATTAGGGAAACCTGCTCGCCATTGTTTGAATTATCTAATTATAATATGTACACTAATCTAAGAACAAATAGAAGAGGCGGGGGTGTGGTGGTCTATATTCATAACAAAATTAAATTCACAAGGTCATCAACTTGTTCGTATTTTAGTGAAATTGTTATGGGTCGAATCGAATTAAACAATCAACAAATAACCATAATTAGCCTGTATAGGCCACCAAATCTATCAATCACCACATTCGTAAGGGAAATTAGTCATTTAATTCAAAATAGGGCTGAAAAATGTAACTTGCTGATTGTCGGTGATATGAACATCGATATATTGAAATCTTGTAATATAACATCTGATTACATGAACACATTATGTGGGTTAGGGTTAACGAGTTGTATTAATCAATATACGCGGGTTGAAAAGAAGGGTAACCTAATCACCAAGTCATGTATAGACCATATATTCGTGCGGAGCAGGTCAGCGACAGCGACTACAATCTATTCCGCCGTAGTAAATGAGTCACCAGCTGATCATTACATAACTGCATGTACACTACCTGTCGAGCGGCAGCGTAGGTACGATGCAAGCGAGCGCGTTGTATATACCTACGACAGTGAACGGGTGGGTGACTGAGCTGCGCCGGACGGACTGGAGTGCGTGGCTTGCTTGTGATTCCGCTGGCGATATTTATGACAAAATGTGTAGTGTTTTCTCATATACGTATGAGCTATGTAAACAGCGCAAAGTTAGGTTAAATAAATACAAATCTAACGCCTGTAACTGGGTGAATAAAAGAGTGTTATCTATGTGTGAAAAACGTTACGAGTTGTTCAAACTATACAAAAAGGTACCGACAATAGAAAATAAGATAATCTATAATAAATAATGAGAGAAGGCAACTAGGCGATGAACTTGACATGTATTCATTATTAATTGAAAATAATATCTCTGATCATAATAACAATATTTTAAAGTTAGAATCAGAAATTAATAATTTAAAAAATTCACTAGACATAATGACTGACAGGTATTGTAATGTTAAAAGTGAGTATCAGGAATACATTCTGGCCATGAAGAAGCTTATGAGTCCAAATTCCACATTGACATCAAACAACCATTTAATTAGTCCTGAGCCGGTCTGTAAGTCCTCGCTGACTTCAAACATAAGCCCTTCACTTGAGTCAAACAAGAAACCCAGTAGTTCCTTCACCAAACGAAATATGATTAAATCTGAAATAGTGATGTTTTGTGATGAATTAGGGAAATCAATGGGCCAGTTACTTAGTTCATATTTAGAACAAAATGTTACTAACTATTGTATGCCGGGATTAACTTACTGTAACATTATAAAAAAAATTAAAAATTGTAATTTAAACAGCAACTGTACACTTTTAATTTTGGTGGGAGATAGGGGAAATGCAGACAGAAATGCAATTGTAAACTGTTTAGAATTACTGAGCTTATTAGATGTTAAAAACATTATTTTATTCACACTTCCTTATAGCCGTGGCTTGTCACAGGCCGAAAACAATCTTAGATATAAGCTAAATCAAACAATACATACATTGACATTTCATAATCCAAATAAATTCCATCTGATTGACATTAACATGTATTTAGAAAATAAATTGTTATTGACGGAAGATAAATTCTATTTGAATAGATATTTTAGGAGACAGATAGCATCTTCGCTATCATATTTTATTAGTTATTCAGCCAAAAACTTGGCTAAACAATCTGCTTTTATTGAGCAGAAAAGTGACAATGTTTGTCTTGTGACCTTGGAATCTGTTCCTGAAAAGGGTGACAATAATTTAAACTTAGTTGTAGGACAATAGAGGAAATCCCTAGCAAATTAAATTTAAGGACAAAGGAAAAGTCTATGTTCATGAATATAATTCATCAAAATATTGAAGGCTTTTCTGGCAAAGAGTTAGAACTAGAATTATTTTTAAATGAAAAACGTATCCATGTACTTTGTTTAACTGAACACTGGTTAAAAAAACATGAACTCTTAGTTAATATTGATAATTATAAAATCATTAGTGCGTTTACTAGAGATTCCGCTATAAGAGGTGGGTCTCTCATTTTAATTAATGACAAATTAAAATCAAAAGACCGAAAAGACGTAGTAGCACTCACAAGTGAGCGAAATATTGAACTATCATGTGCAGAGCTAGAACAATATATTATTATTAGTGTCTATAGACCTCCTTCTGGAGATTACTACCTGTTTGAGTCCATTATGGAGGAAGCCTTAAAAAAGGTATGTAAATGTAAGAAGACTATAGTTGTATGTGGCGATTTTAATATTAATATTTTAGAAAACTCTCAGAACGCGCTAAGGTTCCTCAACCTTTTTAAATCTTTTAACTTACAAAATCTTTTTTGTGAACCAACACGCACCACAGCCACATCAGCTACCTGCTTAGATAATATTTTTTCTAACAGCGATGTAGATGAGAAATCTATAATACATTTTGTAAATTCAGATCATGCAGGTCAGTTAGCTAGATTTAAGTTCCAACATGTTCCATTATCAAAAAATATTGTTTGTAGACCAATCACAACTTATAGATTAGAAAAATTTAAAGAAAACATTAAGAATAAAGTACCTCTTTTGGAGTTGAATAATGATAAACACCCGAATGATCATTACGGAGATTTGTTCGGAGTAATCAAATACGAATGTGATAACATTTTCACTAAAAAAACAATAAATGTAAATCAATTTAAAATAAAATTTAGTGATTGGGCTACGCCTGGAATCTATAAAAGTAGAAGGAAATTATATGAATTATACGAGACAAAGGCATCTACTAATGAGCCACAAGTAATTGAACAGATTAAAAAGTACTCCAAACTATTCAAAAAAGTATGTTCAACAGCTAAATCTAATTATATACGGGCTAAAATTGAAAAATCTGATAATAAAACGAAGGCAATATGGAATGTTATTAACAAAGAAACTTGTAAAGCAAAGTCACGTGATCGATCCTTCGAGTTAAAAATAGATGATAAACATATTAAAACTGATTCTGAAGTGGCCAATGCATTTGAATCTTTCTTCACAAATGTTCCAATCACCACTACAAATAAGTTAAATTCGTCAAAAAACGTAGCCAATTCTCTTCTTAAATCTAGTGTTGATAAATGTAGAATTAACTTTGATTTTCAGTATATTGACTCTGTCACTATACTTAAAACTTTTAAACAACTAAATATAAAAAATACCGAGGATCTTTGGGGCATTTCAACTAATATAATAAAATCAATAGTGCCCGCTATAGCACCTCACCTTGCATTCATATTCAATAAATGTATAGATGAAAATCAGTTTCCTCATCTTATGAAGTACAGTAAAATCAATCCTTTATTTAAAGCAGGAGACAAAAGTGATCCTTCAAATTTTCGACCTATTTCCATACTCCCATCCCTCAGTAAAATTTTTGAAAAAATAATATTTAATCAATTGCTTTCACATTTTACAGACAATAAGTTACTTCATAACAAACAGTTTGGTTTCACTAAAGGCAGGAACACAACGGATGCAGGAGTTGCACTTGTGAAACATATATTTGATGCTTGGGAGGAAAAGCAGGATGCTATTGGTATATTTTGTGATCTATCAAAAGCTTTTGATTGTGTTGATCATGGGACTTTGCTACTAAAATTAGGTTATTATGGTGTTTCGAACAGCTCACTTGGCTTACTCGAGTCTTACCTCACTGGTAGAGTACAAAAAGTAAACATTAATGGCACCGACTCTTCTGGCGCCTCATTAGTCATGGGAGTACCCCAGGGCTCTATATTAGGACCCCTTTTATTCTTAATATACGTAAACGATCTTCCTTATTTCACTAAAAATCTTTGTGAGATAGTATTATTTGCTGATGACACATCATTAATTTTTAAAAGTGATAGACAAAAAGTAGCACTTGACGATGTAAATAATACCCTTTCGGAAATATTGCATTGGTTCACAAGTAACAACTTGCTGCTCAATGCGAAGAAAACAAAATGTGTAAAATTTACTATGCCCAATGTTAGACAGGTGGATACTCATATTACTATGAATAATGAATTAGTTCAAATAGTCAATACCACAGTTTTTCTTGGGATAACTCTAGATAGTAAACTACAATGGGGTCTTCATATCACAGCCTTGGCAGGAAGACTTAGCTCAGCTGCCTATGCGGTTAGAAAGATAAGGTCTCTGACTGACGAAAAAACGGCACGATTAGTTTATTTTAGCTACTTTCATAGCGTTATGTCATATGGTCTGCTGCTGTGGGGCTCAGCTGCCGATATTGAGACAATATTCATATTACAGAAACGAGCTATACGAGCAATCTATAGACTCGGACCCCGTGACTCGCTGAAAGAATTATTTAAAGAAATTAATATTTTAACAGTTGCTTCTCAATATGTTTACGACAACATCTTATATGTACGGAAGAACATAGATCTATTCAAAAAAAAATCCGATAACCATAATTTTAATACAAGAAATAAAAATAAATTGGCAATGACAAAAATTAGACTTCATAAAGTTGGTAATTCGTTTGTTGGCAAATGTATAAAAATTTATAATAAAATTCCTCAGGATTTGGTTGACATGCCTCTTAATAAGTTTAAAATAGTAGTTAAAAAATGTTTGATGATGAAAGACTACTATAATGTAGACGAATATCTTAATGATAAAAATGCATGGTCACCCTAATCTTCTGTTGTTGGCCACTCGTATAATACAATAGAAACTAATTGTAACAATGTAAACAAAACAATATTAAAAAAGAAAATGGATAATCTACCTGAGTTTCTTGCTGGTCTCTTCTCAGGAGAACCAAATTACCGAACCAGCGAAAGAATCATTTTCTAATGGTTATTTATGTACTTACTTAATTTAGTATTTTTATAATATTACTTGACAAAATTGTAAAATTTTGACATTCATATGTGCTCTTTATGTGCCTAAACTGAATAAATGAAATTGATTATTGATTCTTGATTCTTTGATTCTATGGAAATAAAACGAATAAATATATTAATTATACATAAAACATATTTTATAATAGAGAAATCACAAAAAACTTTCATAACTCAAAAAAACTGTGGCAATTTATAAATGTGTTGTGTGGCAGGATTGTTCACTCGGTTGATGAGACGATTCAGAAGTATTTCTCGCTATCTGATAGGGACGCTGCAAATATGTTCGCGAACGAATTTAAAAAGAATACAGATATCCTAGATGTACATTCGTGTGATAAAAAGTATTGACCGGGTCAACAGGCACTGCCGGGATGGGGGTGGATGTGTCGATGAGATTACCAAAAATAACTGACGAGGAGACATGTAAAATATTAAACAGATTAAACATTAATAAAAACCCAGGACTAGATGGAATTCGAGCAGTTGATATTAAAAATATTAAAAAAGAAATAACTCCCGTAATTACTTGTATCGTAACGAGCACTTGAATGAAAAACGTCACGTGCTCGTTATTTTCATTGATTTCAGCAGGGCTTTTGATATGCTCCAATATAATGTGCTGTATGAAGGGTTGGAGCGATCTGGCATACGGGGCCCATTGTTACAACTTTTCCAAAGTTATCATCTCAATAGGTACACGAAAGTTAAAGTCGGAAATACATACAGTAACAATATAAATACTAATAAAGGCACGGCCCAGGGTTCAATATTAGGTCCAAATGAATATATTGTATATGTTAATGAAATGTGTAACTTGTTTGCACACGGCTCCGTGTACCAGTTCGCTGATGACACTTGTCTAGTCGTAGCTGACAGAAATGTAGAAACTGCTGAGCTTCAATTACAGGAAAATTTTAATAGGATGTGTCAATGGGCGCACGACGTTGGATTGGTGATTAACGCCCAAAAAACCAAATTAATGTGCATAGAATCGTCTCACAACACGAGCAGTTATACTCCAAGTATAGTGGCTCACGATCATGAATGTCGACATAACAACTTTTTATGTAAACCCAACAGTACATGTACCAACCTAGATCAAGTAAATGAACATATGTACTTGGGCCTAGTGATAGATAACCGATTTAACTGGGGGGCACATATAGAATATGTTTGTAAAAAGTTAACAGCATTGCTAAGTAAGATATATGTTAATACTATCAGGCGTTACTTTTCGGAAGTCCATAGTTAAATAAAATAAATCTAACTACTTTGCAATATTCCGCCACATGCAAATTACCCAACTCTCGTATTTATTCATGCACAAATCCGCCCTCCAATCCCACTTAGGCCGAAAGAATAGAGAAATAATTTTGAAAATAGAATAAATATGAGAGTTGTGTTATCGTGCAAAAAATAATAAAAAACCTCGACACGTGTTTCGCCCCCAACCAGGGGCATCATCAGGAGATGTCGATGGCTCGGCGCACGGCGACCGAATTCGGTATTTTATTTAAGATATATGTACTTAAGTATAAAATGCCATTTAAAACCTTACGTCTATTGTATCTTGCATTGGCTGATTCCGTAATTAGCTATGCCTTAAGCAGTTATGGTAGGACTTACAAGACTTATGTGGAAAAAATATTTAAAATGCAAGTGAGATTGTTGAAAACGATTGTACCGCTTAACGTAAAAACTGAACATGGCGATAACTACAGTGAAATCTTCAGATACTGTGAAGTATTACCGATACAAGCCAAAATTAAAATGGCCGTTATGAAAGAAGAGGTTGCTAACATTAACCAACTGTGTGAGCGAACACGTAACAGTAACTTGAGAAATCTGCCACACCTAAAAAAATACTGTATCCCAAGTTCCAACAATTTATATGGAACCAGAATATGTCGTTACATACTGCCTAGTATTTTGAATAACATACCTGAAAGTATCATAAATAAATACGTTACCGAACAGCCCTACTTAAAATCCTTGCACAAATACCTACTGGAAAATATAGACCTAAATTACCTATAAACTGATCACTGTATTATTAGTGTATCCATTTACCTTCAATATTCATGTAAATTGTTTTTGTTATTGTTATAACTAGTGCCTATAAAGTATTGTTAAAATTCGGAACTCCCACTCGCACAAAAACCTTCGAGGTTTAAGCGAGTGGATATTATGCATGCAGACTGTATTATTATAATGTTTTGGTCAATGAATAAAACAAAAAAAAAAAAGTATCGAATTAGGGTATCCTGTAATGATACATGTATGTATTGATAAATAAATAAATAAAATAAATAAATAAAATTATGGTACAAGTGTGTAATGGTGGTGTTACTGCCGAGGCTCCTTATTGAGACTCGAGCTGCAAGCGAGAGTCATAAGTGAGCCGGGAACGATAATCATCACACACGTGTATCATACAACGTTTTTTGTATGTACCGTCCACAATTCATAGAAATAAAATTGACCTTACTTATGGTTAAAAAAAAATGTGTTTAATAAATAATAAATAAATAAATAATAAATATATTAGGACAATGCACACAACGCCATCTAGTCTCAAACTAAGCAGAGCTTGTGATATGAGTACTAGATAAACTGATATAAATACTTATATACATTTTTTTTTGTAAATACATACATATTATACATAGGAAACATCCAGACTTCGGTACAAACGCATATGTCATCCCACAAAGTTTGTCCCGACCGGGAATCGAACCCGAGACTCCGGCGTCGAAAGCCGATGCACTACCGACCACGTCACCGAAACAGTCAAAATTTCTTTTTATTTCTTGTTTTATGTTCAAGTTTTGAGAGTTCACTAATTACACAAATATTATGCTTAATAAGAGTTTAACCTATGTTTATAATGAATACATTAATATAAAATAAATGAGCAGTAAAAATTGTTGGTTGTTCATTTTACAGATATCACGTGTGATTTAAATTTTTTTATTGGCAGTTTTATGAGGTACAGTTTAGGTACGGTTTTTTGATATATGTTTCAGAACATAGTTCCCACATGTTGTGGCGATACACGACTATGCGCGCCAACCTGACGTCAGAATGGCGTGTCCATGTCACTACCCATTTAATATTGAATTGCTCGAGGTACAGTTTTTTTAAACATAGGTACAGTTTAGTACAGTTTAGGTACAGTTATTTGGTGCAAATTTTGTGACTATTCAGACATGTCTCACGCCATCCTGACACACACCACTTTTCACCAGAACTTGAAACTGTAGGATCCGATCTAAACCGTACTATTTCACTATTTTCCAACGTATCTGCGTTATTATCAGATACTCTTGGTCTACCCAAGTCTGATCGTCGCTTTGAAACACAGCCAGTCTCTCTGAGTCTCTGTCGAACACAGCATGATCTGGTGCACGGCGATTTGGAAAACGCAATATGTATTCAGCACGAGTATGTGTGGATACCCAATCAAGGTACCCATAACAGATCAACATATCAGCATATTCCTCGTTCGTGAAGGTCGCCATTTTCAACAGTTCCAAATCACAAGCACAAATCAGAGTCCAGTTTACAAGCTGGGTCAACCCTTGGAGGACAATAGAGGCCGTACCTAACGGAATGCTTTTGTTGTCATTACTACCTGGGTAGCTTTTATCAAAGTTTTTATCCAAGACCTTCAATAGTAGCCTAGCTTGTTGAATAGCTAATGAAACGTAGATATTTTAAAGCCTTATAACTTGAAAAGGGTTAGGTTGGGGGGCAGGGGTCCAAGGTGAAATTTGTCAGAAATGGTGGGAACTACCACCCCTGAACGGCGTTCGCACGACTTACCAGGTTACCCTGTATACAGGGTTATTTGTAATTAACTAGCATTCTCGCAAGGGTAGATAGCTGACATCATAAGTAACAACGTTTGTTCTACGACTTTTTATATTTCGTTAAATATTACTTTCACACAAAAATAAATATTAATTTATAGGATAGGGACGGGGCGCGGGCGCGGCGCTAGCGCCTTTGACCTTGACCCATTTCGCTCGCTAGATGCTTGCTTGGAGTGATGATAATGTGGCGGAAGCCTGCCGCCAATATGCAGTTAGGTTTCCAAATCTACCTACACCGAGCCGGACAACGATGTTATCTGCCACACAGCGATTACGCGATTACGGACAGTTCCAGCCCAGGTTCAGTGATAGTGATCGTCCACCGAGGCACTCAGTACAAGAAAGGATACTGGAGTTATTTGAGGATAATCCCGCCGCAAGTACCAATGACGCCGTGCTACGGTTTAATGTATCGCAGTTCTTCGCGTGGAGTGTCATTCACAACGAAGGCAAATATCCATTCCATCTTCATCGTGTCCAGGAACTCACCGACCAAGCGCGCGCGAACGTGCGTGCGTAGACCTTCAGTTTATGAACAAAACAGACTTAATAGTGTCGCGTTATAACAATAAAAACTTGAAATCTCATTATTAAGTAATGTATTCAGTTTAATTAAAAGTCGTAGAACAAACGTTGTTACTTACGATGTCTGCTACCTACCCCTGTGAGGAGGATGCTAGTTAATTACAAATAACCCTGTATAATTAAAAAATGGCTTAATAACTAGGTCGCCGCAGTCGCGAAACGTACCGTTACGCTGCAGCATATATTTGAGCGAAGCGAGTTTAAATTCAAAATTCCGGCATCGTAATAACCTGGGTAATTCTGTAAGCTATTGATGAGTGCAAGAAAATCCGAAATCGGCCGAGTATTCGCCAAGAAACAATTTAACATAAATCGTTTGAAAAATAATTGAGTCACCCGTTGAGAGCTCCGCTCGCCTTCGGCTCGCTTCGCTCAATAAAAAAATTGAGAACGCGCAAAATATTTTTTTACATTTTTCTATGTAAGTACTATTAAAAACACATTTCCAAAGTTTATATAAAGATTCATTGGCTGGCCCTTGGATTCCGAGGTATAAATCTTATGGCGCTCCACTATTAGGTGTTCGTAGTTACCCCACTTTCTACTGATGTGTAAGATGTGGAAGTTTCATGATGAGAGGTATGCACCAGAAGGTATTACCAGTGGCGCCCCGCGGATAAGCCACCCGTGTGGCCTATCCGCCGGGCGGCACTGGAAATACCTCCTGCGTGTGAACCAGAGATGCCCGGCAATGGACGTTAGAGCGGCCTTGGGCCGCGGAACTAAAAAAATTAATAAAAACCTGTGCGGCCTCTTCAGAGGTTTGGTCGGGATAAAACTATCCCACACCCTGCTTCTCTACGGACGATAGGTGACTGCCCCGTCGTACTCAGGCCCCGAACATGGAGGTCAATGATCTTAAGCGTAGATGAGTCTGCGACGCCCTCGCCGCTGACTTCGGGACTCGGCGGGCAGGGTACGCTTAAACGTAGTGCTTTTATTCTCTTTGGGTACGCTCCCTCTTCCTCTCGACCGCCTCCTTCCCAAGCATGAGGTGCTTTTGGCTTTGACTAACCAGGATTGGGGAGACAAGGAGGCTTCGTTTGCCGACGTCATTGGAGATTATGGTCGTCCATTTTTACCTACGATGGAAAGGAGACGGTAGGTACCTATATGCGTTTGGGGTGAGATGTTTATGCAAATACATGTTGCCATTTTTCTCCAACACTACTACTATGCTACTAGTCTCCGATTTTGATATAGTTTTCAGTTCTGGGTTCGGGTTTGATTGGTGCATGTTCTTATAGTCTAAGATCTCACTGCAGAATAGTGCACTCATCGATTATTTGCTACAAACCAAATTTTTACTCATATTTATGATTAGGAGAATATATACCTACCAGGTTGCCGATAAAAATGTGGCCGCTAGTATTTTTAATTAAATTATTGTTAATTGATTTTAGGTACAAAATTTCACTCACTTGTTTTTTACTATTTTATAAAATCGTCCACTTTACGGCAATATACGAGGGTGGATTGAAAAGTAATCGGCCTAACCAAGAAAATAAATACATAATAAATGAAATATATTTTTATTTTTCAACGTAATCACCATCAAGTTCAATGCACTTTTGCCATCTTCCCTTCCAAGCATTTAGCCCGTTGAAATAAAATGATTCTTCCTTAGAGTCAAAATTTGCGTCTACTGCTGCTTTGACCTCGTCATTTGTCAAAAATCTTTGACCTCCCAAGTGCTTTTTTAGGTTAGTGAACAGAAAAAAGTCTGACGGTGCCAGATCAGGTGAATTAGGTGGATGCGGTAACAGTTCAAAGCCACAGTTGTGAATTTCTGCATTGATTGGACAGACGTGTGAATACGAGCGTTATCTTGATGAAACAGGACTTTTCTTCTGATCATTCCTGGACGATTTTCTTTTATTTCCTCTCGTAAACAACGTAGTAAGGTGCAGTAATAATAAGAGTTTATAGTCTGACCCCTTTCAAAATAATCAACCATAATCACACACTTCGAGTCCCAGAATACTGAAGCCATCACCTTACTTGCTGACAAAATCGACTTAGCCTTTTTGGGGGGTGGTGAACTAGGTCTTTTCCACTGTTTTGTTTGTTGTTTTGTTTCCGGTGTACAGTAATGAACCCATGTTTCGTCCATAGTAACAAAACGATTCAAAAAATCATATTCATCAGCTTCAAATAACTCCAAACAGTCGCGTGCAATAGTCAATCGCATCCTTTTTTGCTCAACTGAAAGCAGTCGCGGAACCCACCTTGCAGTCACTTTGTGGAAACCCAACACGTTGACTATTATGTTTTGAGTACGTTCATAAGAGATGCCTATAATCTCGGCTATCTCTCTAATTTTCAATCTTTTATTTTAATTTTTATTTATTTATACTAGCCGACCCCGCGAACTTCGTACCGCCTAACAGTCAATGAATGTCGTGTTACATTTTAGCTGAACTAATTTAGGCTTTGATGAACGTAAAACAATGATACAAAATAATATATTTATATAGATAGAAACAAAAAAGTATTTTATTATGATGAATGATGATGAAAACATACATACAGAATGAATACGTATTTTTTTTTTTTTTTCTAATAATAAAAAACATTTATTTATAAAAATATACATTATTATATACTAGGTACAATAGAAAATGAAATTAATTCTAAATTTAATTATTACTATTTAAAAAAAAATGTAAAAAGTTTGGGCCCCGCGGTAGGGTGCCCATCATGGCGGCGGCATTCCCGCGCTGTATGGCGATGCTTATCCGCTGCGCGAGAAATCCGCCGGCTCGTAAGTCTCCCGTTACCTCCCTGAGCCGTTTGCTGAGCTCCTTGAAAAGCGAGTGGGCGCCCGGGCCCCAGTGTCTCGACACCAAATGCGACAAAGTCGTATTGAGTGCCGAGACAACTGTACTTGCCCACCTTCGAGCGCTCACGTACCTCGGCCGCCGCGCCGGCACGTTTGGCAGTTGCCGGAAGATAGGACGCAGCTAGTGTGTCGGCACACGTGGCGTCCCACACTAGTGGGTGACCCATCCTCCATGGTATCATTGACATCCCGTCAGGTCTCTTACCATCGTCCCGTGCAATGTGCTGGGGCTCCAGAATCGCAGGGACGTTTACACTGACGAGACACCGTCGCAGGATATCGTTGATCGCGGCATGGCGGGATAGGCGGCCAGCACTCGAAGAGCAGGCAAGCCCATGGTGACCTAGGCGATCCACACTCGCTCCACAAGAAGCACAACTATGTTCTACACAAACCTCGGCCCCCAGCCGGAGACCGATGGCGAGTCGGAGAGTGTTGTGTTCAATGAAAGTACCAGTGTTGGGGGATGGGTAGGCATGGAGCCAGTGTCCGGATTCCTGTCTTGACACTGCTTCCAGCCTGGCGCGATTTTTTAAAGATGACGAGGTATCAATGAGGGTTTGTAAAATATGTTGGCATGAAATGTTATCCCAGGCCTTCTGATTTTTGAGAGTGGGAGGGAAATTTGGACTCGGTCCAGCTAGCCAGGCAGTTTCAGCCTCGACCAAGCTCGCGATCTCACAGTTTGTAGCCGCGGGGGCTTTAAGGATTTTTCCTGCGAGGTCAGACGAGCTATGGATTGAGGACAGAAATGCTGGCAGTGCTACAGTAGAGATTTTTCGGGTTCCCAGGCCACCATACCTAATTGGTAGGGAGGCTTGGGTCCATGCCTGCTCGCTTAGTCTGATATTTATGATAGCTTCAATTTGGAATTTTATTGTATTGTCCAAGTCTTGGGTTAGATGGGGAAATTTCCACACTGGGCAGCAGCGGAGCAGGTACGTAAATTTAGGAACAAATAGACAAAACTTAATGATGAAAAGAGCGGAATGGCTGCTAATTTTAAGGAGGCGGTCCGAAAATTCATTAAATTTAGAAACCGAATTTGTTAGAAGTGGTGGAATGGCCTCATCAAAAATAGGTGAACCAAGGAGGCTTAGACTGTTCTTTGTTACTATATTGATATTTGGGGCTACGCTATTAAAATTATTAACTATGGATTGAGCAGAGGTTGTGTTTATTTTGTCGTTAATGAAGAGTTCAGACTTATTAAAATTTAAATGTAAGCCAATGAGATCAAAATTTTGTTTTATCATTACTAAGTCAGTTAGAACAGTCTGAGCGTCCCCGGCTATGGTACCGTCATCTAGGTACCATATATTCAACTTTGAATTTACTTTGTGGATTATCGAATTAATGGCCAAACTGAAGATTGCTGGACCGAGGGGATCACCCTGCTGACATCCCACAGCCGAAATAATTTCATTATTTTTGTGTAATAATTTAGAAGGACAGTGATAACACTGTAACATAAAATTGTAGATCTCCGGAACGTATAATTTAATTTCATTCAGGAGGATGTCCCTGTTGACCGAATTAAAAGCATTTTTTACGTCTAACTTAAGGATCACTTCACATTGATCATCTTGAGCAAAGGTGCGTACGGAATGTACCGTCGCTTCGCAACCTCCACGGGTTCCGAAGCCAACTTGTACGGGTTCGAAAAGGGACTGAAATTTTGACCGTGTTAGCCGAACACAAATTTTGGCAGCCAATCGCCGCAGAGTGGACCCTACAGCGATCGGTCGTACACCACCATCTTTTTTAATTAAAGCTATTAAATTTGCTCCGTATAGGATAGGCGTAACTTCCTGGCACACAGCCCCCTCCAACATGATGTTGACTAGTCCGGTTAGGGCCGAGATGACGTGGTCGCCACCTGCGCCCACACCGTGGCTGGTGAGGTCTTTGAGATGCTGGGGGGAGATGCCATCCAGTCCAGACGCCGAACCTATAGGGAAAGAAGCAATGGCAGCAACAACATCTTCTTCTTTGGCGTGGAGGCATGTTGCAACCTCAGATGGTGGGTCTACAAAAGGTGGACAGGTAGGGCCTGGGGGGTGTTTCGATTGTAATGCTAAGGCGGTCTCCGGTGTATCAGGTGCTATGGTGTCATTTGAAAAAAGAAGCCGAGCGGCACCCTTTAGGTCTCCGTCTTGCACTTTCTCTTCAACTTTAGAGAACAAGTCTTTAGGTTTGCTATGCGGAGGCCTTGGAGGTGCCACTGGGGGTAATTGAGTGTTAGGGGCATTTTTTGTTATTTTTAATTTGTTGAGTTAGTGAGGTTTTAGTTTCGGGGGTGGCGTGTAGAGTTCTGTAAGCGAATGTTAGGAGGTCATGCCAAGAAGCGGGGTTGTTGTCGCGAGTACATTTTCGAATGGTATCTGCTAGAGCCGAGGCTACGCAGGATCGGGCACCCCGGGGTATTCGTTTTACGATGCTAGTTGAATGTTTCAGTTGGCTAAGGTGTGAGTGTAGGGGTATGGGGGATAGTGGTGAGTTGTTGAAAGTCAGGGGGTCGAGGTTTTGGCTACATGGAGGTGAATTAATGATACGAGCGTGATGAATACGTGATTGATGTACATGAAGTCCTTTTGTGCTATGAAAAGATCGTGAACACACTTCACAGATGTGCATACGGCTCGAGGAAAAGGAACACTTACTTACAGTAAAATATTTAAAAAGTACTTAAACTATTAGAAAAAATATAACTAAGGAAAATAATTGTTCAGGGCTAGTAGTAAAAAAAACGAAGAAATTCAAAGGGTAGTAGTGTTTGCTTGCAAAGCTTGATTCATTTATAGAATTTTAAATTTTTCAATTTTCAAAACTCCCATCCAATCATATCATAGACTTATTACAACACTGTGCGCACATAACAGCGGCTGGTTGCCACGCAACCGTTACTATGGTTTCGTATATTGTTACACTTTCTTTTGCACATACATATCAATTATAATGGATTCTGATTCTGTAATTAGTACTTTAATATCATTCATAACAGTTCTATCACTGAATTAGGCTATAAACTCAACATTTTGGTATATTTTATTTATGTAGGAACGGTATTATATTTTAGATGTTAAAAAATACGGAGCAACTATATTGACAGCTTTTGACATTACAGAATGAGAATAAAAATAAAAAAAAGTGAAAAATAATAATTAAGTAGGTACCTACTTCAAACTCATGTCAGAAAAAAATGATTGAAAACTATGTGCAGATTGGAAAAAAAAAAACTCGGATTAATTCATTAATAGGATTTTCATTCAAGCACTTTGTGGTAAACGACATTCTTTGTTTTTTGGTCAGGCGCAAGAACAAATAAAGCGGATGGTTTGCCGACACGTGAGCATGCCACGTACCATTGACCATGAGAAAAACATGCATTTTCTAGATTGAGGCCACAAATAGTCAAGGATTGGCCCTGTGATTTGTTGATCGTCATGGCGAAGGCAAGACGAATCGGGAATTGAATTCGTTTAAACTCAAAGGGCATATCCGTTGGGATCATCGGAATCCTTGGAATAAGAACTTCCTCATCTTTAAATTTTCCTTTAAGTATCGACGCGTGAATCACATTGCTCATCAGTTTTCTTATCACCAAACGCGTTCCATTACACAGTTTTGGTTGGTTTAAATTTCTAAGCATGATGACTACCGAAACAACTTTAAGTTTTAAATTGTGCGGTGGTAAACCAGGCACATCCAAGGAGTTTAAAAATTCGGTTGGATAATTAGTGGCTTCTTCTTCGTTTGTTACACAGTCGATAGATTTGAATGAATACAGAGTACCTACGATTTGATTTTGAATTATAAAATTGAGGTCATCTACATCTTTATTTTTAGCGGCCAAAATTGCTCGCTCACTTAACCATTTAGTATTTTTGTGGTTAGCAATGATATCCGGGAATACTTTGTTGATAAGCTCGTCTTTTGATGATACGAAATTGCAAAAATTTGGAGGAAATGAAATGAAACCGCTCGATTTGTCAACAGGAACACGGCCATTACCGATAGTCAGCAATTGCTTCGAGAAATCATCAGCAGATAGATCGTTCAACAATGTAACTCTCATATTTACAGACAGTTGACGTTCTTTACATATCGCCACAGATTTGATGCTTTGAGGCAAGCGTTTATTTCGTCGGCAGCAGTAGATCTTGGAATGACTGGTAGTGTTTGTCGGAAATCGCCAGATAATAAAATCATTGCACCACCAAAACATCTCGAGTTATTGCGCAGATCTTTTAATGTTCGGTCTAGTGCTTCCAATGCGCGTTTGTGCGCCATTGTGCATTCGTCCCATATGATGATTTTTGATGCTACTAAAACTTTGGCCATTGCGGAGTGTTTCGAAATGTTACATGTCGGTTGTTCAGTAGTTTGAAGGTTTAATGGCAATTTTAACGCTGAGTGAGCCGTACGGCATCCGTCTAACAATGTGGCCGCTATTCCAGAAGAAGCAATTGCTACCGCAATTTCGGATCTCGCACGTACAGTGGCCAAAATCAATGACATGAGGAATGTCTTCCCAGTTCCACCGGGGGCATCCAAAAAAAATAAGCCGCCATTTCCATCATCAATTGCATTAATCAGTGTATCATAGACTTCCCTCTGCTTAGGATTCAACAGAGGTACATTCGTTTGAACTGATTGGATTAGTTCATGTGGATCATATTCACGTTCACGTTCCAATTCTCTATTAAATGCGTCATTCATTCCGCGATCTGGCGCTGGCATTCCTAACCTAACTAACAAACTGCCGCACATGAGGTAACACATATCTTCGATCAAGAGCAAAGTCTGGTTATGGATCTCCTCATTCACCTCAAGATCGGAATTTCTTGAGCTGACGCGAATTCGATGTAAAATATCTTCTGACATGTTATCTTTGTATTTGTTCCACAGGTCACGTGGGTTCGATGGGAAACATGTTGAAATGATGATAGCAAATAATGTGCGTATCTGACTTGGAGATGCAGAAATAATTGCTTCAGCGATTGTCGTGTCCCAATGAGTATCGTTTTCAAGCAAATTTAGCTCTTGACATGCTGCACGAAATGTGGGGCACACGATACCATTAACAGTTCGTAGTGATTCAAATGATGTTGAAATAGAAACATTCATCATTCTTCGGATGAACTGTGTAAATACGACCAAGAGCATCAGTAGAACGCATATCTGGATGACCAGGAACTTCATCGCCTTGCTTCCGACGTTGAAATTTTCTTCGATGTAGCGTTCCAAGTGTAATAACGTGGCATTTCTGAGTAAAGCAAAGTTCGTGCGAACGGATCGCTTTGACAAATCGCAAAGAAACTGGTCAGTGTTGTCGCTGGAGGTATTTCGGCACGCTGAGCAGCATTTGACGCTGTGAAATATACTCTCTGACCGTTCTCTAGATGCACCCCCAAATGTAAAACAGTGGGATGACGTTCGTGAATAGGGAATGAAAATATACGCCAAATTGCTTCATTGCAGTTCACATATCTACCAACTTGATAGCGCGTGATTTCATCGTTGGTATTGGATGTTTGGATACCAAAAACCGCCATGTCGCTCCCTTTCGTGACATATTTGCAAATGTATTTAATTGACTTGACCGAATTACAATACTCAACATTACAATGTGCTTTGAATGTTTTGGAAAGAAGTGGCGAATATGGAACAATCCAACTGTTGTCAACTACGAAATCGTTTCCTTTGACTTTAGTTGTGATAGTTCTACCATTATCATCGGGCGATCGACGCCGATACAATGGATAACCATCGTTGCCTGTAATTGTCTCTGCCGTCAATTTTCGTGGATACCGTTTGGAACACTTGCCGTCGACCATGCACGGTGATTGTCGGTTGATAGTGCCACACGGTCCATGAATCATATTCGTGACTACAACATCATGTAGGTCTGGATCGGTTTCAGGAGCAGGAATCTCCGCACATATGATGTCATCTATTTGATCTGGCCGAATTCTTTCGACTAACCAAATCAGAATGTGAGCATGCGGTAGGCCTCGTTTTTGCCATTCGATTGAATACATCCAGCATCGAGTATTCCCAAAGACGTGTTGCTTAACAATGTAATTCATTAGTGACCGAATTTTTTGCCTGAAAACACGTGCGGTGATGTCGTGTCGATCACTTGATGTTTGTCCGGGAAGCAGCAATTGAATAATTTCTATCCATTTCGGATTTCATGTAAATGTAATAAATAGATCTGGCCGACCATAATTACGAACTTATGTCATTGCATCTTGCGCATATTCATGCAAATGACGCGGGCCACCTATGTATGTCGCCGGTAAAATAGTCAATCGACCAACATTTTCTGAATCTCCTTCTGTGCTAATTGCATCGCGTAAATGGATATACTCTTCCGAACGCAATTTAGCTTGATTCAACCGAATGAAAGTCAGGCGCTCCGTTTCGATTTTAACGTACATGTCAACGCAATATTGTTGAAGCAGTCGACGAAATCGCAACAAATAATTGTCAGAATTTTCACGAATCATCAAACGATATGCGTAATAATTCATCGAACTAAGCTTCTTGGTAGTTTCCTCACCTGAAACAAATGCAGTAAAAATTGTATTTTAGAACCCGTAATAGGTTAACGACTCTTACAGCTACTCTCTACTAAATTAGAAATTACAACTTTTTTTGAGTACTAAAACCAAACAGAATAAAATGTATATCAAGTTAAAATTAAAACAACAATATTGATCTTACCATTCAATGGATTAATCATTTTGATATTAAAGTGATATCCATCGTCTCCTTGCCAAAACATCAGCGGGTACTGTAACGCGTCATATGAACGGTGTGTTTCATATATTCTTTGTAGTTGCCCAGTATTGCGTCGTGTAAGTACAATATCACGTGTTTCCAAGTTTTCACCAACAATCAGGATTGCCACTTCATCGATTGTTGGAGCATTAAATGTGCGTTCTGTGTTCCAGCTGGTCTTTTATCTGCTCTGATCACAACTTTATAGTCATCATTTGGCATGCGCTCTAAAGCAGTCTTGAACAGCCTGACCAATGCATGATGTTCATGAAGCATTTGCTGCAGATCTTGGAGAATTGCTCTTTTCGTAGCTGTTTTGATCCCTTGACGCCGGTTAAGTTGTTCTTCCATATTGCCCATGAAGTATATTTGCAAGAATTTATGCTGTGCATCTTCTATAGGTTGCAATGATCCAATGCGATGGCAAATCTGGCCTTGAATCTGTAAAGTCAAAACCATAGTTATAGTTAGATTTACAAACACTTTTTTACAAACACTTTTTTTTTTCAAATAATAACATGCCATTTTTATTTCAGAGACAAATACTGAAATCTAACAAACTACATTCCAGATTTTTTTTACAATGATAGAAAATAAAGTTTTTAATGTAAATTACCTTAAATGTCGGATTATATCCGTGTTCTTCGATAATTTCCGCCCCAAATGAAGTCATTTGGAAACAAACATTGTATTTTTGAGTGTTCGCTAGAAAATGTCGTGATTCTAGTGTTTTGCCATAAAGCAGGGAGCACAATGGCTCTGGTGGCGGGACCAATAATGGCAATTTCACTTTACCACTAAGGCAGCACAAACCAGGCGTTTCACCAGCAAACTTCAATGCTCCACAATGCTGGCAAACAACGTCCATTGGACCAATGCAAACTAAACGATGCAAGCTGTAGTCGATGGTGCAATCATACAGAAACGCTGCTCGATTCAAATCAATACTTGAACCATTTCTTCTTGCACTTCGAAGATTATTCCTCTGTTCATCTGTACGATAAGCTCGACGATTTCTCGTTTCTAACCTAGCCGTTTCACGGGCTGCCTTTCTTTGCTCTTGTGTTTGAGAAGCACGAATTAAGGCCCTTCTTTGCTCCATACTAACGCGGCGCTGTTCTCGTGCAATTTCTCGTTCTCCATCAGATAATTGACTCGCGATATTCCGTTGCCTAATTGCATTACGGCTTAGCTGGTAAAGATTAGATCTTCTATGGACGCGGCATTGTTATTAAAATGTGCACTCGCATAAAACCACCAAATATAATAACAGTGACAACTTTCGAGACATAGACAATAGCTCAAAGAGTATATAACCACTACGTATGAATATCTTATCAAGAAAAATCATATACAACCTATAAAAAGACATTTACACTTTTGTTAACCTGTAGATTTTTTTTCCTTATTCTTATAACCTTGACCAACTGATTTTTATTCTTTTTTATTTTGTTCCTTTCCGATGATTTTATGTTTTTACTGTAGAATAAATCTTAGGTATTATTTTCTGGAATTAAAAATTAAATAATTAATAAATAATTTTCGAAAATTAATGGCAAAATTAAAACAAACAAATATAACACTACCTGAAATTTTTAGGCATTTTACAAAAAATAAATTTCTGAACGCATGATGTCTTCAGAAAAAAAAAAATTTTTTGCTTAAAGTTCTCAGCAACCAAAAAAAAAAAATTGTTGTTACACTATTTGACAGGATTGTACAACTAATGTTTTACATGTAATAAACAAATCATCTGCTATTCGTGACGGAAACAAATCCAACAAATCAAAAACCATGGCAATCAGTCCAGCCGTTCTCGAGTTATAAAGTGTTGTAACAAACACGACTTTCTTTTATATATAGATATATATATATATACATATATATATATATATAAGATAAGATAACACCACTTTTAAAATATCTTTACAGCTAGCCAATGCGATATTGCAAGTTATAAAATTACGTCACGGTACAATTACAATTTAAAAACCTACCAATTAAACAAATACAATTAATAAATCCTCAAACACAACACAAAAAAAAAATCGAAAATAAAATTAAGCATGTCAAATAAATGTCATGTCTAATAAAATCTAATTAAATCCAATACAATCAAATAAAAATCGAATAAAATCAAAATTAAATTAAATTAAGCAAAGTCAAATAAAATAAAATACAATCTAATAAAATCAAATAAAATTCTATGTAATAAAATCAAATAATATTTAATACTAGCTGTTGCCCGCAGCTCTGCCTGCGTGTTACTTTAGATCTACATAACTTTTTTATTTATGAAGCGATTGAAAACCAAACCGCAAGTTCAAATCAAAAAATCAAATCATTTCAGAGATTAGCGTGTTCAAACATTCAGACAAACAGACAAAAGTTCTAAAAACCATTAATAGTGAACTCCACTGCGGGTGACGTAACCTGTTCTGAAGAGCTCTTCAATCTGATCCGATCCCACCCTCTTCCTTCCGATCCCGAACAACGCGTGCCGGGCAGAGATGCCACTCCCACACAGTGGATAGCATGTTCGCGAGAACCGAACGTTTTAACCGTTCGTTTTTCTGCCGAACGATAGTGGCCTGGAACGCCCTGCCTGTGCACGTGTTTCCTCCCACATATAACCCTGGGTTCTTTAAGCGGAGCGTGAAGAGGCACATCAGTAGGTCGTCAAGTTGAGGGCCACTCTCTATCGTATGTGCTGTGAGAGTGGCCCACAATCGCTAGACGTCGTCACGACTTACCACCAGGCGGGCGGCGTCAATTTGGCGAACCGAATATAAAAAATTAAAAAAAACCTACGACAAACTTATTATTTGCGGTTGGTACAGTACTCGGGTCAAGGGATCGAACCGCAAAATTAAGTTTATTTTTTATTGTATATACTTTTCCGGGATAAAAAGTACCCAGTGTGGTGCCCAGGATATTAAAGAATAATTATACCAAGTTTCATCGTAATCGAACCAGTAGTTTTTGCGTGATGCCTGAACAGACAGACAGACAAAAATTTTTTTAATCACATTTTTGGGTTTGTTGTCAGTCTAGTAACACCCCCTGCCATTTATTTTTTTGATATCTTCAATGTACAGAATTTTCACTTCTACAGATTTATTATAAGTATAGATAATGAAATACAACCAATGTCCAACAACAACAATGTTTATATCTGTGATTGTGATTATAATAGATTTAACTACATATGGTTAGCAATAATGCTCCGCTTTGTGACCTCTTGTAGATTCGGCAGGGTGCAACTAAATAAGTCAACATGTTCTATAATGTTAATGAGCCGTATAGCGCGCGACACGGGGGCAAATGTGAGCAAGTTTGTCCGCGCCACTGGCACCCTGAGAGTAGGGGGGCGGCGACGCGCTCCCACATACCCGTCTGGGGCCCACAGCTGGAGCTGCGCCAGCACCTCAGGGTGCTGCACTCGGCCCGTCAGCACGCGCCACACGTACACCACCAGTGCCACGTCACGCCGCACACTCAGCTGCTCGTACCCGACCATACCGAGAACGAACAAGCTGGGGTACATCCGTGGGTACTTGAGGTATACCCCATATTCTTTGTAATAAAGAAAGCGAGTAAATTTGTTTTGAATTTTTTCCACCTGAGGCTCTATTTTTGCCTCATGAGGATTCCAAATTATAGCTGTAGATTCAAGGTGACTGCGAACGAGTGAATTGTATAATTTTTTTTTTTTTTTTTTTTTTTTTTTTTTTTTTTTTTTTTTTTTTTATATTTGGTTCGCCAAATTGACGCCGCCCGCCTGGTGGTAAGTCGTGACGACGTCTAGCGATTGTGGGCCACTCTCACAGCACACATTACTATTGAGAGTGGCCCTCAACTTGACGACCTACTGATGTGCCTCTTCACGCTCCGCTTAAAGAACCCAGGATTATATGTGGGAGGAAACACGTGCACAGGCAGGGCGTTCCAGGCCACTATCGTTCGGCAGAGAAACGAACGTTTAAAACGTTCGGTTCTCGCGAACATGCTATCCACTGTGTGGGGGTGGCATCTCTGCCCGGCACGAGTCGTTCGGGATCGGAAGGAAGAGGGTGGGATCAGATTGAAGAGCTCTTCAGAACACTCGCCGTGGTAAATACGGTAGAATGCGGCCAAGGAAGCTATTGTTCGGCGCTGAGCTAGCGGCTCAAGGCTTCCCGTTACCTCCGGACAACCAATAATACGGATAGCCCGTCGCTGCATAGCGTCGAGAGCGTCCAGCAGATACTTCGCGGAGCCGTCCCAGAGGTGAGAGCAGTATTCGACGCAGGGTCTAATCTGCGTCTTGTACAGCAGACACCTCTGGTCCGGTGTAAAGAATCTCTTTACCTTATTCAGTATTCCTAGTTTCCGCGAAGCTAGCCCTATACATCTTTCGATGTAGTTTTTATTATTGAGCTCTCGACGAACGTCTATGCCAAGGATATCAAGGTTGTCCTTCATTGGTAATAATGCATTCTGAAGAGAGGGTAGGGGAAGGAAAGGGGATTTCTTCGCAGTAAATGCACACGCCTGTGTTTTGCGGGCATTGAACTCGACCAGGTTCTCGGTACCCCATTGAGAGATACTGTCGAGGTTACGGTCGAGATCAGCCACGAGTCGTCGTCTCTCCTCGTCAATCTCAGATCGCCCCGCCGTCGGACGAACCGAGTAACTCCCGTGCAGTGTGCTGTCATCTGCATAGCAATGAATGTTCCCGAGGGATAGCATATCATTGATATGCAGAAGAAAGAGAGTTGGTGATAGTACGGACCCCTGCGGTACCCCGGCATTCACTTGCAAGAAGCGAGAAGCCTGGCCATCGCAGAGGACCCGCACTCGGCGCTCGTTTAAAAAGCTGGCAATCCAGCTGCACAGTTGAGGAGGTAGACCATATGCCGGAAGCTTGGAAAGGAGCGAAGCATGCCAGACCCTATCGAAGGCTTTGGCGATGTCCAGGCTAATAGCCAAGGACTCGCCGTGCCTTTCCATAGCCCCACCCCAGACATGCGTTACGAATGCCAGAAGATCACCCGTTGATCGCTTTGGCCTGAAGCCGTATTGTCGATCATTGATTAGCGAGTGATCCTCTAGGAATTGCATGAGCTGCTTATTTATAAGGAGCTCAAGCACCTTGCAAATGACTGAGGTGACAGCTATGGGTCGATAGTTGCCTGGATCGGACCGATCCCCTTTCTTGGGGATCGGTTGTACGTTCGCCTCCTTCCAGACCTCCGGCACGAGCCCTGAAGAGTATGACAGGCGGTACAGACGCGTTAATACTGGAGACAACTCAGCTGCACATTTTCGTAGCACCACCGCCGGAATGCCGTCAGGGCCACTGGCTTTCCGCGTGTCGAGTGACCGCAGCACTGCCCGTACATCACATTGCCTGATAACAATATCAGGCATTGTGTGGCCACAGTTGGCGATGGCGGGGGGCTGCAGGCCACGGTCGTCGACCCGGGAATTAGCCGCAAAGAGGTCTGCGAGCATATCCGCTTTCTCTTGGGCTTTGTGAGCCAGTGTTCCATCTGGGTAACGCAGCGGTGGCAGCGAGGGCTGACAAAAGTTAGATTGCACGGCTTTGGCCAGTTGCCAGAATCCACGGCTGCCCGTGGGATGGGAAGTGAGCTCCTGACCAAGCCGCGCGACGCGCTGGGCATCCGCTCTCTTAAAGGCCCTCTTACTCGACTTTGTGGCCCGGTTGTACGCTGCTTTGAGGTGGCCCACGTTTGGGTCGCGCACAGCCCGGGCCCTGATCCAGGCGCGATATGCCGACTGTTTTTGTCGAACAGCTTTGGCACAATCTCGCCCGAACCAGGGACGGGCTCTGCGGATACTGGCGACATCAGTGAAAGGGATGTAATAATCCATCCCTAAACTGATCTCGCCAGCAATAGCAGAAGCACTATCCGAAGGAGCCTTTCCTACAAAGCAGCGCTGGCTCCAGGGGACGGACGCAAAATAATCGCGTAGACCGTCCCAATCCGCTGACGAGTAGTGCCATAGTCGTCGTGACGTTTGCACAGGACGTGCAGGAGGTGACACCTTCATGCCAGCGTGAACAACACAGTGGTCGGAACTACCCAGTGGGGCTCCTACCGAAACACTGTACTGGGCTGGGCGACTCGTCAGCAGTAGATCCAGCAGAGCGGGCGCGTGATCTGACCTGTCTGGTATCCGGGTGATCCCGCATACCATCTGGGTCAGACCGTGGGAGAGAGCGAACGCATGGGCGGCTCTACCCGCATGATCAGTCTTGAGGGACCCCAGCCATTCAATGTGATGGCCATTGAAGTCCCCCAGAAACACTAGGTCAGCGTTCGGGAACCGCACCTGCGCTTCATCAGCCGTCTCGCTGAGGTACTGGAAGAGCTTTGTTGTCTCAGAATCCCCTGTGTGGGATCGGTAGACGCACACGTAGATCTGGCTCATAGAGCCATGGTCTACGTGCAGCCAATGGACGGAATTGGGGGGGTTCTCTAGGCAGCGCAACCGGCGGCAGCAAACATCCGCCCTAACGAACACGCACACCCCGGCTTTGTCTCGAAATTGTTCCTCGATGACATAGCCGGGGTAACACAGGTAAGACGTGTCGTCAGGGCGGCGTATTTGTGTCTCCGTGAGGAACATCACAGCGGGCCGTGCCGTCTCAAGGTGGTGGTGGACGGTATCGAGGTTCGCATGGAGTCCACGGACGTTAGTGAACTCCACCTCGAAATGTGAAGTTGTGGGGTTTCCTAGGGCCGCTGTGTAACGTTTATTTCTTTTTTGTTGCACTGCCATTGTAGATTTTGAAGAAGAAGCGTGAAGACAGGGCGACATTTGGTGCAGCAGTAAGTGACAAAGCGTAGGGGCTAGCTTTGTCTAGAACCGTGTGGTTAGGTCGGAGCCGACCCGCCGGACGGAAGGGCTCCCAAACCCCCCTGATGCAAGGCCGCCGCTACCCCACACCGGTTACCACCCGGAGCGGCGATCCCACATCAGGATTATGCGCAACATGTGGGGCAGCCTCCTGGGGTGGTTGGCCCCAGGCGGGCCCCATGACTGTGTTGCGGGCGGCCGCGGCAACGCCGTTGCTAAGGGTCTCCCTGGCCGGCGAATCGACCCACACCACCCACACTAGACTCCGTTTCGCCCCCACTGGTCCCATGCCTGCTGCACCATACATCGCCCCGGGCCCGGCGGTGCAGCTGCTGAACCCCTAACGCAACCCAGCCTGGGCTGGGTTACTTGGGGGGCTTTAGCACAGCTGCACGGTGGTACCCCCCCGGACCAACACTGTTGTACCACCTGGTACCCACGTAGGGGCCGAAGCCACTCCATAGGTACCGTAAATTAACGAGCCTCGTCCGTTTATCAGCAGGTGCGCCACTAGCAGGTGAGGTCGCTGGGGCCCTATAGATGTTGGTAGAGCCCCTTTGCACCCAAAAATACATTTTAATACATTAGTGTTATTAAAATCCTTGCAATTTCTTAATACAAATCCTAGGTTTCTAAAAGACCTGCTACATATGTCAACGATGTGTTTACGAAACGTCAACTCAGCTACCATTTCAATTCCCAAATCCCGGGTATAATTAAAACGTGGAATAACAACCCCATCCATCTCGTAGGCGTAACTCAGTGGTGCCCTACTTCGACCGTAACTTATAACTCCACATTTAGCGGTGTTAAAGCACAGGTTGTTGGTAGTGCTCCACTGAACTACACGGTCAATGTCTGCTTGCATTCGCCAAGCGTCGGAAGCATCCATCTATGGTAAAATACACTTTGAGATCATCGGCAAAGAGTAGACACTTGGCATGCAGTAACACCCTCGGCAGATCATTGATCATGAGGAGAAATTCCAGCGGTCCTAAATTCGAGCCCTGACTAATGCCTGACAAGGTTAAATACGGGCCAGATTCGTACCCCGCATACTCCACATACTGCCGGCGCTCGCTAAGGTAACTCGCGAAGAAGCGGAGCAAGTGTGGTGTGAACCCCAACTCCGCCATTTTGGATAATAGGACGTCGTTATCAACCAGGTCAAAAGCCTTCCGGAAGTCGAAGTACGCGCAGTCTACCTGCCCTCCAGCATCAATGACGGGAGCAAGGTATGTCATAAAAGATAGCAGGTTACTACCCGTACTTCGACCTGGGCGGAAACCATGCTGTGCGTCATCAAGTTGTGAGCTAACCTGTAAATAAATAGAAGCGTGTAACGCAGATTCAAATACCTTAACAAACGCCGACAATACCGCCACCGGCCTATATCCACTTACGTCCTCACTGGGCCTCCCCTTAGGAACCGGTATTACCCGGGTGATCTTCCACCGATCTGGGTACCACCCCTCCTCCAAACACAAATTAAATATGTGCTTTAACAATGGTAAGTAAAATGTTTTTAAGAAAAAACCTTTTAAATTTATATAATAGCATTAATTTTTCGCAGAATCAAAAGGACAACAAAACGTCGACAATTGTTTCGCCTCTAAACGAGGCATTATCAAGACTGTCTCAGAGAGAACAGCCTATGTGCTTTAACGGCCTACAGAACACTGCCCGACAATCTTTGATGATGAAGAGCGGTATCCCATCCGGCCCCACTTAGGCTTCAACCGAGCGAGCGCCGAGTTAAGGTGGCGGTTCGCGCCGCGACAGAGACAAGCGACCGAGACAGGAGACCGAGGCCGGAGACCGCGACCGTCACTTGACGTTAGGCATTGTATAAGCGACAGTTCGCGAGTGAGACAGAGACAGGAGACAGAGACGCGAGACAGGACACAGCGAGACGGTCGCTAGCCCGGACCAGTAGTGTCTCGTGTCGCGCTCAAAAAGCACATGTGTTTAGTGTTTAAAAATGAATACTTTTTCTGATCAAGACTGTGAAACACTGATTGAACTGATCAGACAGTACCCGCCGATATACGATACACGACTAGACTCCTACAGAGACGAAAATTTGAAGGACAATATTTGGAAGAGCATAGCTGAAATCATAAATAAAACAGGTGTGTTATTTTTTATTTGTTAATTTTGCTTAAAACCAATATGCGAATCAAAACAGGTGGAACGGTGAAATCAACTTAAGCAAGCCGTGTGACATATTGTTCTTGCCAGTCTACTGCTCCTTGCTGCGACGAAAAGTAATCGGTTAATTTTCCTCTAATATCTAGTCCGTTGCTGTTCGAAAACCCTCCAGCTCCACGTAATGAAACGAAATTTGTAGGTAAATTGTCTTCTTGGTTCCATTGATGTACAGGCGTTTGAGCAGATTCTAAAAATCCATCTCTTAATAGGTTATGCAAGCAACAGGCAACTAAGATCATGTCAGTGCATGTTTCTGGCGCTATTCCGATAGGAGTGTAAAATATTCTAAACACCTGAGACAGCAAACCGAACGCTTTTTCCGATACTCGTCTAGCACGACAAAGGCGGTAGTTAAATATTTCTTTTTTTAAATCATTTTTTGAAACTTTTCTAGCGTAAGGTTTCATCATGAAAGTATCAAGACTAAATGCTTCATCTCCAACTAAAAAATGTGGTAATATTATGTTCGATTTTGGTAGAATTTTTGGTTCTGGAAAATTAAATTCATTTTTCATAATTTTTTTTCCCATTGTAGACTTTTGGAATATTCCACTATCTCCTTCTTTGCCGTAAGAGCCAACGTCTACTGCAATGAACTTGTAATTATGGTCTACAATAGCCAAAAGAACAATCGAGTAAAATTCCTTATAATTAAAGTACAATGATCCACTATTTTCAGGGGCTCTCATTCTCACGTGCTTCCCGTCAATAGCACCTGTGCAATTGGGGAATTGCCATTTGTCCCAAAAGCCGTTAGATATGAGCCTAAAATCACTTTCTTTAGGAATAGGCATTAAAATTGGCATTAAAACAAACTTTAGATTTTTCAACACCTCTTTGACTATTTGTGAAATATAAGAAGGTGATATACGAAATGCGAATGATAGCGAAGCATATGTCTCTCCATTTGCCATGAAAAAAAGCAATATTACTATATAACGGTCTAAGATTCAGCAATAGAAATATATAACCCCATCTATTGTACATTGTAATGTTAAATTTACAGCTTTGGCTGCTATTTAGCTAGGCAACCTATGTAACAATGCATTAATGTGTTTATTATTTAACATTGTAAAAGTTTTTTTATAATCAAATAACAGATGAGGGTATATATTTCAACTAGCCTAGGATGTCAGATATAGTGATAAAAAGTAGCCTATGTTTTAATTTAGGGAGTCAGCTATTTCCAGACCAAATTTCATTAAAATTGGCCCAGCCGTTTGGGTGTGAAGAAATAACAATCATACACACATACTCACAAACTTTCGCCTTTATAATATTAGTGTGATTGCTGGATCTCTATCCGGTTAGTAAAGATTTAAAACTTATAGTAAGTTTTAAATCTTATTATATATATATAATTCTACTGTACGTGTGTATGTCACTGAACTCCTCCTAAACGGCTGGACCGATGTTGATGAAATTTTGTGTGTGTGTTCAAGGGGATTCGAGATTTTTTTTTTTTTTTTTTTTTTTATATTTGGTTCGCCAAATTGACGCCGCCCGCCTGGTGGTAAGTCGTGACGACGTCTAGCGATTGTGGGCCACTCTCACAGCACACATTACTATTGAGAGTGGCCCTCAACTTGACGACCTACTGATGTATGATGATCTTCACGCTCCGCTTGAAGAACCCAGGATTATATGTGGGAGGAAACACGTGCACAGGCAGGGCGTTCCAGGCCACTATCGTTCGGCAGAGAAACGAACGTTTAAAACGTTCGGTTCTCGCGAACATGCTATCCACTGTGTGGGGGTGGCATCTCTGCCCGGCACGAGTCGTTCGGGATCGGAAGGAAGAGGGTGGGATCAGATTGAAGAGCTCTTCAGAACACTCGCCGTGGTAAATACGGTAGAATGCGGCCAAAGAAGCTATTGTTCGGCGCTGAACTAGCGGCTCAAGGCTTCCCGTTACCTCCGGACAATCTATAATACGGATAGCCCGTCGCTGCATAGCGTCGAGAGCGTCCAGCAGATACTTCGCGGAGCCGTCCCAGAGGTGAGAGCAGTATTCGACGCAGGGTCTAATCTGCGTCTTGTACAGCAGACACCTCTGGTCCGGTGTAAAGAATCTCTTTACCTTATTCAGTATTCCTAGTTTCCGCGAAGCTAGCCCTATACATCTTTCGATGTAGTTTTTATTATTGAGCTCTCGACGAACGTCTATGCCAAGGATATCAAGGTTGTCCTTCATTGGTAATAATGCATTCTGAAGAGAGGGTAGGGGAAGGAAAGGGGATTTCTTCGCAGTAAATGCACACGCCTGTGTTTTGCGGGCATTGAACTCGACCAGGTTCTCGGTACCCCATTGAGAGATACTGTCGAGGTTACGGTCGAGATCAGCCACGAGTCGTCGTCTCTCCTCCTCAATCTCAGATCGCCCCGCCGTCGGACGAACCGAGTAACTCCCGTGCAGTGTGCTGTCATCTGCATAGCAATGAATGTTCCCGAGGGATAGCATATCATTGATATGCAGAAGAAAGAGAGTTGGTGATAGTACGGACCCCTGCGGTACCCCGGCATTCACTTGCAAGAAGCGAGAAGCCTGGCCATCGCAGAGGACCCGCACTCGGCGCTCGTTTAAAAAGCTGGCAATCCAGCTGCACAGTTGAGGAGGTAGACCATATGCCGGAAGCTTGGAAAGGAGCGAAGCATGCCAGACCCTATCGAAGGCTTTGGCGATGTCCAGGCTAATAGCCAAGGACTCGCCGTGCCTTTCCATAGCCCCACCCCAGACATGCGTTACGAATGCCAGAAGATCACCCGTTGATCGCTTTGGCCTGAAGCCGTATTGTCGATCATTGATTAGCGAGTGATCCTCTAGGAATTGCATGAGCTGCTTATTTATAAGGAGCTCAAGCACCTTGCAAATGACTGAGGTGACAGCTATGGGTCGATAGTTGCCTGGATCGGACCGATCCCCTTTCTTGGGGATCGGTTGTACGTTCGCCTCCTTCCAGACCTCCGGCACGAGCCCTGAAGAGTATGACAGGCGGTACAGACGCGTTAATACTGGAGACAACTCAGCTGCACATTTTCGTAGCACCACCGCCGGAATGCCGTCAGGGCCACTGGCTTTCCGCGTGTCGAGTGACCGCAGCACTGCCCGTACATCACATTGCCTGATAACAATATCAGGCATTGTGTGGCCACAGTTGGCGATGGCGGGGGGCTGCAGGCCACGGTCGTCGACCCGGGAATTAGCCGCAAAGAGGTCTGCGAGCATATCCGCTTTCTCTTGGGCTTTGTGAGCCAGTGTTCCATCTGGGTAACGCAGTGGTGGCAGCGAGGGCTGACAAAAGTTAGATTGCACGGCTTTGGCCAGTTGCCAGAATCCACGGCTGCCCGTGGGATGGGAAGTGAGCTCCTGACCAAGCCGCGCGACGCGCTGGGCATCCACTCTCTTAAAGGCCCTCTTACTCGACTTTGTGGCCAGGTTGTACGCTGCTTTGAGGTGGCCCACGTTTGGGTCGCGCACAGCCCGGGCCCTGATCCAGGCGCGATATGCCGACTGTTTTTGTCGAACAGCTTTGGCACAATCTCGCCCGAACCAGGGACGGGCTCTGCGGATACTGGCGACATCAGTGAAAGGGATGTAATAATCCATCCCTAAACTGATCTCGCCAGCAATAGCAGAAGCACTATCCGAAGGAGCCTTTCCTACAAAGCAGCGCTGGCTCCAGGGGACGGACGCATAATAATCGCGTAGACCGTCCCAATCCGCTGACGAGTAGTGCCATAGTCGTCGTGACGTTTGTACAGGACGTGCAGGAGGTGACACCTTCATGCCAGCGTGAACAACACAGTGGTCGGAACTACCCAGTGGGGCTCCTACTGAAACACTGTACTGGGCTGGGCGACTCGTCAGCAGTAGATCCAGCAGAGCGGGCGCGTGATCTGACCTGTCTGGTATCCGGGTGATCCCGCATACCATCTGGGTCAGACCGTGGGAGAGAGCGAACGCATGGGCGGCTCTACCCGCATGATCAGTCTTGAGGGACCCCAGCCATTCAATGTGATGGCCATTGAAGTCCCCCAGAAATACTAGGTCAGCGTTCGGGAACCGCACCTGCGCTTCATCAGCCGTCTCGCTGAGGTACTGGAAGAGCTTTGTTGTCTCAGAATCCCCTGTGTGGGATCGATAGACGCACACGTAGATCTGGCTCATAGAGCCATGGTCTACGTGCAGCCAAAGGACGGAATTGGAGGGGTTCTCTAGGCAGCGCAACCGGCGGCAGCAAACATCCGCCCTAACGAACACGCACACCCCGGCTTTGTCTCGAAATTGTTCCTCGATGACATAGCCGGGGTAACACAGGTAAGACGTGTCGTCAGGGCGGCGTATTTGTGTCTCCGTGAGGAACATCACAGCGGGCCGTGCCGTCTCAAGGTGGTGGTGGACGGTATCGAGGTTCGCATGGAGTCCACGGACGTTAGTGAACTCCACCTCGAAATGTGAAGTTGTGGGGTTTCCTAGGGCCGCTGTGTAACGTTTATTTCTTTTTTGTTGCACTGCCATTGTAGATTTTGAAGAAGAAGCGTGAAGACAGGGCGACATTTGGTGCAGCAGTAAGTGACAAAGCGCAGGGGCTAGCTTTGTCTAGAACCGTGTGGTTAGGTCGGAGCCGACTCGCCGGACGGAAGGGCTCCCAAACCCCCCTGATGCAAGGCCGCCGCTACCCCACACCGGTTACCACCCGGAGCGGCGATCCCACATCAGGATTATGCGCAACATGTGGGGCAGCCTCCTGGGGTGGTTGGCCCCAGGCGGGCCCCATGACTGTGTTGCGGGCGGCCGCGGCAACGCCGTTGCTAAGGGTCTCCCTGGCCGGCGAATCGACCCACACCACCCACACTAGACTCCGTTTCGCCCCCACTGGTCCCATGCCTGCTGCACCATACATCGCCCCGGGCCCGGCGGTGCAGCTGCTGAACCCCTAACGCAACCCAGCCTGGGCTGGGTTACTTGGGGGGCTTTAGCACAGCTGCACGGTGGTACCCCCCCGGACCAACACTGTTGTACCACCTGGTACCCACGTAGGGGCCGAAGCCACTCCATAGGTACCGTGAATTAACGAGCCTCGTCCGTTTATCAGCAGGTGCGCCACTAGCAGGTGAGGTCGCTGGGGCCCTATAGATGTTGGTAGAGCCCCTTTGCACCCAAATTGGTGCAAAGGTGAGAGATTGGTTTAGATTCACAATTTGGTTCTTTTTTTTGCAGGACGACGTCTTTTGGGTCCACCAGTGTATTATAATATTCAGTTGTAAAGATAGTTTAAGTTACAATATTTTTTAATAAATATTTATACATATTACAGATTCGGAATGCCGTAAAAAATGGAAACTAATCCTCCTCCTACAACAGATATAAGCGCAAACAAAAAACTTCCACGGGATCTGCAGCACCAGCTAAAAATTCAAAATGGCAATTTTATGAACGTTTAAGATTTTTAGAAAACACACCATCAGAACGGCAAAGCTTCTCCAATGTAGAACCAGAGCAGCAAAGCTCCACTAATGTAGAACAAGAAGTTACTAATACCTCCCAAGAAGTTGGGCATGAAGATACTCCTCCCGTAGTCGCAGATGCATCAGTACATAATACTCCTTCAAGGGAGTTAGTAGAGCCCGTACCAGGAACTTCTAAACTTACGCAAGAAAGATCTAAACCACTAAGTAAAAGTTCTGACAAACCAACTAGCAAGAATACAAAGAGAAAAAGACAACAAGAAGATGAATTTATTAAATTTTTGAAGGAGAGACATGAAAACCGAAATATTAAGCTGGAGTCATTAAAATCTGTAGACCCAGTTGATGATATATCGACATTTACAAAACATATCGAAATGATGCTAAGAAAATTGAGCGCGCGTTCGAGAGCAATGGCAAAAACTGAAATATTTACTATTGTCTCTAAGTATGAGATCGAAGATATCGACGGTCATAGTGAACGCCCCTATACAAGTTTATCCCACAATTCATATTCTCCAATAAATGCAGCTGCATCAGTATCCCGAACACAGAGTGAATCGATTGATTTATCATCTAGCCAACTACCAAATATTTCGAGTGAACCATTTCGAAACATGTTTAACAATGAATTCGAGGATTTGACAAACTTGCCTTAGAGTTAGTGCTAATTTTTCCTTAACTGATATTCTTCCTTTTTCACGCATTGTTTTTTTCAATAAATATAATACGTAATCAAACTGCTTTATTCAGCCGAAAATACTTCCTGAATATATTGTCATCAAACATTAGGTGCTTGTTTACTAATAGCGAAAATGATCCTTCTTGGCCTCTAGTTAAATATATTTCCTTAATTGGTAATCTTCTTTTAGTTTTGTATTTGTAATAATAATATAAGAGCAAATCATCGTCTTCTTCCTCCGACAGAACTTCTACTGCTTGCTTTTCCATCATGACACAAACACAACTGACTACATCGACAGACTCTCCGATACTGACTGGCATCTCGGTCGCGAAGAGAATGAGACACTTGTCGCAGTCTCGTTTCTCGGTCTCGACCTACAGTACATGCAGAAGAGACCGAGACACTTGTCGCGGTCTCCGGCCTCCGTCTCCTGTCTCGGTGGCTTGTCTCTGTCGCAGCGCGAACCGCCACCTTTAAGGTCGCGCGCGCTGAGCTCGCCTACATGCACACGGTACGCTCCAGCCCGCGCGCCCGCGGCCCGCTCCGCCGCCGCTGGGTCCAGCACCGGCCGCTCGGACTTATATACCGATTTGAAATACGCAGTAAAGTACTCTGCACTAGAGGTGGGTCGTTCCGGACCGTAATAGTTCCGAGAAGTATATCCATAACCGGAAAGTTATAGTTCCAATCCAACCAACCAGCTGTAATAGTTCCTCATGTCCTACCTACCTCTAATTATATTGTCTACGGTCCGCGAACCGACCAAAATTGTATCGTCGTGTCGGACGTGTCGCACTCGCGCCTCGAGGCCGATAATAACCGAATCCATCCGACCGCGATCTTACATAGCACGACCGACGACGTCACACGAATTTTTACGAATTGAGAACTTTGAGAAGGTACTTATTTACTTATCTAAGCTCTTGCGTTTATTTGATTTTTGAATGTTCCTGTTGCACAATTTGGCGATGCGTATGACCTTGACACCCAACAATATTATAATTTACTTTCTCGAGGTTCGCTCAGTGACCCAATGAGTTCGCTCAGTGCATTACTGCATTAGTTCAGAGCTTTTTGTTTACGGTGAATTTCGTAGTTCGCACTTGATTTGTAATTATTTTCCTACAGTTATTTTTTACTCAGTCAGTGAATTATAGTGTTATTAATAAATAATAATTTTATTTCGTAATAATAATTGTACAATAAAATTTTACATAGAATCTTAATTTTAATTGTGCGCTATTACATCATAGTTAGTGCATTAGTAGCTTAAGTATGTAGGTATAATAATACCTATTTACATTTATATGTTTCTAGATGTTTTATAAATAGGTAGTCTTATAAACGTAATTTGCACCTGAACTAGGTAGTCCTGTATTTCAGGCGCCAATTGCGGCTAAGTAAATTATATAACATTACACAAAAACAATTACGTAACATTATATGATTAGGTTATTCGTAATATTATATAATAAGAGCTAGTACAATACCAAAGTGGCTCAATATTGATAACTATATTAGATATGTCTTAATTATTCAACTTATCACTATTTATTTTAATACAGATATTAACTCCTCTGTGTCATCGTAGGACATCCCTTGGAGGGCATTCTTTAATACTTGCTTACAACGAGAATAATTAAGAGGATAAATATTTGCTGTAGCGTTTATCCTATTGTACAGAAGCGGTCCTAAGAACAAGTAAAATTTGCCTGTGTATTCGCGTTTTATCGCAGTTCTTTCAGTGCAAACAATATCTTTCCGTCTTTTGTAGGAAACTTGAGTGCTGTAGGGAAGTGATGCGTGCTGTTTTAGTACTGTACTGAGTATGAATAGCTGACGGACTGTTAATACTTCACAAGATTTGTATAGGAGGTTAGTGGGAAATAGGAAAGGGCGGAACGTTGATACCTTAAGGATTGCCCTCTGAGCTCCCTCGACGGGTAAAAGCAAGGTCTTGCCTGCTCCTCCCCATGACGTTATGCAATATGTTATTATTGATTGACAAAGTGCATAGTAGACTTGTTTAATCACCTTTGAGTCACCTATATATCTTATTTTTTTGAAGACAAATATCAGCTTGCGCATTCGCTTAATTAGTGCTTCGCTATGTTTTTTAAACGAAAGCGTCTCATCTATTATAATACCCAGGTATTTTATAGTATCTGTTATGGCTATAACTGGGCAAGTGCACGTGTTATCTTTATTATCAGGTTCCCTACAATAGTGAGCGTACAGTGAGGGGTTGGGCTGGGTTGTATTCGGTCTCTTGCGCATCGAGAATGAAATATATTTGGTTTTATCTGCATTTAATGTAAGTAAATTGTATTGAAGCCATTTATTTACGATGTTAAATCCTCGCTGCGCACGCCCGTACGCTTCTGACTCTGATTCAGCAGAAAAAAGGAGGGCAGTGTCGTCCGCGTATGATATGACCGTACCGTACTCGAGATTTATGTTACATAGTTCATTTATATAAATTAAGAACAAAGTGCTTCCTAATACGCTTCCCTGGGGAATGCCGAACGAGGTGTTCTCGAGATCTTCACTGATAATATTACAGATCTTTACACATTGAGTACGCTCTTTTAAGTAGCTTTTGAGGAGGTCCAATTGTACGCCTCTTATTCCCATGTTGTCAAGCTTTGTCAACAGCTTAGGAATAAAGACCGTGTCATAAGCTTTGGCAAGATCCAGGAAGATTCCCACTGTGTAGTTACCCTTGTCAAGCTCTTGTGCTATGTAATCCGTTAGTTGATGCACCGCATCGGCTGTTGACCTATTAGCTCTAAAACCAAACTGGGTATTTGATAAAAGCGCATTGTCTTCTAAATATTTCGTCAACCTGTTGTTTATAATTTTCTCAAGTATTTTCGATATTGCAGGGAGTAAGGAAATAGGTCTGTAATTTGTTACCTGGTCTTTTCCTCCAGTCTTGTATTGTAATGTTGTAATTTTTGTAGTGGCAGTATTCCATTTTAGTTGGTTGAAATTTGCATAATAAAGCGGCAACACTGGCTTTCTCCTGATTGGACGCTGGACCACGTGACTTGTGTGACAGCCATTTTATACAAGCGAGCTACGCTCGCATCACATATTTATATTACAATTTAATTTATTGTAATTTATTTCGAAGTTTGGTTTGAGTTTGAACGCACACGTGTCTAGAGTTGTCTCACTAAATTTAAACAGGAATCTTTGCCTGATCTGGCCAGGATTGGCTAGAGACCGACTTACACGATACGCATGCATGCTTTGCATGTGTTAGCCGGATTTAATCGGGTGAAGCTTGGATATTCGCCTCCGAAAGGAGGTTTACGGTACTACCATACTACCTGGGTGTGAACCCAGCTTCCTTCTGCCTGGAGTGGGCAGAGACCGGAACAGAGACGGTGTCTGCCGGCTTGCAGGAGTGGCGTATTTCACCGGGAAAGTATCTTATAAAATCCCTTAACCTATTACCCTTAATTACCACGGTATCTTCATAAAGATACACTATCGTTACTGACCAAGCGCACCAACCATATACCCTGTATTACTGAATAACATAGCACCTAGAATAGACCTAAATTGTATCCTAGGCTAAAAGTACATTAAATCCTTGCAGAGGGGAACCCTCAGTTCCCCTATATTATCTTAGAAGGTTCTTACAATAAAAATATAGTGGCTTAAATGAATACTTTATTTCTATCTTTTGACATCCTAACATCAAAAATAATAAACATTACATGGCGCTCGAACTGGTTTGTTGGTCTGTGCGAATATTTTCCCTCTCAATAATCATTGCTTACTGAAAGGTTGGTCGGTAACTATACAAATACATAGTATTTATTAGTGTTGATTTGTTTTTCAAATAGATGTACTACACAAATACACACTCCTTGGTGAGTTGTTACTAAACAATGCTAGACATAAGCTTATACCTAACTAACCTACAAGTTAAAAAAAAAAAAACAACTTTGGTGACATTCATACTTTTTTTTGTTGTTTTACATAATATTATTATTGGTACCTACTTATTATTGGTTGCTAGTATTGGTACCCTGTTTGTATTTTTTTTTGTTGTTGAACAGGAGATTGGGTAACTACCTATATGAATACAAATTTCTTTGTATTGTTTTCACTACATATCCAAATTAAGACTTGACTTTTTGTCAATAGTAATTTAACAATTAAATCTAAGTTTTCATTGAAAACGTACCTATACAATTACACAACCATAGATGTGTGTCACCATGACCAAACGTTGAACCTATTTTTATTTTCTAAATACTACTACTATGTACTATCTTTATTTTTTGTTTGTTCTATTGAAAGGTGTACCATATACAGGTCTCATTTGACAATTTACAAATGTTCTATATACAAGACATTAATTGTACCCTACTTATCTTTTTATCATTGTAACAATGTGTTTTTTTGTTGTGTATTTCGATAACTGTGTATTATCATAACTTTTAACATGAGTGTACTACTTATGCGCATTTATTAACTTGTGTACAACTAGAAGAGGTCTTAGAGATACCCATGGTGAATTGTGTGTTGGTCGGTCACGCTAGGTATTTGAACCTATAATTTACTTTACTTACTTTACTTTACCTACGTTAGTCTTGTCCTACTGAAGGATGGAGGATATAAATAAAGGTGATCACACACCTTCAACTATAAATAAAGGTGATCACACACCTTCAACCATAAATAAGGGTGATCACATACCTTCAACCATAAATAAGGGTAATCACACACCTTCAACCATAAATAAGGGTGAGCTCACACTTACAGGTGCCGAGACAACTATACACCCAGTGATTACTTGCGATGGATATTCAAATGTACATTCGTTAGGGTTGAAGTTTAATGGCAAGGGTTGTGTCATCGAATTTATTGAGCGTGTACAGGAGCTTTGTTTGTCGCGGGGTATATCAGACCAAAAGTTGTTGGCATCTGCTGCTGAATTATTTACAGAGGAGGCATTGTTCTGGTACCGAGGCATCAAGACGGAAGTCGCGTCCTGGGCTCAGCTAAAGAGTTTTATGCTCGACGAATACCTACCCTTAGACTTCGACCATCTATTTTTACAGGAAATCCGTTCTCGAACTCAAGGACCCGATGAAAACATTGTTACTTATTTAAGCATAATGCAGAATTATTTTTCGAGACTACGGTCTCCTATTACCGAAGCTGAGAAGTTAACTATAGTTACTTATAATATTAGGCCTTTCTATTCCACAAAGCTGGCACTACAGCAAGTCAGTACTTGGTCTGAGCTAAAGAAATATTGTCGTCTACTTGAACATGCAAAGTATAGGGCCGGTATGTTTATCGAACCACCGCGGCCACACGACAAAATGCTCGCACGCGACTTGGCTTACAAACCTAATAAGTCTGTACCATGTGCGGCAGTAAATAATACATTAATTAAGTTTTGCGTCCGTTGTCGTATTAACGGACATTCGCTTGGGGAATGTAAAGCGCCCAAGATATTTATTTGTTATAGGTGTGGGGAACGAGACTTCACTGCCTTAACTTGCCCTAAGTGTTCAACGAACACGAACACTTACAAACCTAATAAGTCTGCGGCGGTAAGAAATACATTAATTAAGTTTTGCGTTCGTTGTCGTATTAACGGACATTCGCTAGAGGAATGTACGGCTCCCAAGATAGTGATTTGTTATAGATGTGGTAAACCAGACGTCACTGCCTCAACGTGCCCCAAGTGTTCAACGAAGCAACAACTACCGAGGAATACTAATTCAAAAAAACGTGTAGGCGTGAACCGGGGAAATCGTTCCACAGTTTCCAGTAGAACGTTTACCAATCGTACAAAATTTTTTTTTAATAATAATAATAAGTGTATTGCCCACAAAAGGCATAACACATCTCGCGGGCTCCCTATTAAGGACAAGCCCTTGGTTCACGTGATTGGCGGTTCTGATACTCGTCCCTTTTTACCCGTAACCATTAATAAAGCTAATTACGAAGGCCTGCTAGATTCAGGCTCTGAAATCTCAATTATTAATAATGTTATTTTAAGTACACTAGTTAACATTAAGGTTCATGTATCTTATGATTTGGATACAATCACTACTGCTAATGGTTCGTCTTCCCCCGTCACCGGCTATGTGCTTTTACCGGTCACGGTAGGAAGCGACACCAAGGTTGTAAAGTTTTACGTTATCCCTGGAGTTACTACGGCCCTACTACTGGGTATAAACTTCTGGAGAGCTTTCAATATTGCCCCTGAAATTATATCAATGTGCAATAGGACCACTTCAGACACCAATAGGTTTGATCAGGTTTCGGAGGTGCGACAGCTGCACGATTTTGATTCTCTATCCGAGCACCAAAGAAAGCAGGCGGAGCACATCGTGAGACAGTTTGAAGGGATCGCTGCTGAGAACAAAAGTTTAGGCCGCACCCATTTAATAACACATAAAATAGACACTGGCGACGCCAGCCCAATAAAACAACGTTACTATATGATGTCACCAGAAAGGTTGGCAGAATTAAATCGACAGCTTGACGAAATGTTACGTGATGATGTGGTAGAGCCCAGCACCAGCCCGTGGAACAGTCCCGTCACTTTGGCTCCTAAATCTGACGGTTCTCTCCGGTTCTGCCTGGACAGCCGCAAGCTAAATGAGGTTTCAAAGCACGACTCATACCCACTACCATATATCACTCACATACTCGATCAGCTTAAAGAAGCGAAGTATCTGAGCTCAATAGATCTCAAGTCAGCCTTTCACCAAATACCTTTAGACCCTGAGTCACGTGAGAAGACGGCTTTTACAATACCGGGCCGCGGTTTGTTCCATTACAAAGTAATGTGTTTCGGTTTGACGTCAGCGCCGGCCACCCAACAACGATTAATGGACAAACTATTCGGTCCCGAGTTTAAAGGAAGAATATTTGCGTATTTAGATGACGTCGTAATTGTCAGCTCGACGTTTGATGAGCATATGACACTTTTGCGTGCGGTCCTTCATAGGTTTCGCGACGCGAACTTGACAATTAATATGTCAAAATGTAGATTCTTTCGAAACCAATTACATTACCTCGGTTTTCTTGTGGACGAACAGGGCCTACGTACAGACCCTGATAAAACCAAGGTTATGGTGGAATTTCCTACTCCTACCTGTCGCAAGGATATTAAACGTTTCTTGGGAACCGCCTCATACTACCGTAGGTTCATCAAGAATTTTAGTAATATTGCGGGTCCGTTAAACGCATTGTTGTCGACACGTAAGAACGCACCGCCTTTCAGATGGTCACCGGAAGCGGAAGCAGCCTTTCTCCAACTAAAGTCTGCCCTATCCACAACACCTGTGTTAGCTTGCCCCGATTTCTCATCACCCTTTTGTGTGCACTGTGACGCGTCTGATTTTGGGGTAGGTGGCACTCTAACCCAGACTATAAACGGTGAAGAACACCCCATTGCCTATTGCAGCCGGTCTTTATCACCACCTGAGCGCAATTACTCTGCAACCGAACGGGAGGCCCTCGCGGTGGTTTTCGTTGTTGAGCATTTCCGACCGTACCTAGAAGGAAGTAAACAATTTAAAATTATTACCGACCATTCCAGTTTAAAATGGTTCCTTAATTTAAAAAATCCTACGGGCCGCCTCGAGCGTTGGGGTTGCCGCCTGTCCCCTTATAATTTTGTTATAGAACATAGACGCGGCAAAGATAACGTGATTCCGGATGCCTTATCTCGGTCAGTACCAATAGCTACTGTCGACCCTGTAACGAGTGACGTCTGGTATTCGAATATATTTGATCGTTGTCGCCGACGACCGGAAGCTTGCCCAAATTTCCAGATCGTTCATAACAAATTACTAAGGTATACTAAAACTAAATCCCGACTTGGTGCGGATTTTGCTTGGAAGGAGGTCGTACCCTCGGAGCTACGTCTTGAAGTCCTCAAAGAGAATCATTCGGAACCTCTGGCTGCCCATATGGGTACCGCAAAAACTTACAATCGTTTAAAGCTACGCTATTTCTGGCCTGGAATGTACCAGGACACAGTCAAATTTGTTTCCGAATGTGATACTTGTCATGCCTATAAATATCCAAACAAGTCTACCCCGGGTCTGATGGGCAGTCCTAGAGTTTGCTCTCGACCTTTTCAGTGTCTTAGTATCGATTTGGTAGGCCCACTACCAATGTCCAGACAGCAGAATACCTATATATTTGTAGTAATGTGCTACTTTACTAAATATTGTTTGTTGTTTCCTTTACGCCGTGCTACGGGAAGAGTGATTGCCCAACGGTTGGAGGACCACGTCTTCCTGGTGCACGGTATACCTCAGACGATCTTAGCAGATAATGGTTCCCAGTTTACTGGTCAGGAGGTTCAGAGCTTATTTTCGAAATATAACATCCCTCAAATACATCTAGGCCCTGTGTATTGCCCTCAGGTTAATCCAGTGGAACGACAAAATAGAACCGTGATGACTGCTGTTTCGAGTTTGGTGGGTTCGGATCACCGTACGTGGGATCTTAACATACCTAAAATACAATTTGCCATTAATTCCTCAGTTAGCGCAGCTACGTCCTTCACACCGTTCATGCTGGTCTATGGTCGCGAAGCAGTCCCTGACGGTAAGGTCTATTCAGAATTCGAGGACATTGACGATGTCATATTCGGATCCCGTCAAGTCCACCATGAGAGTCTCGATGAACTTAAGCCTACATACGAAGCCGTGAGAGCGGAGTTGCTGAAAGCTCATGACAAAAATGCGAAGCATTACAATCTGCGACGTCGCAACTTAAGCTTCGAAATAGGAGACATCGTATGGAAGCGTACCTTTAAACAAAGCGACGCTGGGAAATATTTCTCCGCAAAACTGGCTCCGAAGTACGAGAAGTGTCGTGTGGTGAGGAAGTTATCGGACCTTGTTTATGAACTAGAGGATGATAACGGCAAGCCCGTGGGTAAATGGCATATCAAAGATTTTAAAGTTATTGAAGCCAAATGTTGATAACTTCGGTGTTTCCTTATATTCATTTTTTTTTTCTCTTTTGCCATTTACTATTTGGCATCTGCCACTACGGCTATCTAGCCGTAGTTGAGTAATCGTGTAGATTAGTCCGTAGGCCCCGATGCGTGGTCTCTTGACTGACCATGATGCCAAGGACGACCCACACCTTGTTAAACAGTGTGTACCTTACGTTAGGCTCCACCTAAAATTTCTACGTATTGTTGTTTGCATGTTAGGATTAGTGCTGTATGTATTCACACTTAGTATTCCCGATTACAACCTTGACAAGGTTTTTTTTCTCTTCAGATGTTTTTTTTTTGTTTGTGTATTAGGTTAAGTTAACATGTTAGGTTAGTTCGTGTGAATTAGTTCGTAGGCCTCGATGCGTGGCTCCTTATAGGGACCATGATGCCAAGGACAAGTCACCCTAGTTATTTCCTTCATCTTTACTTATCTGCTTAGGATTTTCCTATTCCTAATTTTTGTTTTACAGTGTTTAGGGCTGTATTGTTGTTGTTTTCTCCTTGTTTTAGGTCCTTAATTTAAGTACCGACGTGGGCGTCGGATCGAATTCCCTACGTGAATTCTTGCGTGGTTGGGGGGGTGTTGTAATGTTGTAATTTTTGTAGTGGCAGTATTCCATTTTAGTTGGTTGAAATTTGCATAATAAAGCGGCAACACTGGCTTTCTCCTGATTGGACGCTGGACCACGTGACTTGTGTGACAGCCATTTTATACAAGCGAGCTACGCTCGCATCACATATTTATATTACAATTTAATTTATTGTAATTTATTTCGAAGTTTGGTTTGAGTTTGAACGCACACGTGTCTAGAGTTGTCTCACTAAATTTAAACAGGAATCTTTGCCTGATCTGGCCAGGATTGGCTAGAGACCGACTTACACGATACGCATGCATGCTTTGCATGTGTTAGCCGGATTTAATCGGGTGAAGCTTGGATATTCGCCTCCGAAAGGAGGTTTACGGTACTACCATACTACCTGGGTGTGAACCCAGCTTCCTTCTGCCTGGAGTGGGCAGAGACCGGAACAGAGACGGTGTCTGCCGGCTTGCAGGAGTGGCGTATTTCACCGGGAAAGTATCTTATAAAATCCCTTAACCTATTACCCTTAATTACCACGGTATCTTCATAAAGATACACTATCGTTACTGACCAAGCGCACCAACCATATACCCTGTATTACTGAATAACATAGCACCTAGAATAGACCTAAATTGTATCCTAGGCTAAAAGTACATTAAATCCTTGCAGAGGGGAACCCTCAGTTCCCCTATATTATCTTAGAAGGTTCTTACAATAAAAATATAGTGGCTTAAATGAATACTTTATTTCTATCTTTTGACATCCTAACATCAAAAATAATAAACATTACAGTATACAGGGACAACAACAGCTTTTTTAAGGCACTTAGGGAAAATACCCGACGATAAACATTTTTGGAATATGTTAGTCAACGGTTGCACCAGCGTACGCCTGCATTTTTTAAGGATTTTATTTGATATAAGGTCCCAACCAACAGCACAATCATCTTTTAGATTCATTATTATCCTCTCTACCTCTTCTTCGTCGGTGTCTAATAGCACAAAAGATGACAGGGTAGTTCTACTCTGGAACGGAGGGCTTGCTGGAAAATGTGTATTTGCTTGCGTTTGCTGCGCAAGTCGCCTACCAACTTCTATAAAAAACTTATTGACCAGGTTAGATGATGCGACCTGTGATGAATGGATGTTTAATAAACTTGCAGGCGATTCATTTTGTTTCGTAGTGTATGTTATACTTTTAATATGCCGCCAGATAATTTTACTATTTAAACCTGCCTTTTCCAGTTCTTGTTTGTCGTGATGTATTTTAACTTTTCTTAACAGATTATTGCAAAAATTCCTGTATCTTTTGTATGACAACTGTAGCGCCAGATTGTCAGGGTCGCTCTTACATTTCAAGTGGAGTTTATCCCTGTGTTTTATACAACGGATAAGACCAGGTGTAATCCAAGGTTTTAAGTTATTATTTTTGTTACTTGTTCGTATTATACATGTATTTTTATTAATTGCACTTTTAACACCTTCAATCAAGTATTGCATACAAAACTGCGGGTCATCAGAATAGTAAACTGGTTCAAAATCGATGTCGCGTAAATCGTCTTCAAGTTTATTCATGTTTAATTTCGAGACTAAGCGAGTTTTTTCTAGTTTAGGTAACTTGCAACTCATTGTTAGTAGGGCAGCGTTATGATCGGTTATAGTGGAATTTATGATGAATGTATGCGCGGGATATTGCGTTTTTAGCATGATATGGTCTAAACAAGACCCACTTACCTGTCGCGTGACAAAAGAGTGCGTAGGGAATAAGCCATGAAATGAGCAGAGGTTGAGATAATGCTGGGCATCGTCTTTTACGTCCTGTTGTCCTTGCAAGATGTTTATGTTTATGTCTCCAATTAAAATTATGTTTTTAAAGGAAGACAGACTTTGAAGAGTATCATTTAGTGAATCAATAAACGTGTACTTATCGCTAAAGGCGGGAGGCCTATATATTGCTAGTATTGCCAAGTCTGTTCCTATTTTTATTAAAAGCCTATTACACTCTTGCATATTCGGTTCCCCGATAGTTGCATTAATTGCACTTTTTATGTAAACTACAACGCCGTCGTTTTGATTGTATAATGTATTACTTCTGTACATATTATATCCCGGCATTAGTGGTATATTATATGGTAATGATAGCCTACATTCCGTAAAGACGATGACGTCAAGATTCATATTTATTCTGTGCTGTAAAGTTAGAAAATCATCAAAGTTCTTAAAGACACTGCGTATGTTTTGAGTAATTATGGAAAATGGGTTAGTGCACGAGGTTAGATATTGTTTGCACTCCTCTGCCTCACATGTTCTAGACTCTGCCACAGAGAAGCTATCTATGTCATTTATTAAATTATAAGTCATTACTATGAACCTAAAGTAAACTAAAACTATAAAGAACAAACAAAGGTAAGTATGAAAACTTGGTTAAGGGCGCTCTTAGGCGCCTTCATAATCTATAGAATTAATATACCTTTTTTCCGCGATAATTTTTGCTGGGCAGTCTAGAGCTCCTGTAGAATGCTTGTTCGGCTTATTGAAGCGCGAACAAGTAGCGCATTTCCCTTCGTCAGTTTTCTTTGAGCATTCCTTTATTGAGTGGCCTTGCTCTCCACAGTGGCCACAGGTGTGTGAAGCCTCTCGACAAGTCTTCGCCGCATGGCCATACTGTTGGCACTTAAAGCACCGAGTGACCAGAGTAAAATCTCTAACTGGACATGACGACCAGTTCACAAACAATCTTTCCCTAGCAATAAGGTCCTTACGTATCCTTGCAGATACCTCTATTATATAGTTACAGGTCTCGGCATCTCTCTTACCCGACTTGTGGCTCAACTTAGTGGAACTCATGAAAGTCTCAAAGCTGCATTCCTGGTTACCAGCCAGGTTTTGGTTATAAAGGCAGTTAAAAACTTCTTGTTCTTCCATTGAAGAGGGCACTCCGATAATAATTACTCTCGGTCTTTTTTTATGTTCTTCGTCTATGGTGAGGCCTGAGTTTGATAGTTGGGCAGATTGTTTTAGTTATATTAGTATATTAGTGCGATATAGTGAATTATAGTGTTATTTTAATAAATATAGATACGTCATTTTAGGAAATTCTTTGAGTTAAATTGTTTATAGAAGAAAAAGATTAAAAAAAAGGAAAATGCCAATACTGTTCCGAAATGATTTCGTTTACTTCTCGCAGCTTAGGCAATTTGACTAGGCATTTAAAAAGAAAACATTTCTTTGACACCAGTAGAACGACAAAATTAATTATTGAAAATATTTACACATTAATTTAACTACGCTTTAATTTACGCTTTAGTTATGGGAATGATTAATTACGAGGCGAGGATACAGTCATGAGTAAAGGAGGACTAGAAAGGCTGGAATGGCACATTTTTAACGACGTGGGTCCACGACCCACGTCGTTAAAAATGCATATAAAAATCTCAGACTAGAAGAAATTCTTTTAGTCTGAGATAAAAATCATCTCTCAGAAAACTACTAATTTCCGGAACTAGATAGTTGCGTGAACATGTTTCCTGACCATAGTTCCGCAAGGAAAAAGAAACGTTCCATGTTCGATCCGCTCCAGGACATGATTTGCGCACGACTACTCTGCACCCTCTGATTCATTCAAGTACCTACCATCCTTTTTCAATGTGTTCTGGTGTCGTTTACCTTGTTTACGATTCGTAATCACATCGTGAACCTGTTTTTTTATAGATTTTATGAAGTTTAGCTTTTTTCTTTATATCACCTATTAACTCAGATGTATACCATTCCGGATACGTGTACCTAACGTTTATATGCCCATTTGCACTTTTATTTTTATTCGTAGAAATACATCAATGCCTCATCTGACTTTTTAATATTATATAAGGGGTCCCAATTTAACATACTAAACCCCTCATATAACATGGCAAAATTACATTTAGTAAAGTTCCACCTCTTATTACCAGTAGTTTCCGTACCTACATTATTAACCAAACAGGGTATGTTCTTACAACGGGAGCCTAAATTCCAACTCGATTTCTAACGGCGGATGTTGTTTGTCAATATCGACCAGCGGCTCATCCGATATTTTAACCTCCATGTCGCCCGCCAACGTAGTCAATAATAGGTCCAAGGTACGGTCATTAATATTACGTATGTTATTTACCTGCCGCAATCCACAGAACTCAGTGAAATATTCCATACTAGCTGTTGCCCGCAGCTCCGCCTGCGTGTTACTTTAGATCTACATAACATTTTTATTTATGAAGCGAATGAAAACTAAACCGCAAAATCAAATCAAAAATTCAAATCGGTTAAGCCGTTTCTGAGATTAGCGTGTCCAAACATTCAGACAAACAGAGAAATGTTCTAAAAACCATTGTTTTGGGTTTTATTGCGTTCATAAAGCCCTCTTACAACAGTTTCTCTATTATATCTTCTGTAATATTCTCTATTATACTGTTACGAGCCGGGGTTCTACGGAATGGAAAATGCCGATCGAACTACCTCAAAACACTTTATTTATTACACCACTAATTTACACTTTACTATAAGCTACACTTAAAGTCACTGAATACTTTTAATCGCACTTGAACTCGCAGGTATAACTCGTATTATCGCTCTGGAAATACTGATCATCTCCCGCCAAAGCGCTCGGCATATATAGGGCGTTCATCGGTCTAGAAGTTTCAGCCGAGAATCATCGCGAACACTCTGTCACTCTCCCGAACCTTCTAGATGCGTCAAGAAACGCGTTACGTAGAAGTACCTTGATAGAATATTCGAGAAACCCACTACTTATCAGTACCGCGACTTGCTACTAGATGGCGCCTTGTTTCGCAGTCTCGATGTTCGCTACTAGATGGCGTAACATTATTTAGATGTCGTAACAGATGGCGTAACACTGCCCCCTCCTAAGACATGCTCGTCCCGAGCATTGTCAGGCCCATAATATCGCGCCAATCGATCCACATGAACTATCTTTGGCACACTTCTTGGACTCCTCCGTATTCGGTAAGTGACATCGTTAATCTTGGTCACAACTCGGTATGGTCCATCCCATTTAGCTTGCAGTTTAGGAGACTTCCCTTTACTGCGGACTGGGTTATGTAACCATACTAACGAACCTTCATCGAAGCCCTTATTGTTTGTGTTTCGGTCGTAACGGGTCTTCATCTTTCCAGACATTTGTTGACCTGATTGTCTGACATGCTCATAAATGTCATTCATCCTGCTGCGCAAGTCATTCGCATAATCGGTGATATTGCGTGGAGCGTCAGGCGGTATACCGGTTATTAAGTCGGCAGGCAACCGTAATTCTCTTCCAAAGTTCGCATAAGCTGGTGTCGCTGACGTGCTTTCGTGAACCGCACTTCGGTAAGACAAAAGAAACGGTTGGATGTGCTTGTCCCAATCTTTTTGCCTGCTTTCCACAACTTTCGCCAGATATCTCTCCAATGTCTGATTAAATCGCTCCACCATTCCATCTGACTGCGGGTGGTAAGAGGTCGTTCTGGTTTTGTGAGTACCCATGACCCGACACATTTCCTGGAACACCTGAGATTCAAAATTTCTTCCTTGATCGCTATGGATTTCTAGAGGCACCCCGAAACGACAGAAGACTTCCTGAACTAATTTATCTGCGACCGTGGTAGCTTCTTGATTAGGTAAAGCGAAGACTTCTGGCCACTTCGTGAAATAATCCATCACAACCATGAAGTACTTGTTTCCGCAGTCACTTTCAGGAAACGGTCCCGCAACATCTAGGGCTATCCTTTCCCATAGTGCCCCAACGTTATACAGTTTCAGTGCACCTCTGCTCCGTGTATCCTTTCACAGCAGCACAACTGGTACATTTGCGACACCAGTCCTCAACGTCGTCGCGACAGTGGATCCAGTAAAACCGCTCACGTATCTTCAACAGAGTCCTTTTTACTCCCATATGGCCCCCTGAACATCCATTATGGTAGAGCTGTAGCACATCTGGGACCTTAACTTTAGGGACGCCCATTTGCAAATGACAGCTGTCTCCTCGAGCATTTTCCCATTTGCGGCACAAGACTCCATCCTGAATAACTAAACTGTCCCATTGCGCCCAATAACTTTTTGTGATTGAACTCATTGAAGCGACGTCACTCCACATGGGTTTAGGAGCACTTGCTTTAATCCACTCAAATATTGGCTTGATGTCTGCGTCATCCTGTTGAGCATGTTGTAGGCTTTCTTTCCATTCGTCGCTCAGATCCGTTTTAAGCATCTTCACAGGTATGGCTTCCTTTATCTCATGTTTGGCACAGTGCTTACAGTCTTGAGGGCAAGGTCTTCTTGACAATGCGTCTGCGTTGCCATGGGATCTCCCACTGCGATGTTCGATTACAAAGTCATATTCCTGTAGTAGCTCAATCCATCTGGCGACTTGTCCTTCTGGATTCTTGAATTGTAATAGCCACTTCAATGCAGCATGGTCGGTACGTATAAGGAATTTTCGCCCTAGTAAATAGTTGCTGAACTGCTGCAATGTCTTCACCACGGCGAGTAATTCTCTCCTCGTGACGCAATAATTCCTTTCAGGTATTGATAAGGATTTGCTGAAGTAGGCTATAACGACCTCTCGATCTCCTTTCCGTTGAGATAACACACCTCCGAGTCCGACATTACTTGCGTCTGTGTCAACTATAAATTCATTTTCCGCATCAGGATAACCCAAAATAGGTGTATTGCACAGACGATTCTTTAGCTCCTGGAATGCGATGCCGCAGCTTTCGTCCCAGCAGAATTGTCGCTTTTCCTCCGTGATCTGGTCGAATCGCCGGTAGTATGAGCACAAACCCAAAAATGCTCTGAGCTGCGTCTTATCCTTTGGAACCGGCCAATCCTTGACGGCGATGATTTTCTCTGGATCCGTGCGGATACCATCTTCCGACACTACGTAGCCTAGGAAGCTTACTTGCCGTTTGAGGAATGAGCACTTCTTTGGGCTGAGCTTCAGGTTTGCGCTTCGGATCTTTACAAGCACGCGTTCCAGGTTGTGGAGATGCTCTTCTAACGTACGGCCCACGATGATTATGTCATCCAAATAGACAAGACAGGCGTCTCCAGTCAATCCGGCGAGCACTATTTCCATCAATCTTTCAAAAGTTGCCGGGGCGTTGCATTTCATTTCCAGTGGAAAATGCAGTCTTCTCTTTATCCTTAGGATCGATTTCAACTTGCCAGTAACCACTTTTCAGGTCTAGCGTGCTAAACCACTTCACCCCTGTCAGCATGTCCAACGTGTCATCGATCCTTGGTAAAGGGTAGCTGTCCTTTTTCGTAACGTCGTTCAGACGACGATAGTCGACACAAAACCGCATACTGCCATCTTTCTTCCTTACCAGCACTACAGGTGAGCACCATGGACTTGACGATGGTTCTATCACACCATCTTTTACACCATTCCTTCAATCATGGTCTCAACTTCCTTTTCTCGTGCTACTGGCAGTCTCCTTGGTCGCTGACGGATTGGTGCCTCATTTCCTGTATTGATTTTATGCTGAACCAATCCAGTCTTCCCAATGTCGGCATCACTCGAAGAGAAAATATCGGCGTACTTGAGTAACATCTTCTTAGCCTTGTCCATTTCATTCTTCGTTAAGATGTTACGAGTCTTCTAAAAGTGTCAAGGCGTTGTTTCTAGCGTCCTTGTTGACGATGTTCCCAGTACTCAACTCTTGGCATCGGCGCATCCAATCTACTTCTTCGCAAGTGCCAATCAATGTGCTCTTTTCAATCACGTGTTCCTTATCACTAAGGTTCAGCACACGTACCACTGAGGCTTCATTGGCTCTTACCAGAGTTCGGGCCATTTTCCATGGAAGTTCATTGTGTATCCCTTCTATGAGTACACATCGATGTGTTCGCCCAGAATTCTGAGGGAGACTAACTGGTACAGTCGTTTCTGATCTGGCAGGAAGCACGACCTTCTTCAAGCTGTACACTTTTCCTGATAACGCTCCTTCCATGAAAAGTTCCTCTTGACCAAATTTCATCGTTTCTTGCTTGACGTCGATCTCACAAGAGTTCTTCCTCATAAAGTCTAAGCCCAGTATGCAGTCGTCCATTATGTCAGCCACGATGACATTATGCACGTAAATTCCATTGCCCAACTTTAACTGCATCTCTTTCTCTCCTCGGACGGGTATGCGCTGACCGGTGGCTGTTACCAAGTTGATGCGGTCACGGTTCGCAGAGTCCCCAAGGAACCGATTTGCAAGTCGGGAACTGACAACCGTGCGAGATGCTCCAGTATCTATTGTCAGCTTGCATGGTGTTCCATTTACCTCGCCCTTGATGATCAGGCTGTTCCCATCCTGGGTTTGTGAGATCGAAACCCTTGGGGCTTTTCTTGAATCAGCCAGCACCCGCCCCGCTTCGTTTCCCTGCTGTTGCTGGGCGGTAACATTAGCCACCCTATCCTCTTGGGAACGACTTTCTTCTCTTTCAGCAGTCCGCTTTGGGCAACTGGATCGAAGGTGGTCCCTCTCACCGCATGTGTAGCACCTAGGGCTATACCTCGTGAAATGGTCGCGAGCCGGTGATGCTACAACTTCCCTGACACGGTGAGATCGATGATCCTTCCGTACGGCTTCGACCTCCAATGCATGAGCCAAGGCGTCTTTGAGAGTCTCATGATGCCCGAGTCTCACTGCAGTCCTGACTTCCAGGTCGTGGATGCCGTCGATGAATACTTGCACCAGATTCCCATCGATTAGCACAGGTACCGACTGGTATGCCTTCCGTACCAGCTTCTCAACTTCCAGGGCCCACTGTTGCAAGTTTTCACCAGTGCGCTGGACACGATCCTTCAGCTGCGCACGATACACGTGTTCCAGGTGAGCGTCACCGTATCTGGTTTCCAAGGCTTCTAGTAGCTGCTCGTAGGATACATCGTCTCCGAGAGCTTCTAGGATAGTTAACGCCTTGTCTCGCAGACCCAATGTAAGCGCAGTCATGGCCTGGGCTTTGCTCCACCCGTTTGCAACACCGGCATTGTCCAAATCCCACTTCTGACACCAATTGTTACGAGCCGGGGTTCTACGGAATGGAAAATGCCGATCGAACTACCTCAAAACACTTTATTTATTACACCACTAATTTACACTTCACTATAAGCTACACTTAAAGTCACTGAATACTTTTAATCGCACTTGAACTCGCAAGTATAACTCGTATTATCGCTCTGGAAATACTGATCATCTCCCGCCAAAGCGATCGGCATATATAGGGCGTTCATGGTTCTAGAAGTTTCAGCCGAGAATCATCGCGAACACTCTGTCACTCTCCCGAACCTTCTAGATGCGTCAAGAAACGCGTTACGTAGAAGTATCTTGATAGAATATTCGAGAAACCCGCTACTTATCAGTACCGCGACTTGCTACTAGATGGCGCCTCGTTTCGCAGTCTCGATGTTCGCTACAAGATGGCGTAACATTATTTAGATGTCGTAACAGATGGCGTAACAATATCATAAAAATTCATCTTAAGATACGAAAATATGAAATATTATTTATTATCTAGAGGGGCTCGTGGTCTAGTGGTAACCGACAATGTAAGCACATTGCAAAGGTTAAGCAACATTGAGTCAGGCCGGTCTTAGGATGGGTGACCATTGCTTAAGACACTGAGACCCCTCCGTGCCTCGGAGAGCACGTTAAGCCGTCGGTCCCGGTTGTCATACGATCATCTATGGCAGTCGTTAGGGGTAGTTGGAGCCCTAAATCAAAAATCCGACCGGGCTAACTACAGAACTTCGTTATCGCCTATGGGATGTGGAGGTCAGATGGCAGTCGTATCACGGAAAATATCGAAGTTCAGCCGAATCGCAGTTAGTCTGGAAAGCCGACCCCAACTGCGTTGGGAAAAGGCTCGGTGAATGATGATCTTCGTCGTATGTGATAGTGCATTGAATTGTATGGCGAGCGATATTGTATCTTAAGTTAAAATATTATAGTATCTTAGCCGTGTGCAGCGCCCCTTAGTGAACTCCACTGCGGGTGACGTAACCTGTTCTGAAGAGCTCTTCAATCTGATCCCACCCTGTTCCTTCCGATCCCTAACAACGCGTGCCGGGCAGAGATGCCACTCCCACACAGTGGATAGCATGTTCGCGAGAACCCAACGTTTTAAACGTTCGTTTCTCTACCGAACAATAGTGGCCTGATACGCCCTGCCTGTGCACGTGTTTCCTCCCACATATAACCCTAGGTTCTTTAAGCGGAGCTTGAAGAGTCACATCAGTAGGCCGTGAAGTTGAGGGCCACTCTCTATAGTATTGTGTGCTGTGAGAGTGGCCCACAATCGCTAGACGTCGTCTACACGACTTACCACCAGGCGGGCGGGGTCAATTTGGCGAACCCAATATACAAAAAAGAAAAAACCTACGACAAACTTATTATTTGCGGTTGGTATAGTTATCGGGTCTAGGGTTCGAACCGCAAAATTAAGTTTGTTTTTTATTGTATATACTTTTCCGGGATAAAAAGTACCCAGTGTGGTGCCCAGGATATTAAAGAATAATTATACCAAGTTTATTCGTAATCGAATCGGTAGTTTTTGCGTGATGCCTGAACAGACAGACAGACAGACAAAAATTTTATAATCACATTTTTGTGTTTGGTGTCTGTCTAGTAACACCCCCTGCCATTTATTTTTTTGATATTTTCAATGTACAGAATTTTCACTTCTACAGATTTATTATAAGTATAGATAACAGTGCACATCTACATTTGCTGAAGGCATATTGAAATCACCAATAATAACTATTACTGACTCATACTTTGTACACACATTTTCTAAAATCTATACTTATAATAAATCTGTAGAAGTGAAAATTCTGTACATTGAAGATATCAAAAAAATAAATGGCACGGGGTGTTACTAGACTGACACTGAACCCAAAAATGTGATTAAAAATTTTTTTGTCTGTCTGTCTGTCTGTCTGTTCAGGCATCACGCAAAAACTACTGGTTCGATTACGATGAAACTTGGTATAATTATTCTTTAATATCCTGGGCACCACACTGGGTACTTTTTATCCCGGAAAAGTATATACAATAAAAAACAAACTTAATTTTGCGGTTCGATCCCTTGACCCGAGTACTGTACCAACCGCAAATAATAAGTTTGTCGTAGGTTTTTTTATTTTTTTATATTCGGTTAGCCAAATTGACACCGCCCGCCTGGTGGTAAGTCGTGACGACGCACGTCTAGCGATTGTGGGCCACTCTCACAGCACATACGATAGAGAGTGGCCCTCAACTTGACGACCTACTGATGTGCCTCTTCACGCTCCGCTTAAAGAACCCAGGGTTATATGTGGGAGGAAACACGTGCACAGGCAGGGCGTTCCAAGCCACTATCGTTCGGCAGAAAAACGAACGGTTAAAACGTTCGGTTCTCGCGAACATGCTATCCACTATGTGGGAGTGGCATCTCTGCCCGGCACGCGTTGTTCGGGATCGGAAGGAAGAAGGTGGGATCAGATTGAAGAGCTCTTCAGAACGTTACGTCACCCGCAGTGGAGTTCACTATTAATGGTTTTTAGAACTTTTGTCTGTTTGTCTGAATGTTTGAACACGCTAATCTCAGAAATGATTTGATTTTTTAATTTGAACTTGCGGTTTGATTTTCAATCGCTTCATAAATAAAAAAGTTATGTAGATCTAAAGTAACACGCAGGCGGAGCTGCGGGCAACAGCTAGTTTCAAATAAATGCATATATTCGCAATAATTAGATGCTGGTGGAATATACACCACACAGCACAAAAACAAAAACTTATTTCTACAACTAACCGTTGCACAGACTATCTCGAATAAGGCCGAGTCCACATTGTCCACTCCCACTAAATTAATTTTTAAGCGAGAAGACACCGCTATGAAAGCTCCTCCTTGCTTCCTGCCGTCCATTCTATCACATCTAAGTATTGTATATCCGGGAGGGATGAGTTCACCATCCTTTATAGAAGGATGCAAACCAGACTCAGTAATTGCAAATAGGTCGTAACTAGATGCCAACAAGCTCTCGTAGAACGTCTTTGTCTTAGTTCGCAGTCCCTGGACATTCTGGTAATACATATGGATCGAGTTAGTGGTTTGCCGTTCCCGTGGCGGGTTTATGGTTGTTTCGAAACCACACCCACAATTTAGTGTTGATCGGCCAACACTCTGTACTATTTATATTTTTAAATTCTGATTCAGGTACGCCCACCATAAATGATGCGTACTCTCGTTTATTTTTAGGTGTAATTTTCACCACATTAATATCATCTAAGACACAAATAGTTTTAACGTGGTTAACAATGGCCTCCTCTGTAGTGTCAGGATGCAAAGACCAAATGTGCATAAATTTCTTTTGTGCTACTGCTTGAATAGATGATATTTCCGAAATACCTCCTTTCGAAATAGGCTTACTTCTTTTCCTATTAACCACCTTCCAATCGCTATCAGACACCTTTGGTTGTACTTCCATGATTATTGGGTGAGAACGCACCCTTATTTTTCGTCCGATCTTATTTTTCAACCGCCTAACGAGAGCGCATATTCACTTAAGAAATGTTAGGTGACATCACTGGTCCGCTCGTAGCAATTCGCGATGTCTCGCTCGCACTTGGGTCACTTGGTATCTTACTTGAGTCTTCTATCTTGATCGTACCACTTGATTCTACCAGTACATCAATTTTCGTAGATAATTGACTAACTACCGTCACAAGATTATTAATGGCGTTAAAACTTTTTTCGATAATCTCCTGTTGATATTCAATTTTCGTAGTTTGCGCTTCAATTAGCGTAGCTTGTGCCGACATTTTTGTTGTCAACGCTGTAACTTTCTTCGACAAATCGCCTATGGCAGTTTCGGCGTTAACTTTGGACATATTTGCAATAAAATTAATTAAAAACACGAGCACACAATTCTCACACCAGTAGAAATCGTCACTGCGGTCTCCCATAATTAAGTCGAGTATTTTTTTAACATTTTCGTCAGTAGTGGACGTCGAAGGCCTTCCAGAGCGGGGTTCGTCTTTCACCCTCTCTCTACCACGCTTGAATTCTGCTATCCATTTTTTGAAGGATGAATATGAAAGAGCGCAATCCCCTAATGTACTGACCAAATCATCATGGATGGCTTTTGATGACAGCCCCTTCTTATGGAGGTACTTAATGACGGCACGCCGCTCGATTTGCTCCATTTGCAGAAATGATGTCAGATTGCTTTTTAATAAATTTATAAAAATAAAGCTAATTATCGCTAACGTTTCAAACTTCACACAATTAACAGGTCTGAACTGAACTAAATAATGTGGGTAGATTTGATTTTTAGAACTAAATGGATCAGTGTTAGGCCGACTACTTTTCAATCCACCCTCGTATATAGACTCTGAAAAATCACGGTTGCCGTTGCGCACTTGACCGCACCTCTTCGCAGCCAGGTGTAAGCAGGTATGATTTCGATGCATTTATACGTTCATAACGTACATTTATTATTTATATATCAAATTAAAGCAATTTTTTTTCTGTTTATTATGAAATACGGTTGCTTAATTAAATCTGGCCGCAAATAAGGGTTGCTGGCTGTTAAGGATGGTAAATATTTAAGGTAGAGTGAAAGAGAGTTAGCGCGTAACATCATTAGTCAGACGAGGTTAGCGATTGCCAGATGTACGACGCTTTTAAGCCATTGCGCATGCGTCAAATGATAGTGTTTTCAACCACCGATGCAAACAGTAGTAGGGACGACTTAATAAATACTCCAAAAGGAATCTCAACGGATGACTCAAATTATTTTTCAAACGATTTGTGTTAGATTGTTTCTCGGCGCATACTCGGCCGATATCGGATTTTCTTGCACTCATCAATAATCATTCATACTGTTTATTTTTTCGTAACATAATTACTGATATTTTGATGGTTGACGTTTGTCAAATCTTCGCTTTTCGCTTCATATTTGTAGATTTTGGTATTCTGGTAATAAATTATGGAATATATTATATATGGACTTTTTGGTAATATTATTTATTATTATTATATTTATTATACATTAAACAAAACGAATATAACATATTATTGACGTTCGTGAAATTTTTACAACCACACAAAATCAACAAGTTGAAATTGTGTTAATTGTTCACATCGTCCTCGGACGAATCACCTGGCGTAGGGCTGAGTCTCAACAGATCGCAGCACGACGCTGCTCTACCGAGCACAACATCCCGCCAGGAACGGCAGGCATAATCCCGTGGATGGTAGCTTCACACCACCGGCCGGAAAAAAATAACAGGAAAGGATACGAGTAAAGGCGCTTTTAGACGAGCAATTTTTTTGCCGAATTATGGACCGTCCTTGAGGGGAAGTCGCGGATCATTCGGCATAATATGTTCGACGGACCTGTGTCCGGTGCGTGTAGAAGCATTCATTATAAATCAAACACCACCGTGGATCCGGTGAACACAACGGTCGTGTGCAACAGGCCTTAGGTGTTGCAGAATACAAAATTTATAAAAATAAAATATGTAGTACAATTTTTGTGTGAGCTAAACAAAGATCTTATAATACAACGGACATAGGATCTAGAACAAATCGCAAGAAAATAATGTCCCGAGTCGACCTATACATAGGCATACATAGATATAAACAAATTTCATATTAAAATTTAAACCTTGATTCAACGGAATAGTGTTCACTTTTGTTTGCACTAATTTATCGCATTACGTAGCTTCTATCTGTCCGCCTGACTAATTCACCTTATGCAGCTTATACTTGAACTACGTGAACATAGAAACAATGGAGTAGGTTTATTTTGTTAAAGTCTTTTAAGGATTCCATGATATGTACCTACGTAGGCGTAATAATTAATGTAAGACTACAATAAATTCCATAATCTTATAAATTGTAATTACTTATTTATGTTAGACGAAATAAGCTGAAAAACTAATTAACGACTGACAAAGATTTTTTTTTTCGAGTCAGTTTCATAATAAGTAACTGTAGTGTATGAATAACAAAAAGGGAATTAATGAATTTAACTAATTATAATATTATAAATGCCAAACTTCTTGCGGGTGTCAAAGTTCTTCCGCTTTCATTACTATTTTCATAACGCTATGTCGCTACGTCTACTACAAGATAGCCGTGTTTCAAGTGACTGAATTAGTTGCTAAAACTGCGCATCATTAATTTATTTTTATCTTATGGTTAATTTTTGGGATACGAAATTATTGGCTACTAGCTGATCACCGTGACTCCGCCCGCGAGATATAGTTATCTCGGCCCCGATTCCCGTGGGAATACATTACCGAGAATCCAAATAAAAAGAAAATAACAGTACATACACGAAATAAAATGACATGTGTAATTATATTTATGACAAAACAATGATACCCTGTGAAAATTAAAAACATTTTTGGGCTTATCTCCTCCATTCAATCAAGGGATTCTTGTACAAGTTTCATAAAGATCGGACCTCTTTTTGTTATGTCCATAAAATGAGCCGAACAAACAAGATTGTTATTTTTTGGATCAAAATATTCTTCTCGCCGTGCTAGGGCAATAATATTTTTCCATTGTGCACAGTGTACTGGATCCCGGGGAAAACTGAAATAGATGTTGGTTCATATAACGAAAAAAAAATCATAAAGAGCCAAGGCGTCTCCACTATAATCTTTGTTCCAAATAGTTTTATCGCTATCGGTAATCCGAATAAATCTGAATGGTCATTTTGTTAGTACATTATTCAGTGAAAATGAAATGGTCTCTTTCTTTTTACTGAGCTTGGGATGAGTTCGAAAGAGACAGATAGGTACTTCGGTATTGGACTGGATTGCAATATTTACTTTTGTCTTTTAATTTATTATCGACGAAATACTGTATTTTAAGTGAAATAATAAATTGCAAATAATAAAACAAAAGCTTATTTACTGAAAATATGATACACCGTCTTCAATTTGCTTTTTTTTCGTAGTTTTTACACGTTTTTACAATACAGTACGGCATTGTGCAACGTGTTGTCGTTCAGTTGTCAAAATCAAGACTGGCGCGCGATTGTTTTTCTTTTAGCGTTTTGTTTCTCTTTTAGTTCGGACACTTTTGAGCGATGATCCGAAATCCATTGTATTTAAAATCATTGGAGCTAAAAGAGATAAATTGGTTTTACAGATATTTGTGGGTTTTTTTAATAATTTTTTACCAAGTTATAATAAAGCTACCATTTTGATGGTAATTTATACATACTAGCAACATTTTTATTAAATTGTTTGTTTTTTTTTATTTTCCATATAAAATGTTACGTCATCAACATTGATAATGTCGTCTAGTTTGGGAGGTATGTTCATCAATATGTACTCATTGTTTGGTTTTACGGTGACGGTATTCAATTCACTGTAAAAATGTGCATTGTCTATGAGAAGCTTCGCTTTGTCAATATTGTTATGCTTAATTTGAGGCAGAATGATTTTTAACAAAAAATAATTAAATACATGAGGGCTTGTACTTCAGGTTAAAAAATAATTTGTGAAAAATAATTAGTTTAGGTGGTATTTAGACACTTCCAACTGTCAACTGACAACAGTCTTAAGGGACCCACACACTCGCCTGCAAGTCCAGGCCGCATCCGGATATGGACCTGTCATGTCTTGAATTTGTAGTCAATTTCAACCTTATCAACAAGTCGATATCCGAGGTGGCATGCAGGCAATCTGTATGGAGCCCTTAAGACTATGGATATAAATATGGTATGATCTAAATATTGATGGCAAACTGTCTAAATATCACCACGTAAAATAAAAGAAAAAAGAATTACGCCCTAACTAAAGATAGGACACAAATAAACAATAAAAGATGCAATTTCAACGTCTTTAGCTCAATTTGTCAGAGTTTTCCCCTCTTTAAAACTAGGTCGCCGCAGTCGCGAAACGTACCGTTACGCTGCAGCATATATTTGAGCGAAGCGAGTTTAAATTCAAAATTCTGGCATCGTAATAACCTGGGTAATTTTGTAAGCTATTGATGAGTGCAAGAAAATCCGAAATCGGCCGAGTATTCGCCGAGAAACAATTCAACATAAATTGTTTGAAAAATAATTTGAGTCACCATCACGATCCCGAACAACGCGTGCCGGGCAGAGATTCCACTCCCACACAGTGGATAGCATGTTCGCGAGAACCGAACGTTTTAAGCGTTCGTTTCTCTGCCGAACGATAGTGGCCTGGAACGCCCTGCCTGTGCACGTGTTTCCTCCCACATAACCCTGGGTTCTTTAAGCGGAGCGTGAAGAGGCACATCAGTAGTTCGTCAAGTTGAGGGCCAATCTCTATAGTATTGTATGCTATGAGAGTGGCCCACAATCGCTAGACGTCGTCACGACTTACCACCAGGCGGGCGGCGTCAATTTGGCGAACGCAATATAAAAAAAACAACAATATAAAAAAACACGTTTAAAACCGCATTTGTATTCCTTAAGCGTGTTTTTATCCCTTTAGCGCCAACTCGAGTTGCACATCACTATGGATTGTGACTGTGACTGACAGAGTGTAGGGTCTTGAAACCAAGCCATAAAAACCCAAAAAAAAAATTGACGAGAGTGTAAATGTCAAACGAGTAAAAAATCGGTAAATTTCAAATATTACTCGTAAGAGCAATTCGATATGATTATACGTGGATCGTGTATAAACAACGAGTACTTTTAAATATATTAAATACTGAAATATGTACATAGTGTATATGCAATCTTACTGAAAGTAGTTAATCTAAGTGTAAAGTACGAAAAGAGTAGTCCAAGGAATAATACAAAAACGTACATAATTATGTAGGTAATGTAAATAACAGTATGAAATTAAAGGATATTTTTCAAGATGTCGTTGAGTTAGAGGAACCAGAATGTATGGATAAAATACTAACATACTTAGAAGAAATAAAGGAAGAAGATGATTTATTCATTGTGGTTAGAACTTTGAATACCTACCTACCTCCTATACCCATCTATACTACTATTATAAAGAGGAAAGATTTGTATTTTTGTAATGAATAAACTCAAAAACTACTGCGCCGATTTCAAAAAGTTACATTCTCCCTGAGTAATATAGGCTACTTTTTATCCTATAATGAGTAAACTAAATCACGGGACTTATCAGCTCCTGCGGCGATCAGCTAGTAGATGATATAATGAAAGGGTTAGATACAAATTATTTTCATTAAAAACTAGCTGTCCCGGCGAACTTCGTACCGCCCCTTGAAACCTCCCCTGAAATTTACGAATATTTCAAGTCCAAAAATAGCCAAATCGGTCAAGCCATTCCCGAGATTTAGTCAGACAAACGAACAGCGTTTCATTTTATTAATATAGATATTCATTACTGCAACATTCCTACAATAAAAACAAGTCAGACTCTCACACAAAGGGTTCCGTCTATAAAAATGGCAAACCAAATTAAGTATGTTTGTTGTATGGCCCCCTTTTTTTATTATTTGTTCCAATAGTGGCAACAGAAATACATCATGTGTGAAAATTTAAACTTTTAACTATCATGGTTGATGAGTACAGACGGTTGGATGGACTGTGAAGTCACAGTATTAGGGTTCTCGTTTTACCCTTAGGGTATAGAACCCCAAAAATGAACACACCCTTCGTCCGTAACTGTTGACATACTTAACATTACATACATACTATTATTTCTTACCTCTAAAAAACATGCCCTGCAGATTACTCCATGACATTTCTCAAGTTGTCAATAACAATTTAAAAAGGAAAGTTAATTCTTTGCAGCTGTTGCGTGACAAATTACATTGTGAAGAAATCACATGGCAGTAGCCATGGTATCAGCAAACAAATTCCGTGTCACGACCATTGAAGGAAAATAGTGAGAATAGTATTGATAGATATAGAACTGATGCACTTTGCAAAGCTGAACATGATCATCTACTACAGAACTGGAAGAACTTTGTACAGGTAGTTCAAGAAGTACATATAAATTGAGATATCAATACTAAGTGAACCCACTCCTTACACTAGCAGTTTTAGCTTAGCTGTAGGGAACAGGAATGCTGGTAGATCATATTTCACAAAAGAAAAGATATGCTGCTGGAGCCTTGTCTGTGTTGTCACTAGTTTTGCACCAACCCAGAACATGAGACTTTGGTAAAGTTTTCGAAGTCGTACATAGAACCTAAGTAATACATAGTAAATATCCTCCATTACTCCAGGAGTATAATGTACCAGATAAATTAATATGTTTGGCACGCTGGAGAAATAAACGTAAAAGTAGATTACCAACCACACCTGAAGAATGCGCTAGACGTTTCGTTTTGGCATATATGGCTCGAGGACTAAAAAGAACTATATTTCATGTATTCAGACATATACAAACAGCTTTTGGAAGTCCTGTAAAAGGTGCGTACTCACCTGAAGAGGAGAAAATGATCAAAGTTTGTTTCATACATCACCCAAACAATGCTGTGACGCTATCTAAAGTTTTGGGACGAGAACCTCGGGGAATATATAAAAGACTAAAGCAAATGTATAATGGTATGACTCACTATTGATAATTATCACTATATTAATTTATCTACTACTAACTACTGCCCGCGGTTTCGCCTGCTTAACAAATTACAGAGTAGTTCTATCACCATGAAGAGAACCACTATCTATTGATGAAGACTGCATCAAAATCTGGTGAATAGTTTTTACGATCTAAGCATACATAGGGACGGACCGACATTTGCCCCTATTGCGTGGGACTAACAAAATTACTGCCAAAGTATGGGTGTGTAATTCACCTTTGCCTACCCCTTCCGGGATAGTAGGCGTGATGTATATGTCTGCCTGTCTGTCTAAAATATTTCATCATAATCAAAATCTAATTGTAATAAATATAATTGTGGTTTACCTGAAAGAGTTCAGGTAAACCAGACAAAAAGAAAATTAAATGGACCATACCATTGGCATCAAAGTTTGTCAAACTGTTGATGAAATATACAGGTTTGCCATTAGAAGAACTGCAATATAAGAGGTTCGACAAACAAGTTTGGTTGAAACTTGAGGAAGATTTTGACCACAACTCTAATTACCTGCAAAACTTCTGGTATTACACGCTTCATGTTCAAGTGTGCGTTAAAACTGATGTCAAGTTCAGAGGTTTAAGGAAGAGCATCATCAAAATGTAAGTTGTATTGTACATATCATTTAGATTATGTATTATGAGTTTTTATTAATACTTTCCTGTCGGTACAACTGAACAACAATCATGGACTACCTTCTGATAGAAGAAACAGAAGATCAAAACAGATAGACACATACATGTACATTTACAAAATAATTACCATTCAATGCTTCTCAGGACCAGAAGGCTGCCTGTTTCCTGGCTCAAAGAAAAATATCGCCATCCAAAGTGGCAATGCATCCAGAATTCTGGGAACCTTGCAGGCCAATGGCCGTGAGCAGTAGCTGGCAGCCACGTGCAGTACCCTGTACCTCGCACATACGCCGTGCTCACTCATGGACTGGCTATCGCAATTACCGCGAGTAGTAGCTAGCAGCCGCTTGCAGTATCCTATCCCCCGCGCACGCTCCCCGCTCATACGCCGCGCTCACTCATGGACTGGCTATCGTACCAATGGCCGCGAGCAGTAGCTGGCAGCCGCTTGCAGTATCTTATCCCCGCGCCCGCTCCCCGCACATACGCAAAGCTCACTCATGGACGGGCTGTCGTACCAATGGCCGCGAGCAGTAGCTGGCAGCGCTTGCAGTATCCTGTTCCCCACACCCGCACCCCGCTCAAACGCCGCGCTCACTCATGGACTGGCTGTCGTCCCAATGGCCGCGAGCAGTAGCTGGCAGCCGCAGGCAGTATCCTGTACCCCGCGCATGCTCCCCGAACATACGCTGCTCTCACTCATGGACTGGCTATAGTACCAATTCCCACGAGCAGTAGCTGGCAGCAGGTTGCAGTATCCTATCCCCCGCGCTCGTTTCCCGCACATACGCCGCGCTCACTCATGGACTGGCGTAGCGGCTTTATGCATTCGGTCTGAATTGAGCTTATATAATATTTTGGTTTCAGACTTAGAGAGTCACCATATCAAATCTGGAGTGACATTCGCTGGAAGGATGTTGTCAAACGTTTTCCTGATGGATATACACATCACTTTATATATAGGGCCGGTTATAATCATATTGTGAAAAATAAGCCAAAATACCACAAAGTCCCTTTAGAACAGCTTCTAGATCGTGCGATGGTGAAGCTACAACATATTCCTAAACGACGCATAAGGAGGTTAGCATTCAATGAAAAAGAAGAATTAGAACAAGTCATTAAAATTCTTTGCAGCTGTTGCGTGACAAATTACATTGTGAAGAAATCACATGGCAGTAGCCATGGTATCAGCAAACAAATTCCGTGTCACGACCATTGAAGGAAAATAGTGAGAATAGTATTGATAGATATAGAACTGATGCACTTTGCAAAGCTGAACATGATCATCTACTACAGAACTGGAAGAACTTTGTACAGGTAGTTCAAGAAGTACATATTTTTTTTGGGTGCAAAGGGGCTCTACCAACATCTATAGGGCCCCAGCGACCTCACCTGCTAGTGGCGCACCTGCTGATAAACGGACGAGGCTCGTTAATTTACGATACCTATGGAGTGGCTTCGGCCCCTACGTGGGTACCAGGTGGTACAACAGTGTTGGTCCGGGGGGGTACCACCGTGCAGCTGTGCTAAAGCCCCCCAAGTAACCCAGCCCAGGCTGGGTTGCGTTAGGGGTTCAGCAGCTGCACCGCTGGGCCCGGGGCTATGTATTGTGCAGCAGGCATGGGACCAGTGGGGGCGAAACGGAGTCTAGTGTGGGTGGTGTGGGTCGATTTGCCGGCCAGGGAGACCCTTAGCAACGGCGTTGCCGCGGCCGCCCGCAACACAGTCATGGGGCCCGCCTGGGGCCAACCACCCCAGGAGGCTGCCCCACATGTTGCGCATAATCCTGATGTGGGATCGCCGCTCCGGGTGGTAACCGGTGTGGGGTAGCGGCGGCCTTGCATCAGGGGGGTTTGGGAGCCCTTCCGTCCGGCGAGTCGGCTCCGACCTAACCACACGGTTCTAGACAAAGCTAGCCCCTGCGCTTTGTCACTTACTGCTGCACCAGATGTCGCCCTGTCTTCACGCTTCTTCTTCAAAATCTACAATGGCAGTGCAACAAAAAAGAAATAAACGTTACACAGCGGCCCTAAAACCCCACAACTTCACATTTCGAGGTGGAGTTCACTAACGTCCGTGGACTCCATGCGAACCTCGATACCGTCCACCACCACCTTGAGACGGCACGGCCCGCTGTGATGTTCCTCACGGAGACACAAATACGCCGCCCTGAAGACACGTCTTACCTGTGTTACCCCGGCTATGTCATCGAGGAACAATTTCGAGACAAAGCCGGGGTGTGCGTGTTCGTTAGGGCGGATGTTTGCTGCTGCCGGTTGCGCTGCCTAGAGAACCCCTCCAATTCCGTCCTTTGGCTGCACGTAGACCATGGCTCTATGAGCCAGATCTACGTGTGCGTCTACCGATCCCACACAGGGGATTCTGAGACAACAAAGCTCTTCCAGTACCTCAGCGAGACGGCTGATGAAGCGCAGGTGCGGTTCCCGAACGCTGACCTAGTATTTCTGGGGGACTTCAATGGCCATCACATTGAATGGCTGGGGTCCCTCAAGACTGATCATGCGGGTAGAGCCGCCCATGCGTCCGCTCTCTCCCACGGTCTGACCCAGATGGTATGCGGGATCACCCGGATACCAGACAGGTCAGATCACGCGCCCGCTCTGCTGGATCTACTGCTGACGAGTCGCCCAGCCCAGTACAGTGTTTCGGTAGGAGCCCCACTGGGTAGTTCCGACCACTGTGTTGTTCACGCTGGCATGAAGGTGTCACTTCCTGCACGTCCTGTACAAACGTCACGACGACTATGGCACTACTCGTCAGCGGATTGGGACGGTCTACGCGATTATTATGCGTCCGTCCCCTGGAGCCAGCGCTGCTTTGTAGGAAAGGCTCCTTCGGATAGTGCTTCTGCTATTGCTGGCGAGATCAGTTTAGGGATGGATTATTACATCCCTTTCACTGATGTCGCCAGTATCCGCAGAGCCCGTCCCTGGTCCGGGCGAGATTGTGCCAAAGCTGTTCGACAAAAACAGTCGGCATATCGCGCCTGGATCAGGGCCCGGGCTGTGCGCGACCCAAACGTGGGCCACCTCAAAGCAGCGTACAACCGGGCCACAAAGTCGAGTAAGAGGGCCTTTAAGAGAGCGGATGCCCAGCGCGTCGCGCGGCTTGGTCAGGAGCTCACTTCCCATCCCACGGGCAGCCGTGGATTCTGGCAACTGGCCAAAGCCGTGCAATCTAACTTTTGTCAGCCCTCGCTGCCACCGCTGCGTTACCCAGATGGAACACTGGCTCACAAAGTCCGAGAGAAAGCGGATATGCTCGCAGACCTCTTTGCGACTATTTCCCGGGTCGACGACCGTGGCCTGCAGCCCCCCGCCATCGCCAACTGTGGCCACACAATGCCTGATATTGTTATCAGGCAATGTGATGTACGGGCAGTGCTGCGGTCACTCGACACGCGGAAAGCCAGTGGCCCTGACGGCATTCCGGCGGTGGTGCTACGAAAATGTGCAGCTGAGTTGTCTCCAGTATTAACGCGTCTGTACCGCCTGTCATACTCTTCAGGGCTCGTGCCGGAGGTCTGGAAGGAGGCGAACGTACAACCGATCCCCAAGAAAGGGGATCTATCGACCCATAGCTGTCACCTCAGTCATTTGCAAGGTGCTTGAGCTCCTTATAAATAAGCAGCTCATGCAATTCCTAGAGGATCACTCGCTAATCAATGATCGACAATACGGCTTCAGGCCAAAGCGATCAACGGGTGATCTTCTGGCATTCGTAACGCATGTCTGGGGTGGGGCTATGGAAAGGCACGGCGAGTCCTTGGCTATTAGCCTGGACATCGCCAAAGCCTTCGATAGGGTCTGGCATGCTTCGCTCCTTTCCAAGCTTCCGGCATATGGTCTACCTCCTCAACTGTGCAGCTGGATTGCCAGCTTTTTAAACGAGCGCCGAGTGCGGGTCCTCTGCGATGGCCAGGCTTCTCGCTTCTTGCAAGTGAATGCCGGGGTACCGCAGGGGTCCGTACTATCACCAACTCTCTTTCTTCTGCATATCAATGATATGCTATCCCTCGGGAACATTCATTGCTATGCAGATGATAGCACACTGCACGGGAGTTACTCGGTTCGTCCGACGGCGGGGCGATCTGAGATTGAGGAGGAGAGACGACAACTCGTGGCTGATCTCGACCGTAACCTCGACAGTATCTCACAATGGGGTACCGAGAACCTGGTCGAGTTCAATGCCCGCAAAACACAGGCGTGTGCATTTACTGCGAAGAAATCCCCTTTCCTTCCCCTACCCTCTCTTCAGAATGCATTATTACCAATGAAGGACAACCTTGATATCCTTGGCATAGACGTTCGTCGAGAGCTCAATAATAAAAACTACATCGAAAGATGTATAGGGCTAGCTTCGCGGAAACTAGGAATACTGAATAAGGTAAAGAGATTCTTTACACCGGACCAGAGGTGTCTGCTGTACAAGACGCAGATTAGACCCTGCGTCGAATACTGCTCTCACCTCTGGGACGGCTCCGCGAAGTATCTGCTGGACGCTCTCGACGCTATGCAGCGACGGGCTATCCGTATTATAGGTTGTCCGGAGGTAACGGGAAGCCTTGAGCCGCTAGCTCAGCGCCGAACAATAGCTTCCTTGGCCGCATTCTACCGTATTTACCACGGCGAGTGTTCTGAAGAGCTCTTCAATCTGATCCCACCCTCTTCCTTCCGATCCCGAACGACTCGTGCCGGGCAGAGATGCCACCCGCACACAGTGGATAGCATGTTCGCGAGAACCGAACGTTTTAAACGTTCGTTTCTCTGCCGAACGATAGTGGCCTGGAACGCCCTGCCTGTGCACGTGTTTCCTCCCACATATAATCCTGGGTTCTTTAAGCGGAGCGTGAAGAGGCACATCAGTAGGTCGTCAAGTTGAGGGCCACTCTCAATAGTAATGTGTGCTGTGAGAGTGGCCCACAATCGCTAGACGTCGTCACAACTTACCACCAGGCGGGCGGCGTCAATTTGGCGAACCAAATATAAAAAAAAAAAATAAAAAAAAAATATATAAATTGAGATATCAATACTAAGTGAACCCACTCCTTACACTAGCAGTTTTAGCTTAGCTGTAGGGAACAGGAATGCTGGTAGATCATATTTCACAAAAGAAAATATATGCTGCTGGAGCCATGTCTGTGTTGTCACTAGTTTTGCACCAATCCAGAACATGAGACTTTGGTAAAGTTTTCGAAGTCGTACATAGAACCTAAGTAATACATAGTAAATATCCTCCATTTTTCCAGGAGTATAATGTACCAGATAAATTAATATGTTTGGCACGCTGGAGAAATAAACGTAAAAGTAGATTACCAACCACACCTGAAGAATGCGCTAGACGTTGCGTTTTGGCATATTTGGCTCGAGGACTAAAAAGAACTATATTTCATGTATTCAGACATATACAAACAGCTTTTGGAAGTCCTGTAAAAGGTGCGTACTCACCTGAAGAGGAGAAAATTATGAAAGTTTGTTTCATACATCACCCAAACAATGCTGTGACGCTATCTAAAGTTTTGGGACGAGAACCTCGGGGAATATATAAAAGACTAAAGCAAATGTATAATGGTATGACTCACTATTGATAATTATCACTATATTAATTTATCTACTACTAACTACTGCCCGCGGTTTCGCCTGCCTGACAAACTACAGAGTAGTTCTATCACCATGAGGAGAACCACTATCTATTGATGAAGACTGCATCAAAATCTGGTGAATAGTTTTTACGATCTAAGCATACATAGGGACGGACCGACAGCGTAGGCAGCAATAGGCATGCCCCTATTGCGTGGGACTAACAAAATTACTGCCAAAGTATGGGTGTGTAATTCACCTTTGCCTACCCCTTCCGGGATAGTAGGCGTGATGTATATGTCTGCCTGTCTGTCTAAAATATTTCATCATAATCAGAATCTAATTGTAACTCTTTCAGGTAAACCAGACAAAAAGAAAATTAATGGACCATACCATTAGCATCAAAGTTTGTCAAACTGTTGATGAAATATACAGGTTTGCCATTAGAAGAACTGCAATATAAGAGGTTCGACAAACAAGTTTCGTTGAAACTTGAGGAAGATTTTGACCACAACTCTAATTACCTGCAAAACTTCTGGTATTACACGCTTCATGTTCAAGTGTTCGTTAAAACTGATGTCAAGTTCAGAGGTTTAAGGAAGAGCATCATCAAAATGTAAGTTGTATTGTACATATCATTTAGATTATGTATTATGAGTTTTTATTAATACTTTCCTGTCGGTACAACTGAACAACAATCATGGACTACCTTCTGATAGAAGAAACAGAAGATCAAAACAGATAGACACATACATGTACATTTACAAAATAATTACCTTTCAATGCTTCTCAGGACCAGAAGGCTGCCTGTTTCCTGGCTCAAAGAAAAATATCGCCATCCAAAGTGGCAATGCATCCAGAATTCTGGGAACCTAGCAGGCCAATGGCCGCGAGCAGTAGCTGGCAGCCACGTGCAGTACCCTGTACCCGGCGCCCGCTCCTCGCACATATGGCGCGCTCACGCATAGACAGGCTATCGTACCAATGGCTGCGAACAGTAGCTGGCAGCCGCTTACAGTATCCTGTCCCTCGCGCCCGCTCCTCGCACATACGCCGTGCTCACTCATGGACTGGCTATCGTACCAATGGCCGCGAGCAGTAGCTGGCAGCCGCTTGCAGTATCCTATCCCCCGCGCACGCTCCCCGCTCATACGCCGCGCTCACTCATGGACTGGCTATCGTACCAATGGCCGCGAGCAGTAGCTGGCAGCCGCTTGCAGTATCTTATCCCCGCGCCCGCTCCCCGCACATACGCCAAGCTCACACATGGACGGGCTGTCGTACCAATGGCCGCGAGCAGTAGCTGGCAGCGCTTGCAGTATCCTGTTCCCCACAACCGCACCCCGCTCAAACGCCGCGCTCACTCATGGACTGGCTGTCGTCCCAATGGCCGCGAGCAGTAGCTGGCAGCCGCAGGCAGTATCCTGTACCCCGCGCATGCTCCCCGAAAATACGCTGCTCTCACTCATGGACTGGCTATAGTACCAATTCCCACGAGCAGTAGCTGGCAGCAGGTTGCAGTATCCTATCCCCCGCGCTCGTTTCCCGCACATACGCCGCGCTCACTCATGGACTGGCGTAGCGGCTTTATGCATTCGGTCTGAATTGAGCTTATATAATATTTTGGTTTCAGACTTAGAGAGTCACCATATCAAATCTGGAGTGACATTCGCTGGAAGGATGTTGTCAAACGTTTTCCTGATGGATATACACATCACTTTATATATAGGGCCGGTTATAATCATATTGTGAAAAATAAGCCAAAATACCACAAAGTCCCTTTAGAACAGCTTCTAGATCGTGCGATGGTGAAGCTACAACATATTCCTAAACGACGCATGAGGAGGTTAGCATTCAATGAAAAAGAATAATTAGAACAAGTCATTAAAATTCTTTGCAGCTGTTGCGTGACAAATTACATTGTGAAGAAATCACATGGCAGTAGCCATGGTATCAGCAAACAAATTCCGTGTCACGACCATTGAAGGAAAATAGTGAGAATAGTATTGATAGATATAGAACTGATGCACTTTGCAAAGCTGAACATGATCATCTACTACAGAACTGGAAGAACTTTGTACAGGTAGTTCAAGAAGTACATATAAATTGAGATATCAATACTAAGTGAACCCACTCCTTACACTAGCAGTTTTAGCTTAGCTGTAGGGAACAGGAATGCTGGTAGATCATATTTCACAAAAGAAAAGATATGTCGCTGGAGCCTTGTCAGTGTTGTCACTAGTTTTGCACCAACCCAGAACATGAGACTTTGGTAAAGTTTTCGAAGTCGTACATAGAACCTAAGTAATACATAGTAAATATCCTCCATTTTTCCAGGAGTATAATGTACCAGATAAATTAATATGTTTGGCACGCTGGAGAAATAAACGTAAAAGTAGATTACCAACCACACCTGAAGAATGCGCTAGACGTTGCGTTTTGGCATATTTGGCTCGAGGACTAAAAAGAACTATATTTCATGTATTCAGACATATACAAACAGCTTTTGGAAGTCCTGTAAAAGGTGCGTACTCACCTGAAGAGGAGAAAATTATGAAAGTTTGTTTCATACATCACCCAAACAATGCTGTGACGCTATCTAAAGTTTTGGGACGAGAACCTCGGGGAATATATAAAAGACTAAAGCAAATGTATAATGGTATGACTCACTATTGATAATTATCACTATATTAATTTATCTACTACTAACTACTGCCCGCGGTTTCGCCTGCTTGACAAATTACAGAGTAGTTCTATCACCATGAGGAGAACCACTATCTATTGATGAAGACTGCATCAAAATCTGGTGAATAGTTTTTACGATCTAAGCATACTTAGGGACGGACCGACATTTGCCCCTATTGCGTGGGACTAACAAAATTACTGCCAAAGTATGGGTGTGTAATTCACCTTTGCCTACCCCTTCCGGGATAGTAGGCGTGATGTATATGTCTGCCTGTCTGTCTAAAATATTTCATCATAATCAGAATCTAATTGTAACTCTTTCAGGTAAACCAGACAAAAAGAAAATTAATGGACCATACCATTAGCATCAAAGTTTGTCAAACTGTTGATGAAATATACAGGTTTCCCATTAGAAGAACTGCAATATAAGAGGTTCGACAAACAAGTTTGGTTGAAACTTGAGGAAGATTTTGACCACAACTCTAATTACCTGCAAAACTTCTGGTATTACACGCTTCATGGTCAAGTGTTCGTTAAAACTGATGTCAAGTTCAGAGGTTTAAGGAAGAGCATCATCAAAATGTAAGTTGTATTGTACATATCATTAGATTATGTATTATGAGTTTTTATTAATACTTTCCTGTCGGTACAACTGAACAACAATCATGGACTACTTTCTGATAGAAGAAACAGAAGATCAAAACAGATAGACACATACATGTACATTTACAAAATAATTACCATTCAATGCTTCTCAGGACCAGAAGGCTGCCTGTTTCCTGGCTCAAAGAAAAATATCGCCATCCAAAGTGGCAATGCATCCAGAATTCTGGGAACCTTGCAGGCCAATGGCCGCGAGCAGTAGCTGGCAGCGCTTGCAGTATCCTGTTCCCTACACCCGCACCCCGCTCAAACGCCGCGCTCACTCATGGACTGGCTGTCGTCCCAATGGCCGCGAGCAGTAGCTGGCAGCCGCAGGCAGTATCATGTACCCCGCGCATGCTCCCCGAACATACGCTGCTCTCACTCATGGACTGGCTATAGTACCAATTCCCACGAGCAGTAGCTGGCAGCAGGTTGCAGTATCCTATCCCCCGCGCTCGTTTCCCGCACATACGCCGCGCTCACTCATGGACTGGCGTAGCGGCTTTATGCATTCGGTCTGAATTGAGCTTATATAATATTTTGGTTATAGACTTAGAGAGTCACCATATCAAATCTGGAGTGACATTCGCTGGAAGGATGTTGTCAAACGTTTTCCTGATGGATATACACATCACTTTATATATAGGGCCGGTTATAATCATATTGTGAAAAATAAGCCAAAATACCACAAAGTCCCTTCAGAACAGCTTCTAGATCGTGCGATGGTGAAGCTACAACATATTCCTAAACGACGCATAAGGAGGTTAGCATTCAATGAAAAAGAAGAATTAGAACAAGTCATTAAAATTCTTTGCAGCTGTTGCGTGACAAATTACATTGTGAAGAAATCACATGGCAGTAGCCATGGTATCAGCAAACAAATTCCGTGTCACGACCATTGAAGGAAAATAGTGAGAATAGTATTGATAGATATAGAACTGATGCACTTTGCAAAGCTGAACATGATCATCTACTACAGAACTGGAAGAACTTTGTACAGGTAGTTCAAGAAGTACATATAAATTGAGATATCAATACTAAGTGAACCCACTCCTTACACTAGCAGTTTTAGCTTAGCTGTAGGGAACAGGAATGCTGGTAGATCATATTTCACAAAAGAAAAGATATGCTGCTGGAGCCATGTCTGTGTTGTCACTAGTTTTTCACCAACCCAGAACATGAGACTTTGGTAAAGTTTTCGAAGTCGTACATAGAACCTAAGTAATACATAGTAAATATCCTCCATTTTTCCAGGAGTATAATGTACCAGATAAATTAATATGTTTGGCACGCTGGAGAAATAAACGTAAAAGTAGATTACCAACCACACCTGAAGAATGCGCTAGACGTTGCGTTTTGGCATATTTGGCTCGAGGACTAAAAAGAACTATATTTCATGTATTCAGACATATACAAACAGCTTTTGGAAGTCCTGTAAAAGGTGCGTACTCACCTGAAGAGGAGAAAATTATGAAAGTTTGTTTCATACATCACCCAAACAATGCTGTGACGCTATCTAAAGTTTTGGGACGAGAACCTCGGGGAATATATAAAAGACTAAAGCAAATGTATAATGGTATGACTCACTATTGATAATTATCACTATATTAATTTATCTACTACTAACTACTGCCCGCGGCTTCGCCTGCTTGACAAATTACAGAGTAGTTCTATCACCATGAGGAGAACCACTATCTATTGATGAAGACTGCATCAAAATCTGGTGAATAGTTTTTACGATCTAAGCATACATAGGGACGGACCGACATTTGCCCCTATTGCGTGGGACTAACAAAATTACTGCCAAAGTATGGGTGTGTAATTCACCTTTGCCTACCCCTTCCGGGATAGTAGGCGTGATGTATATGTCTGCCTGTCTGTCTAAAATATTTCATCATAATCAGAATCTAATTGTAACTCTTTCAGGTAAACCAGACAAAAAGAAAATTAATGGACCATACCATTAGCATCAAAGTTTGTCAAACTGTTGATGAAATATACAGGTTTGCCATTAGAAGAACTGCAATATAAGAGGTTCGACAAACAAGTTTGGTTGAAACTTGAGGAAGATTTTGACCACAACTCTAATTACCTGCAAAACTTCTGGTATTACACGCTTCATGTTCAAGTGTTCGTTAAAACTGATGTCAAGTTCAGAGGTTTAAGGAAGAGCATCATCAAAATGTAAGTTGTATTGTACATATCATTTAGATTATGTATTATGAGTTTTTATTAATACTTTCCTGTCGGTACAACTGAACAACAATCATGGACTACCTTCTGATAGAAGAAACAGAAGATCAAAACAGATAGACACATACATGTACATTTACAAAATAATTACCATTCAATATTTCTCAGGACCAGAAGGCTGCCTGTTTCCTGGCTCAAAGAAAAATATCGCCATCCAAAGTGGCAATGCATCCAGAATTCTGGGAACCTTGCAGGCCAATGGCCGCGAGTAGTAGCTGGCAGCGCTTGCAGTATCCTGTTCCCCACACCCGCACCCCGCTCAAACGCCGCGCTCACTCATGGACTGGCTGTCGTCCCAATGGCCGCGAGCAGTAGCTGGCAGCCGCAGGCAGTATCATGTACCCCGCGCATGCTCCCCGAACATACGCTGCTCTCACTCATGGACTGGCTATAGTACCAATTCCCACGAGCAGTAGCTGGCAGCAGGTTGCAGTATCCTATCCCCCGCGCTCGTTTCCCGCACATACGCCGCGCTCACTCATGGACTGGCGTAGCGGCTTTATGCATTCGGTCTGAATTGAGCTTATATAATATTTTGGTTATAGACTTAGAGAGTCACCATATCAAATCTGGAGTGACATTCGCTGGAAGGATGTTGTCAAACGTTTTCCTGATGGATATACACATCACTTTATATATAGGGCCGGTTATAATCATATTGTGAAAAATAAGCCAAAATACCACAAAGTCCCTTCAGAACAGCTTCTAGATCGTGCGATGGTGAAGCTACAACATATTCCTAAACGACGCATGAGGAGGTTAGCATTCAATGAAAAAGAAGAATTAGAACAAATCATTAAAATTCTTTGCAGCTGTTGCGTGACAAATTACATTGTGAAGAAATCACATGGCAGTAGCCATGGTATCAGCAAACAAATTCCGTGTCACGACCATTGAAGGAAAATAGTGAGAATAGTATTGATAGATATAGAACTGATGCACTTTGCAAAGCTGAACATGATCATCTACTACAGAACTGGAAGAACTTTGTACAGGTAGTTCAAGAAGTACATATAAATTGAGATATCAATACTAAGTGAACCCACTCCTTACACTAGCAGTTTTAGCTTAGCTGTAGGGAACAGGAATGCTGGTAGATCATATTTCACAAAAGAAAAGATATGCTGCTGGAGCCATGTCTGTGTTGTCACTAGTTTTTCACCAACCCAGAACATGAGACTTTGGTAAAGTTTTCGAAGTCGTACATAGAACCTAAGTAATACATAGTAAATATCCTCCATTTTTCCAGGAGTATAATGTACCAGATAAATTAATATGTTTGGCACGCTGGAGAAATAAACGTAAAAGTAGATTACCAACCACACCTGAAGAATGCGCTAGACGTTGCGTTTTGGCATATTTGGCTCGAGGACTAAAAAGAACTATATTTCATGTATTCAGACATATACAAACAGCTTTTGGAAGTCCTGTAAAAGGTGCGTACTCACCTGAAGAGGAGAAAATTATGAAAGTTTGTTTCATACATCACCCAAACAATGCTGTGACGCTATCTAAAGTTTTGGGACGAGAACCTCGGGGAATATATAAAAGACTAAAGCAAATGTATAATGGTATGACTCACTATTGATAATTATCACTATATTAATTTATCTACTACTAACTACTGCCCGCGGTTTCGCCTGCCTGACAAACTACAGAGTAGTTCTATCACCATGAGGAGAACCACTATCTATTGATGAAGACTGCATCAAAATCTGGTGAATAGTTTTTACGATCTAAGCATACATAGGGACGGACCGACAGCGTAGGCAGCAATAGGCATGCCCCTATTGCGGGGGACTAACAAAATTACTGCCAAAGTATGGGTGTGTAATTCACCTTTGCCTACCCCTTCCGGGATAGTAGGCGTGATGTATATGTCTGCCTGTCTATCTAAAATATTTCATCATAATCAGAATCTAATTGTAACTCTTTCAGGTAAACCAGACAAAAAGTAAATTAATGGACCATACCATTAGCATCAAAGTTTGTCAAACTGTTGATGAAATATACAGGTTTGCCATTAGAAGAACTGCAATATAAGAGGTTCGACAAACAAGTTTGGTTGAAACTTGAGGAAGATTTTGACCACAACTCTAATTACCTGCAAAACTTCTGGTATTACACGCTTCATGTTCAAGTATTCGTTAAAACTGATGTCAAGTTCAGAGGTTTAAGGAAGAGCATCATCAAAATGTAAGTTGTATTGTACATATCATTTAGATTATGTATTATGAGTTTTTATTAATACTTTCCTGTCGGTACAACTGAACAACAATCATGGACTACCTTCTGATAGAAGAAACAGAAGATCAAAACAGATAGACACATACATGTACATTTACAAAATAATTACCATTCAATGCTTCTCAGGACCAGAAGGCTGCCTGTTTCCTGGCTCAAAGAAAAATATCGCCATCCAAAGTGGCAATGCATCCAGAATTCTGGGAACCTTGCAGGCCAATGGCCGCGAGCAGTAGCTGGCAGCGCTTGCAGTATCCTGTTCCCTACACCCGCACCCCGCTCAAACGCCGCGCTCACTCATGGACTGGCTGTCGTCCCAATGGCCGCGAGCAGTAGCTGGCAGCCGCAGGCAGTATCATGTACCCCGCGCATGCTCCCCGAACATACGCTGCTCTCACTCATGGACTGGCTATAGTACCAATTCCCACGAGCAGTAGCTGGCAGCAGGTTGCAGTATCCTATCCCCCGCGCTCGTTTCCCGCACATACGCCGCGCTCACTCATGGACTGGCGTAGCGGCTTTATGCATTCGGTCTGAATTGAGCTTATATAATATTTCGGTTATAGACTTAGAGAGTCACCATATCAAATCTGGAGTGACATTCGCTGGAAGGATGTTGTCAAACGTTTTCCTGATGGATATACACATCACTTTATATATAGGGCCGGTTATAATCATATTGTGAAAAATAAGCCAAAATACCACAAAGTCCCTTCAGAACAGCTTCTAGATCGTGCGATGGTGAAGCTACAACATATTCCTAAACGACGCATGAGGAGGTTAGCATTCAATGAAAAAGAAGAATTAGAACAAGTCATTAAAATTCTTTGCAGCTGTTGCGTGACAAATTACATTGTGAAGAAATCACATGGCAGTAGCCATGGTATCAGCAAACAAATTCCGTGTCACGACCATTGAAGGAAAATAGTGAGAATAGTATTGATAGATATAGAACTGATGCACTTTGCAAAGCTGAACATGATCATCTACTACAGAACTGGAAGAACTTTGTACAGGTAGTTCAAGAAGTACATATAAATTGAGATATCAATACTAAGTGAACCCACTCCTTACACTAGCAGTTTTAGCTTAGCTGTAGGGAACAGGAATGCTGGTAGATCATATTTCACAAAAGAAAAGATATGCTGCTGGAGCCATGTCTGTGTTGTCACTAGTTTTTCACCAACCCAGAACATGAGACTTTGGTAAAGTTTTCGAAGTCGTACATAGAACCTAAGTAATACATAGTAAATATCCTCCATTTTTCCAGGAGTATAATGTACCAGATAAATTAATATGTTTGGCACGCTGGAGAAATAAACGTAAAAGTAGATTACCAACCACACCTGAAGAATGCGCTAGACGTTGCGTTTTGGCATATTTGGCTCGAGGACTAAAAAGAACTATATTTCATGTATTCAGACATATACAAACAGCTTTTGGAAGTCCTGTAAAAGGTGCGTACTCACCTGAAGAGGAGAAAATTATGAAAGTTTGTTTCATACATCACCCAAACAATGCTGTGACGCTATCTAAAGTTTTGGGACGAGAACCTCGGGGAATATATAAAAGACTAAAGCAAATGTATAATGGTATGACTCACTATTGATAATTATCACTATATTAATTTATCTACTACTAACTACTGCCCGCGGTTTCGCCTGCCTGACAAACTACAGAGTAGTTCTATCACCATGAGGAGAACCACTATCTATTGATGAAGACTGCATCAAAATCTGGTGAATAGTTTTTACGATCTAAGCATACATAGGGACGGACCGACATTTGCCCCTATTGCGTGGGACTAACAAAATTACTGCCAAAGTATGGGTGTGTAATTCACCTTTGCCTACCCCTTCCGGGATAGTAGGCGTGATGTATATGTCTGCCTGTCTGTCTAAAATATTTCATCATAATCAGAATCTAATTGTAACTCTTTCAGGTAAACCAGACAAAAAGAAAATTAATGGACCATACCATTAGCATCAAAGTTTGTCAAACTGTTGATGAAATATACAGGTTTGCCATTAGAAGAACTGCAATATAAGAGGTTCGACAAACAAGTTTGGTTGAAACTTGAGGAAGATTTTGACCACAACTCTAATTACCTGCAAAACTTCTGGTATTACACGCTTCATGTTCAAGTATTCGTTAAAACTGATGTCAAGTTCAGAGGTTTAAGGAAGAGCATCATCAAAATGTAAGTTGTATTGTACATATCATTTAGATTATGTATTATGAGTTTTTATTAATACTTTCCTGTCGGTACAACTGAACAACAATCATGGACTACCTTCTGATAGAAGAAACAGAAGATCAAAACAGATAGACACATACATGTACATTTACAAAATAATTACCATTCAATATTTCTCAGGACCAGAAGGCTGCCTGTTTCCTGGCTCAAAGAAAAATATCGCCATCCAAAGTGGCAATGCATCCAGAATTCTGGGAACCTTGCAGGCCAATGGCCGCGAGTAGTAGCTGGCAGCGCTTGCAGTATCCTGTTCCCCACACCCGCACCCCGCTCAAACGCCGCGCTCACTCATGGACTGGCTGTCGTCCCAATGGCCGCGAGCAGTAGCTGGCAGCCGCAGGCAGTATCATGTACCCCGCGCATGCTCCCCGAACATACGCTGCTCTCACTCATGGACTGGCTATAGTACCAATTCCCACGAGCAGTAGCTGGCAGCAGGTTGCAGTATCCTATCCCCCGCGCTCGTTTCCCGCACATACGCCGCGCTCACTCATGGACTGGCGTAGCGGCTTTATGCATTCGGTCTGAATTGAGCTTATATAATATTTTGGTTATAGACTTAGAGAGTCACCATATCAAATCTGGAGTGACATTCGCTGGAAGGATGTTGTCAAACGTTTTCCTGATGGATATACACATCACTTTATATATAGGGCCGGTTATAATCATATTGTGAAAAATAAGCCAAAATACCACAAAGTCCCTTCAGAACAGCTTCTAGATCGTGCGATGGTGAAGCTACAACATATTCCTAAACGACGCATGAGGAGGTTAGCATTCAATGAAAAAGAAGAATTAGAACAAGTCATTAAAATTCTTTGCAGCTGTTGCGTGACAAATTACATTGTGAAGAAATCACATGGCAGTAGCCATGGTATCAGCAAACAAATTCCGTGTCACGACCATTGAAGGAAAATAGTGAGAATAGTATTGATAGATATAGAACTGATGCACTTTGCAAAGCTGAACATGATCATCTACTACAGAACTGGAAGAACTTTGTACAGGTAGTTCAAGAAGTACATATAAATTGAGATATCAATACTAAGTGAACCCACTCCTTACACTAGCAGTTTTAGCTTAGCTGTAGGGAACAGGAATGCTGGTAGATCATATTTCACAAAAGAAAAGATATGCTGCTGGAGCCATGTCTGTGTTGTCACTAGTTTTTCACCAACCCAGAACATGAGACTTTGGTAAAGTTTTCGAAGTCGTACATAGAACCTAAGTAATACATAGTAAATATCCTCCATTTTTCCAGGAGTATAATGTACCAGATAAATTAATATGTTTGGCACGCTGGAGAAATAAACGTAAAAGTAGATTACCAACCACACCTGAAGAATGCGCTAGACGTTGCGTTTTGGCATATTTGGCTCGAGGACTAAAAAGAACTATATTTCATGTATTCAGACATATACAAACAGCTTTTGGAAGTCCTGTAAAAGGTGCGTACTCACCTGAAGAGGAGAAAATTATGAAAGTTTGTTTCATACATCACCCAAACAATGCTGTGACGCTATCTAAAGTTTTGGGACGAGAACCTCGGGGAATATATAAAAGACTAAAGCAAATGTATAATGGTATGACTCACTATTGATAATTATCACTATATTAATTTATCTACTACTAACTACTGCCCGCGGTTTCGCCTGCCTGACAAACTACAGAGTAGTTCTATCACCATGAGGAGAACCACTATCTATTGATGAAGACTGCATCAAAATCTGGTGAATAGTTTTTACGATCTAAGCATACATAGGGACGGACCGACATTTGCCCCTATTGCGTGGGACTAACAAAATTACTGCCAAAGTATGGGTGTGTAATTCACCTTTGCCTACCCCTTCCGGGATAGTAGGCGTGATGTATATGTCTGCCTGTCTGTCTAAAATATTTCATCATAATCAGAATCTAATTGTAACTCTTTCAGGTAAACCAGACAAAAAGAAAATTAATGGACCATACCATTAGCATCAAAGTTTGTCAAACTGTTGATGAAATATACAGGTTTGCCATTAGAAGAACTGCAATATAAGAGGTTCGACAAACAAGTTTGGTTGAAACTTGAGGAAGATTTTGACCACAACTCTAATTACCTGCAAAACTTCTGGTATTACACGCTTCATGTTCAAGTATTCGTTAAAACTGATGTCAAGTTCAGAGGTTTAAGGAAGAGCATCATCAAAATGTAAGTTGTATTGTACATATCATTTAGATTATGTATTATGAGTTTTTATTAATACTTTCCTGTCGGTACAACTGAACAACAATCATGGACTACCTTCTGATAGAAGAAACAGAAGATCAAAACAGATAGACACATACATGTACATTTACAAAATAATTACCATTCAATATTTCTCAGGACCAGAAGGCTGCCTGTTTCCTGGCTCAAAGAAAAATATCGCCATCCAAAGTGGCAATGCATCCAGAATTCTGGGAACCTTGCAGGCCAATGGCCGCGAGTAGTAGCTGGCAGCGCTTGCAGTATCCTGTTCCCCACACCCGCACCCCGCTCAAACGCCGCGCTCACTCATGGACTGGCTGTCGTCCCAATGGCCGCGAGCAGTAGCTGGCAGCCGCAGGCAGTATCATGTACCCCGCGCATGCTCCCCGAACATACGCTGCTCTCACTCATGGACTGGCTATAGTACCAATTCCCACGAGCAGTAGCTGGCAGCAGGTTGCAGTATCCTATCCCCCGCGCTCGTTTCCCGCACATACGCCGCGCTCACTCATGGACTGGCGTAGCGGCTTTATGCATTCGGTCTGAATTGAGCTTATATAATATTTTGGTTATAGACTTAGAGAGTCACCATATCAAATCTGGAGTGACATTCGCTGGAAGGATGTTGTCAAACGTTTTCCTGATGGATATACACATCACTTTATATATAGGGCCGGTTATAATCATATTGTGAAAAATAAGCCAAAATACCACAAAGTCCCTTCAGAACAGCTTCTAGATCGTGCGATGGTGAAGCTACAACATATTCCTAAACGACGCATGAGGAGGTTAGCATTCAATGAAAAAGAAGAATTAGAACAAGTCATTAAAATTCTTTGCAGCTGTTGCGTGACAAATTACATTGTGAAGAAATCACATGGCAGTAGCCATGGTATCAGCAAACAAATTCCGTGTCACGACCATTGAAGGAAAATAGTGAGAATAGTATTGATAGATATAGAACTGATGCACTTTGCAAAGCTGAACATGATCATCTACTACAGAACTGGAAGAACTTTGTACAGGTAGTTCAAGAAGTACATATAAATTGAGATATCAATACTAAGTGAACCCACTCCTTACACTAGCAGTTTTAGCTTAGCTGTAGGGAACAGGAATGCTGGTAGATCATATTTCACAAAAGAAAAGATATGCTGCTGGAGCCATGTCTGTGTTGTCACTAGTTTTTCACCAACCCAGAACATGAGACTTTGGTAAAGTTTTCGAAGTCGTACATAGAACCTAAGTAATACATAGTAAATATCCTCCATTTTTCCAGGAGTATAATGTACCAGATAAATTAATATGTTTGGCACGCTGGAGAAATAAACGTAAAAGTAGATTACCAACCACACCTGAAGAATGCGCTAGACGTTGCGTTTTGGCATATTTGGCTCGAGGACTAAAAAGAACTATATTTCATGTATTCAGACATATACAAACAGCTTTTGGAAGTCCTGTAAAAGGTGCGTACTCACCTGAAGAGGAGAAAATTATGAAAGTTTGTTTCATACATCACCCAAACAATGCTGTGACGCTATCTAAAGTTTTGGGACGAGAACCTCGGGGAATATATAAAAGACTAAAGCAAATGTATAATGGTATGACTCACTATTGATAATTATCACTATATTAATTTATCTACTACTAACTACTGCCCGCGGTTTCGCCTGCCTGACAAACTACAGAGTAGTTCTATCACCATGAGGAGAACCACTATCTATTGATGAAGACTGCATCAAAATCTGGTGAATAGTTTTTACGATCTAAGCATACATAGGGACGGACCGACATTTGCCCCTATTGCGTGGGACTAACAAAATTACTGCCAAAGTATGGGTGTGTAATTCACCTTTGCCTACCCCTTCCGGGATAGTAGGCGTGATGTATATGTCTGCCTGTCTGTCTAAAATATTTCATCATAATCAGAATCTAATTGTAACTCTTTCAGGTAAACCAGACAAAAAGAAAATTAATGGACCATACCATTAGCATCAAAGTTTGTCAAACTGTTGATGAAATATACAGGTTTGCCATTAGAAGAACTGCAATATAAGAGGTTCGACAAACAAGTTTGGTTGAAACTTGAGGAAGATTTTGACCACAACTCTAATTACCTGCAAAACTTCTGGTATTACACGCTTCATGTTCAAGTATTCGTTAAAACTGATGTCAAGTTCAGAGGTTTAAGGAAGAGCATCATCAAAATGTAAGTTGTATTGTACATATCATTTAGATTATGTATTATGAGTTTTTATTAATACTTTCCTGTCGGTACAACTGAACAACAATCATGGACTACCTTCTGATAGAAGAAACAGAAGATCAAAACAGATAGACACATACATGTACATTTACAAAATAATTACCATTCAATATTTCTCAGGACCAGAAGGCTGCCTGTTTCCTGGCTCAAAGAAAAATATCGCCATCCAAAGTGGCAATGCATCCAGAATTCTGGGAACCTTGCAGGCCAATGGCCGCGAGTAGTAGCTGGCAGCGCTTGCAGTATCCTGTTCCCCACACCCGCACCCCGCTCAAACGCCGCGCTCACTCATGGACTGGCTGTCGTCCCAATGGCCGCGAGCAGTAGCTGGCAGCCGCAGGCAGTATCATGTACCCCGCGCATGCTCCCCGAACATACGCTGCTCTCACTCATGGACTGGCTATAGTACCAATTCCCACGAGCAGTAGCTGGCAGCAGGTTGCAGTATCCTATCCCCCGCGCTCGTTTCCCGCACATACGCCGCGCTCACTCATGGACTGGCGTAGCGGCTTTATGCATTCGGTCTGAATTGAGCTTATATAATATTTTGGTTATAGACTTAGAGAGTCACCATATCAAATCTGGAGTGACATTCGCTGGAAGGATGTTGTCAAACGTTTTCCTGATGGATATACACATCACTTTATATATAGGGCCGGTTATAATCATATTGTGAAAAATAAGCCAAAATACCACAAAGTCCCTTCAGAACAGCTTCTAGATCGTGCGATGGTGAAGCTACAACATATTCCTAAACGACGCATGAGGAGGTTAGCATTCAATGAAAAAGAAGAATTAGAACAAGTCATTAAAATTCTTTGCAGCTGTTGCGTGACAAATTACATTGTGAAGAAATCACATGGCAGTAGCCATGGTATCAGCAAACAAATTCCGTGTCACGACCATTGAAGGAAAATAGTGAGAATAGTATTGATAGATATAGAACTGATGCACTTTGCAAAGCTGAACATGATCATCTACTACAGAACTGGAAGAACTTTGTACAGGTAGTTCAAGAAGTACATATAAATTGAGATATCAATACTAAGTGAACCCACTCCTTACACTAGCAGTTTTAGCTTAGCTGTAGGGAACAGGAATGCTGGTAGATCATATTTCACAAAAGAAAAGATATGCTGCTGGAGCCATGTCTGTGTTGTCACTAGTTTTTCACCAACCCAGAACATGAGACTTTGGTAAAGTTTTCGAAGTCGTACATAGAACCTAAGTAATACATAGTAAATATCCTCCATTTTTCCAGGAGTATAATGTACCAGATAAATTAATATGTTTGGCACGCTGGAGAAATAAACGTAAAAGTAGATTACCAACCACACCTGAAGAATGCGCTAGACGTTGCGTTTTGGCATATTTGGCTCGAGGACTAAAAAGAACTATATTTCATGTATTCAGACATATACAAACAGCTTTTGGAAGTCCTGTAAAAGGTGCGTACTCACCTGAAGAGGAGAAAATTATGAAAGTTTGTTTCATACATCACCCAAACAATGCTGTGACGCTATCTAAAGTTTTGGGACGAGAACCTCGGGGAATATATAAAAGACTAAAGCAAATGTATAATGGTATGACTCACTATTGATAATTATCACTATATTAATTTATCTACTACTAACTACTGCCCGCGGTTTCGCCTGCCTGACAAACTACAGAGTAGTTCTATCACCATGAGGAGAACCACTATCTATTGATGAAGACTGCATCAAAATCTGGTGAATAGTTTTTACGATCTAAGCATACATAGGGACGGACCGACATTTGCCCCTATTGCGTGGGACTAACAAAATTACTGCCAAAGTATGGGTGTGTAATTCACCTTTGCCTACCCCTTCCGGGATAGTAGGCGTGATGTATATGTCTGCCTGTCTGTCTAAAATATTTCATCATAATCAGAATCTAATTGTAACTCTTTCAGGTAAACCAGACAAAAAGAAAATTAATGGACCATACCATTAGCATCAAAGTTTGTCAAACTGTTGATGAAATATACAGGTTTGCCATTAGAAGAACTGCAATATAAGAGGTTCGACAAACAAGTTTGGTTGAAACTTGAGGAAGATTTTGACCACAACTCTAATTACCTGCAAAACTTCTGGTATTACACGCTTCATGTTCAAGTATTCGTTAAAACTGATGTCAAGTTCAGAGGTTTAAGGAAGAGCATCATCAAAATGTAAGTTGTATTGTACATATCATTTAGATTATGTATTATGAGTTTTTATTAATACTTTCCTGTCGGTACAACTGAACAACAATCATGGACTACCTTCTGATAGAAGAAACAGAAGATCAAAACAGATAGACACATACATGTACATTTACAAAATAATTACCATTCAATGCTTCTCAGGACCAGAAGGCTGCCTGTTTCCTGGCTCAAAGAAAAATATCGCCATCCAAAGTGGCAATGCATCCAGAATTCTGGGAACCTTGCAGGCCAATGGCCGCCGTAGCTGGCAGCCACGTGCAGTACCCTGTACCCGGCGCCCGCTCCTCGCACATATGGCGCGCTCACGCATAGACAGGCTATCGTACCAATGGCTGCGAGCAGTAGCTCGCAGCCGCTTACAGTATCCTGTCCCTCGCGCCCGCTCCTCGCACATACGCCGTGCTCACTCATGGACTGGCTATCGCAATTACCGCGAGTAGTAGCTAGCAGCCGCTTGCAGTATCCTATCCCCCGCGCACGCTCCCCGCTCATACGCCGCGCTCACTCATGGACTGGCTATCGTACCAATGGCCGCGAGCAGTAGCTGGCAGCCGCTTGCAGTATCTTATCCCCGCGCCCGCTCCCCGCACATACGCCAAGCTCACTCATGGACGGGCTGTCGTACCAATGGCCGCGAGCAGTAGCTGGCAGCGCTTGCAGTATCCTGTTCCCCACACCCGCACCCCGCTCAAACGCCGCGCTCACTCATGGACTGGGTGTCGTCCCAATGGCCGCGAGCAGTAGCTGGCAGCCGCAGGCAGTATCCTGTACCCCGCGCATGCTCCCCGAACATACGCTGCTCTCACTCATGGACTGGCTATAGTACCAATTCCCACGAGCAGTAGCTGGCAGCAGGTTGCAGTATCCTATCCCCCGCGCTCGTTTCCCGCACATACGCCGCGCTCACTCATGGACTGGCGTAGCGGCTTTATGCATTCGGTCTGAATTGAGCTTATATAATATTTTGGTTTCAGACTTAGAGAGTCACCATATCAAATCTGGAGTGACATTCGCTGGAAGGATGTTGTCAAACGTTTTCCTGATGGATATACACATCACTTTATATATAGGGCCGGTTATAATCATATTGTGAAAAATAAGCCAAAATACCACAAAGTCCCTTTAGAACAGCTTCTAGATCGTGCGATGGTGAAGCTACAACATATTCCTAAACGACGCATGAGGAGGTTAGCATTCAATGAAAAAGAAGAATTAGAACAAATCATTAAAATTCTTTGCAGCTGTTGCGTGACAAATTACATTGTGAAGAAATCACATGGCAGTAGCCATGGTATCAGCAAACAAATTCCGTGTCACGACCATTGAAGGAAAATAGTGAGAATAGTATTGATAGATATAGAACTGATGCACTTTGCAAAGCTGAACATGATCATCTACTACTGAACTGGAAGAAATTTGTACAGGTAGTTCAAGAAGTACATATAAAGTGAGATATCAATACTAAGTGAACCCACTCCTTACACTAGCAGTTTTAGCTTAGCTGTAGGGAACAGAAATGCTGGTAGATCATATTTCACAAAAGAAAAGTTATGCTGCTGGAGCCATGTCTGTGTTGTCACTAGTTTTGCACCAACCCAGAACATGAGACTTTGGTAAAGTTTTCGAAGTCGTACATAGAACCTAAGTAATACATAGTAAATATCCTCCATTTTTCCAGGAGTATAATGTACCAGATAAATTAATATGTTTGGCACGCTGGAGAAATAAACGTAAAAGTAGATTACCAACCACACCTGAAGAATGCGCTAGACGTTGCGTTTTGGCATATTTGGCTCGAGGACTAAAAAGAACTATATTTCATGTATTCAGACATATACAAACAGCTTTTGGAAGTCCTGTAAAAGGTGCGTACTCACCTGAAGAGGAGAAAATTATGAAAGTTTGTTTCATACATCACCCAAACAATGCTGTGACGCTATCTAAAGTTTTGGGACGAGAACCTCGGGGAATATATAAAAGACTAAAGCAAATGTATAATGGTATCACTCACTATTGATAATTATCAATATATTAATTTATCTACTACTAACTACTGCCCGCGGTTTCGCCTGCTTGACAAATTATAGAGTAGTTCTATCACCATGAGGAGAACCACTATCTATTGATGAAGACTGCATCAAAATCTGGTGAATAGTTTTTACGATCTAAGCATACATAGGGACGGACCGACATTTGCCCCTATTGCGTGGGACTAACAAAATTACTGCCAAAGTATGGGTGTGTAATTCACCTTTGCCTACCCCTTCCGGGATAGTAGGCGTGATGTATATGTCTGCCTGTCTGTCTAAAATATTTCATCATAATCAGAATCTAATTGTAACTCTTTCAGGTAAACCAGACAAAAAGAAAATTAATGGACCATACCATTAGCATCAAAGTTTGTCAAACTGTTGATGAAATATACAGGTTTGCCATTAGAAGAACTGCAATATAAGAGGTTCGACAAACAAGTTTGGTTGAAACTTGAGGAAGATTTTGACCACAACTCTAATTACCTGCAAAACTTCTGGTATTACACGCTTCATGTTCAAGTATTCGTTAAAACTGATGTCAAGTTCAGAGGTTTAAGGAAGAGCATCATCAAAATGTAAGTTGTATTGTACATATCATTTAGATTATGTATTATGAGTTTTTATTAATACTTTCCTGTCGGTACAACTGAACAACAATCATGGACTACCTTCTGATAGAAGAAACAGAAGATCAAAACAGATAGACACATACATGTACATTTACAAAATAATTACCATTCAATATTTCTCAGGACCAGAAGGCTGCCTGTTTCCTGGCTCAAAGAAAAATATCGCCATCCAAAGTGGCAATGCATCCAGAATTCTGGGAACCTTGCAGGCCAATGGCCGCGAGTAGTAGCTGGCAGCGCTTGCAGTATCCTGTTCCCCACACCCGCACCCCGCTCAAACGCCGCGCTCACTCATGGACTGGCTGTCGTCCCAATGGCCGCGAGCAGTAGCTGGCAGCCGCAGGCAGTATCATGTACCCCGCGCATGCTCCCCGAACATACGCTGCTCTCACTCATGGACTGGCTATAGTACCAATTCCCACGAGCAGTAGCTGGCAGCAGGTTGCAGTATCCTATCCCCCGCGCTCGTTTCCCGCACATACGCCGCGCTCACTCATGGACTGGCGTAGCGGCTTTATGCATTCGGTCTGAATTGAGCTTATATAATATTTTGGTTATATACTTAGAGAGTCACCATATCAAATCTGGAGTGACATTCGCTGGAAGGATGTTGTCAAACGTTTTCCTGATGGATATACACATCACTTTATATATTTATTTATTTAAGCCTTTTATTTTCCAAATAACCATTAATTCAAACATAATCAAAAAAAAGTACTAGGTACATTACATTGTAAACATTAAAAAATTATAATTAACATTAAATAATTAACATTAAAAAAAAAATTATAATCATTTTACAATTATTTCCTATTTATTTCATAATTAAGTATTCATTAAAATATTCATTTAATATTAATAACTTTTATAATTAAAATAATATATCATATACATATAATATGGACTAACATCTTCTCCATTTTTTGCATATTAATTAAAAATCCATATTAAGATAGGTATTAATATAATTCTGACACAATTCTAGATTAAAAAAAATACCTGGTATAATGTATTCAATTAGTGTAAAAAGTATTATCTCATAATGGTAAGTACCTGTTAATAACCATAATAAATTATACAGATCCATTAAATTGCATGCATATAATTAATTTAAATAATAATTTTATTTTTCTTTTAGACTAAACTAGTTGCATGCCCCAATCTTTGTCATTTGGATACCCGTTTACTAGGCGTAGGCCTCCTCTATCCACAAAGTCCAAAAATGCGAATAAAAACTGGATTTAGTTAGTGAGATTTTTGTGCATTCTTTCTTTCGTCCAGTAATAATCCCGCTTCATATCTTGCTACCACTACTTTGTTTTCGCCTTATTTATTTAATTGTTGGATGGAGGGTTGTGGTCTTATTCTCCCGCGGTGACCAACCGTATTGGGAGATGTAATTTCCAATAAAGTACCTTATTTTGACGAGTATAATTTTCGTAGAGAAAGGTAGTTACTATTCGCTCATGTTTGCCTCTAGTTCATCATCAAGCGTAACTGTGTCGCTAGAAACAGCTCTGGACTTCATAAAAGCTTCAATTATCGGTTTCGGTTTCTTGGTGCCGTAGCTATTTTTTTTATACTTTTGTGAAATTCCATTTTTATCAGGAGAAGATATCGGGTTTCTTTTATGGTTTCTGAGTCTTGTTTGGATGTCTACATAGTGTATGTTGTTGGTTTCTGGTATATCAGGGACAGTTGTACTTGGATGTTTCTGCAGGGCAATAATTGTGTCATAACGTAATACCACATTTTCGCCTAATTCTTTCCTTGCTTTGAATTCTGCTTGAAGTTCCTTCCTTCTTTTCAAAACTTTTTGTGTGTAATCTTCCTTTATATATATTTTAGATTTTTATAATATTTTTTTATTTTTCATAATTTGTATTTTCAAGCCCATAGAATTGGCTGTCAGAACGACTGGCCTATGTTTACATTGATCGTTTGTTGGCCTTCCAACTCGTTTGACCAGCTCTATGTCCCGTCTCTCACACGGAATATTCATTTGTTCATTGATAATTTTTAATACATTCCCTTCTAAATCCATATAAGATTTTTCGCATTCAGGTATGCCAAAAAATATAAGATTTTTCTTTTTGAGTTGTTGTTCCATTTTTTCGATAGTTAATTGTTGAATTTCTACTCGTTTTTCTAAATCGTTGAATTTTGTTTCCATTGTTTTAAATTTCAAATCTATGTTTTTGTTTATGTCCTGAATAATGGTAATTTTCATTTTATCCATGTCATCTCTCTGGCTTTGCATCGTTATTTGAATATTCTTAAGAATCTCCATGATGCCTTCCATATTTTAGGATCTTATGATATTATATTATAAAAGGGTTCTAATAATATTTAATGAGTTTTTATAGTTGTTAAGGATAGCACCATCTAGTGGCGAGTAGCGGAAGATATCGATCGGAGAGTGTGATGTCTGACGTCTGTAACTCAGATTGTGCTATTGATTAAATACGATCTCGAATAGACACAATTATGAAAAACTTGCAGATTACCTTAGCAATTTACACACCACTTGCATTAAAAACTAAAAAAGTCAATTATCTGTTATAATAACAATCCACCCTCATTACAAAAATATAAATATCCAAAATGAATATTTTCCTTTCTTTAATATGCACTGAATTGTCCAACTACATAAATTTCCAATATCACATAGTCTCTATTTATTTTTACTTCTTATTTTCTGTTAGTTTAAGCACAATTTTTTTGTTTTTTTTTTATATAATTTGTCCCACTTTGTATCCTTTCATATACTTATTCACTTTGACGTCGTTTAGTACTAGTTTTTAGTATTTTTTTAAATAGATTTCGTTTCTTTTTCTTTTTACTGATATACTGTGATAAACTTCAAGCACTTTAGCACTTATTTTATATTTTTAAAACATATTTAACTACAGAGCTGATGTTAAGCGTGGCACAGTTGCGCCCTCTCACTTTATATATAGGGCCGGTTATAATCATATTGTGAAAAATAAGCCAAAATACCACAAAGTCTCTTCAGAACAGCTTCTAGATCGTGCGATGGTGAAGCTACAACATATTCCTAAACGACGCATGAGGAGGTTAGCATTCAATGAAAAAGAAGAATTAGAACAAGTCATTAAAATTCTTTGCAGCTGTTGCGTGACAAATTACATTGTGAAGAAATCACATGGCAGTAGCCATGGTATCAGCAAACAAATTCCGTGTCACGACCATTGAAGGAAAATAGTGAGAATAGTATTGATAGATATAGAACTGATGCACTTTGCAAAGCTGAACATGATCATCTACTACAGAACTGGAAGAACTTTGTACAGGTAGTTCAAGAAGTACATATAAATTGAGATATCAATACTAAGTGAACCCACTCCTTACACTAGCAGTTTTAGCTTAGCTGTAGGGAACAGGAATGCTGGTAGATCATATTTCACAAAAGAAAAGATATGCTGCTGGAGCCATGTCTGTGTTGTCACTAGTTTTTCACCAACCCAGAACATGAGACTTTGGTAAAGTTTTCGAAGTCGTACATAGAACCTAAGTAATACATAGTAAATATCCTCCATTTTTCCAGGAGTATAATGTACCAGATAAATTAATATGTTTGGCACGCTGGAGAAATAAACGTAAAAGTAGATTACCAACCACACCTGAAGAATGCGCTAGACGTTGCGTTTTGGCATATTTGGCTCGAGGACTAAAAAGAACTATATTTCATGTATTCAGACATATACAAACAGCTTTTGGAAGTCCTGTAAAAGGTGCGTACTCACCTGAAGAGGAGAAAATTATGAAAGTTTGTTTCATACATCACCCAAACAATGCTGTGACGCTATCTAAAGTTTTGGGACGAGAACCTCGGGGAATATATAAAAGACTAAAGCAAATGTATAATGGTATGACTCACTATTGATAATTATCACTATATTAATTTATCTACTACTAACTACTGCCCGCGGTTTCGCCTGCTTGACAAATTACAGAGTAGTTCTATCACCATGAGGAGAACCACTATCTATTGATGAAGACTGCATCAAAATCTGGTGAATAGTTTTTACGATCTAAGCATACATAGGGACGGACCGACATTTGCCCCTATTGCGTGGGACTAACAAAATTACTGCCAAAGTATGGGTGTGTAATTCACCTTTGCCTACCCCTTCCGGGATAGTAGGCGTGATGTATATGTCTGCCTGTCTGTCTAAAATATTTCATCATAATCAGAATCTAATTGTAACTCTTTCAGGTAAACCAGACAAAAAGAAAATTAATGGACCATACCATTAGCATCAAAGTTTGTCAAACTGTTGATGAAATATACAGGTTTGCCATTAGAAGAACTGCAATATAAGAGGTTCGACAAACAAGTTTGGTTGAAACTTGAGGAAGATTTTGACCACAACTCTAATTACCTGCAAAACTTCTGGTATTACACGCTTCATGTTCAAGTATTCGTTAAAACTGATGTCAAGTTCAGAGGTTTAAGGAAGAGCATCATCAAAATGTAAGTTGTATTGTACATATCATTTAGATTATGTATTATGAGTTTTTATTAATACTTTCCTGTCGGTACAACTGAACAACAATCATGGACTACCTTCTGATAGAAGAAACAGAAGATCAAAACAGATAGACACATACATGTACATTTACAAAATAATTACCATTCAATGCTTCTCAGGACCAGAAGGCTGCCTGTTTCCTGGCTCAAAGAAAAATATCGCCATCCAAAGTGGCAATGCATCCAGAATTCTGGGAACCTTGCAGGCCAATGGCCGCGAGCAGTAGCTGGCAGCGCTTGCAGTATCCTGTTCCCTACACCCGCACCCCGCTCAAACGCCGCGCTCACTCATGGACTGGCTGTCGTCCCAATGGCCGCGAGCAGTAGCTGGCAGCCGCAGGCAGTATCATGTACCCCGCGCATGCTCCCCGAACATACGCTGCTCTCACTCATGGACTGGCTATAGTACCAATTCCCACGAGCAGTAGCTGGCAGCAGGTTGCAGTATCCTATCCCCCGCGCTCGTTTCCCGCACATACGCCGCGCTCACTCATGGACTGGCGTAGCGGCTTTATGCATTCGGTCTGAATTGAGCTTATATAATATTTCGGTTATAGACTTAGAGAGTCACCATATCAAATCTGGAGTGACATTCGCTGGAAGGATGTTGTCAAACGTTTTCCTGATGGATATACACATCACTTTATATATAGGGCCGGTTATAATCATATTGTGAAAAATAAGCCAAAATACCACAAAGTCCCTTCAGAACAGCTTCTAGATCGTGCGATGGTGAAGCTACAACATATTCCTAAACGACGCATGAGGAGGTTAGCATTCAATGAAAAAGAAGAATTAGAACAAATCATTAAAATTCTTTGCAGCTGTTGCGTGACAAATTACATTGTGAAGAAATCACATGGCAGTAGCCATGGTATCAGCAAACAAATTCCGTGTCACGACCATTGAAGGAAAATAGTGAGAATAGTATTGATAGATATAGAACTGATGCACTTTGCAAAGCTGAACATGATCATCTACTACAGAACTGGAAGAACTTTGTACAGGTAGTTCAAGAAGTACATATAAATTGAGATATCAATACTAAGTGAACCCACTCCTTACACTAGCAGTTTTAGCTTAGCTGTAGGGAACAGGAATGCTGGTAGATCATATTTCACAAAAGAAAAGATATGCTGCTGGAGCCATGTCTGTGTTGTCACTAGTTTTTCACCAACCCAGAACATGAGACTTTGGTAAAGTTTTCGAAGTCGTACATAGAACCTAAGTAATACATAGTAAATATCCTCCATTTTTCCAGGAGTATAATGTACCAGATAAATTAATATGTTTGGCACGCTGGAGAAATAAACGTAAAAGTAGATTACCAACCACACCTGAAGAATGCGCTAGACGTTGCGTTTTGGCATATTTGGCTCGAGGACTAAAAAGAACTATATTTCATGTATTCAGACATATACAAACAGCTTTTGGAAGTCCTGTAAAAGGTGCGTACTCACCTGAAGAGGAGAAAATTATGAAAGTTTGTTTCATACATCACCCAAACAATGCTGTGACGCTATCTAAAGTTTTGGGACGAGAACCTCGGGGAATATATAAAAGACTAAAGCAAATGTATAATGGTATGACTCACTATTGATAATTATCACTATATTAATTTATCTACTACTAACTACTGCCCGCGGTTTCGCCTGCTTGACAAATTACAGAGTAGTTCTATCACCATGAGGAGAACCACTATCTATTGATGAAGACTGCATCAAAATCTGGTGAATAGTTTTTACGATCTAAGCATACATAGGGACGGACCGACATTTGCCCCTATTGCGTGGGACTAACAAAATTACTGCCAAAGTATGGGTGTGTAATTCACCTTTGCCTACCCCTTCCGGGATAGTAGGCGTGATGTATATGTCTGCCTGTCTGTCTAAAATATTTCATCATAATCAGAATCTAATTGTAACTCTTTCAGGTAAACCAGACAAAAAGAAAATTAATGGACCATACCATTAGCATCAAAGTTTGTCAAACTGTTGATGAAATATACAGGTTTGCCATTAGAAGAACTGCAATATAAGAGGTTCGACAAACAAGTTTGGTTGAAACTTGAGGAAGATTTTGACCACAACTCTAATTACCTGCAAAACTTCTGGTATTACACGCTTCATGTTCAAGTATTCGTTAAAACTGATGTCAAGTTCAGAGGTTTAAGGAAGAGCATCATCAAAATGTAAGTTGTATTGTACATATCATTTAGATTATGTATTATGAGTTTTTATTAATACTTTCCTGTCGGTACAACTGAACAACAATCATGGACTACCTTCTGATAGAAGAAACAGAAGATCAAAACAGATAGACACATACATGTACATTTACAAAATAATTACCATTCAATATTTCTCAGGACCAGAAGGCTGCCTGTTTCCTGGCTCAAAGAAAAATATCGCCATCCAAAGTGGCAATGCATCCAGAATTCTGGGAACCTTGCAGGCCAATGGCCGCGAGTAGTAGCTGGCAGCGCTTGCAGTATCCTGTTCCCCACACCCGCACCCCGCTCAAACGCCGCGCTCACTCATGGACTGGCTGTCGTCCCAATGGCCGCGAGCAGTAGCTGGCAGCCGCAGGCAGTATCATGTACCCCGCGCATGCTCCCCGAACATACGCTGCTCTCACTCATGGACTGGCTATAGTACCAATTCCCACGAGCAGTAGCTGGCAGCAGGTTGCAGTATCCTATCCCCCGCGCTCGTTTCCCGCACATACGCCGCGCTCACTCATGGACTGGCGTAGCGGCTTTATGCATTCGGTCTGAATTGAGCTTATATAATATTTTGGTTATATACTTAGAGAGTCACCATATCAAATCTGGAGTGACATTCGCTGGAAGGATGTTGTCAAACTTTTCCTGATGGATATACACATCACTTTATATATAGGGCCGGTTATAATCATATTGTGAAAAATAAGCCAAAATACCACAAAGTCCCTTCAGAACAGCTTCTAGATCGTGCGATGGTGAAGCTACAACATATTCCTAAACGACGCATGAGGAGGTTAGCATTCAATGAAAAAGAAGAATTAGAACAAGTCATTAAAATTCTTTGCAGCTGTTGCGTGACAAATTACATTGTGAAGAAATCACATGGCAGTAGCCATGGTATCAGCAAACAAATTCCGTGTCACGACCATTAAAGGAAAATAGTGAGAATAGTATTGATAGATATAGAACTGATGCACTTTGCAAAGCTGAACATGATCATCTACTACAGAACTGGAAGAACTTTGTACAGGTAGTTCAAGAAGTACATATAAATTGAGATATCAATACTAAGTGAACCCACTCCTTACACTAGCAGTTTTAGCTTAGCTGTAGGGAACAGGAATGCTGGTAGATCATATTTCACAAAAGAAAAGATATGCTGCTGGAGCCATGTCTGTGTTGTCACTAGTTTTTCACCAACCCAGAACATGAGACTTTGGTAAAGTTTTCGAAGTCGTACATAGAACCTAAGTAATACATAGTAAATATCCTCCATTTTTCCAGGAGTATAATGTACCAGATAAATTAATATGTTTGGCACGCTGGAGAAATAAACGTAAAAGTAGATTACCAACCACACCTGAAGAATGCGCTAGACGTTGCGTTTTGGCATATTTGGCTCGAGGACTAAAAAGAACTATATTTCATGTATTCAGACATATACAAACAGCTTTTGGAAGTCCTGTAAAAGGTGCGTACTCACCTGAAGAGGAGAAAATTATGAAAGTTTGTTTCATACATCACCCAAACAATGCTGTGACGCTATCTAAAGTTTTGGGACGAGAACCTCGGGGAATATATAAAAGACTAAAGCAAATGTATAATGGTATCACTCACTATTGATAATTATCAATATATTAATTTATCTACTACTAACTACTGCCCGCGGTTTCGCCTGCTTGACAAATTATAGAGTAGTTCTATCACCATGAGGAGAACCACTATCTATTGATGAAGACTGCATCAAAATCTGGTGAATAGTTTTTACGATCTAAGCATACATAGGGACGGACCGACAGCGTAGGCAGCAATAGGCATGCCCCTATTGCGGGGGACTAACAAAATTACTGCCAAAGTATGGGTGTGTAATTCACCTTTGCCTACCCCTTCCGGGATAGTAGGCGTGATGTATATGTCTGCCTGTCTATCTAAAATATTTCATCATAATCAGAATCTAATTGTAACTCTTTCAGGTAAACCAGACAAAAAGTAAATTAATGGACCATACCATTAGCATCAAAGTTTGTCAAACTGTTGATGAAATATACAGGTTTGCCATTAGAAGAACTGCAATATAAGAGGTTCGACAAACATGTTTGGTTGAAACTTGAGGAAGATTTTGACCACAACTCTAATTACCTGCAAAACTTCTGGTATTATACGCTTCATGTTCAAGTGTTCGTTAAAACTGATGTCAAGTTCAGAGGTTTAAGGAAGAGCATCATCAAAATGTAAGTTGTATTGTACATATCATTTAGATTATGTATTATGAGTTTTTATTAATACTTTCCTGTCGGTCCAACTGAACAACAATCATGGACTACCTTCTGATAGAAGAAACAGAAGATCAAAACAGATAGACACATACATGTACATTTACAAAATAATTACCATTCAATGCTTCTCAGGACCAGAAGGCTGCCTGTTTCCTGGCTCAAAGAAAAATATCGCCATCCAAAGTGGCAATGCATCCAGAATTCTGGGAACCTTGCAGGCCAATGGCCGCGAGCAGTAGCTGGCAGCCACGTGCAGTACCCTGTACCCGGCGCCCGCTCCTCGCACATATGGCGCGCTCACGCATAGACAGGCTATCGTACCAATGGCCGCGAGCAGTAGCTGGCAGCCGCTTACAGTATCCTGTCCCTCGCGCCCGCTCCTCGCACATACGCCGTGCTCACTCATGGACTGGCTATCGCAATTACCGCGAGTAGTAGCTAGCAGCCGCTTGCAGTATCCTATCCCCCGCGCACGCTCCCCGCTCATACGCCGCGCTCACTCATGGACTGGCTATCGTACCAATGACCGCGAGCAGTAGCTGGCAGCCGCTTGCAGTATCTTATCCCCGCGCCCGCTCCCCGCACATACGCCAAGCTCACTCATGGACGGGCTGTCGTACCAATGGCCGCGAGCCGTAGCTGGCAGCGATTGCAGTATCCTGTTCCCCACACCCGCACCCTGCTCAAACGCCGCGCTCACTCATGGACTGGCTGTCGTCCCAATGGCCGCGAGCAGTAGCTGGCAGCCGCAGGCAGTATCCTGTACCCCGCGCATGCTCCCCGCACATACGCCGCGCTCACTCATGGACTGGCGTAGCGGCTTTATGCATTCGGTCTGAATTGAGCTTATATAATATTTTGGTTATAGACTTAGAGAGTCACCATATCAAATCTGGAGTGACATTCGCTGAAAGGATGTTGTCAAACGTTTTCCTGATGGATATACACATCACTTTATATATAGGGCCGGTTATAATCATATTGTGAAAATAAGCCAAAATACCACAAAGTCCCTTTAGAACAGCTTCTAGATCGTGCGATGGTGAAGCTACAACATATTCCTAAACGACGCATGAGGAGGTTAGCATTCAATGAAAAAGAAGAATTAGAACAAGTCATTAAAAAGAAGTCTAAGAATCAATAATATGTGATAAGAAAATGATAATAATGAATAATTAATAAGTGATAACATATTTTTCATCCATTTGTAAGTACGCCAAAGGCAGATGTGTTAATAATTTTAATAAAGTTGATTTTAAGTGTAATTAATAGAACATGTTTAATTTGCCCAAATCCTTTCATCTCCCTTCCGATTAGGAACAACGCGTCGGGCAGAGGTGCCAACTCTCACCCTGGAATACATCTTCGCGAGAACCGACCGAGAAGCGACCGAAGGCTCCGTTTCAACTTGCAGACTGGGGAGAATTTCTTTCGTCTGTACCCATTTTCGTCTGTACCCATCTACGGGTTCTGTCAGATCATGTTTGAGGCAGTATTTATCAACCGATTTGCATGAAACTTTACACACACACTTACACACACACACTTTGCTTACAATGAATAACATTTGAATGATATGTTTTGGATTGGATGACAAATGAAAGAGTAATAAAGAAAATTGAAGAAGAAAAAGAATAAACAAAGCCGCTCCCGAAGTCTACGGTTCACAGAACCACTAGTTTATCTGTATGGATAAGGTAGTAACATGCATAGCTGGGCACCGTTAATCAAATAGTTAACTTTGTAAGTCGCTAATCCGTTACTGATAAAGTTTAACAGTTAATGCGTTATTTTTAGTAATTTTAACGCAAGTTAAGTTAAAAGTCTCCGAACATACAGTTTCATCATGTCGGTCCGTCTGTCTATCCGGTCGTCCTGGGGTTTCCTCCCAAGCGGTAAACATAAATTTGGCATGGCTATCTATCGGCGGCGAGTGAGACCGATCACGGTGACCTTACTTATCGTGCGACGCAGATCACTAACGGACATGGATACCTCGGTGAGTATCTGTTTCGCATCCATCGTGAGGTCACACCCCAGTGTCAACAGTGCGAGGCCTATGACGAAGACACTGCACTCCACAAGATGGTGGAGTGCTCAGCGTGGGAGAGTCAGCGCCGGGACCTCGTAGTGGGTCTAGGCGTAGATACCCTCTCGCCGGAAACCATGTTCCGAGCCATGGTCTGCATAAGTTCTTTTAATACACGCCCCCAGGTGCAACGACACACGGCCAACTTACGTTAATACAGTTATTTTAATACCACCACCACCGGAGATCTAGCACTGCACTACACTGCTGCGCACGCGCAATCTTTATAGAATGTTATTTTAATACACATCACAGTAACAACTTACCGCCACCTAGCGAAGTTTAGTAAAATTACTCTGCTGACTTTTAATTAGATTTTCAATGTTTATTTTAGTTATACGGACGAAACGGTTTTAAAAACAGTGTGTGTTAAACGAGTCTATATACTGTTACATTAATTAGTGAAGATAATAGTGTGGAAGTGAAGTTAATTGGCTTCACGAAATTATTTGCCATAGTTTGTTTTTTGGACAATACCCTCAAAATGATTGCCAAAGATCAACTTGAAAATTGTTAATAGTGCCATCTGTCTGACCGTAGCTATTTGAACTCGCTATCGGAACTTTTAGCGCCATCTCTCCTCATTGTGCGGAACCTCTTGGGTTGATCAATACTGTGGGTGTAATTCTGCGGCCATGCTAAGGTGCGGAGGTTGCGGTAAATTCCTTGCTGCGCAAGATGGCGCTAAATGTACCAAATGTCCAGTCGTATAACTAGGTCGCCGCAGTCGCGAAACGTACCGTTCCGCTGCAGCATATATTTGAGCGAAGCGAGTTTAAATTCAAAATTCTGGCATCGTAATAACCTGGTTAATTCTGTAAGCTTTTTATGAGTGCAAGAAAATCCGAAATCGGCGGGAGTATTCGCCGAGAAACAATTTAACATAAATCGTTTGAAAAATAATTTGAGTCACGCGTTGAGAGCTCCGCTCGCCTTCGGCTCGCTTCGCTCAACTAGGTCACCGCAGTCGCGAAACGTACCATTACGCTGCAGCATATATTTGAGCGAAGCGAGTTTAAATTCAAAATTCTGGCATCGTAATAACCTGGGTAATTCTGTAAGCTTTTGATGACTGCAAGAAAATCCGAAATCGGCCGAGTATTCGCCGAGAAGCAATTTAAGATAAATCGTTTGAAAAATAATTTGAGTCACCCGTCGAGAGCTCCGCTCGCCTTCGGCTCGCTTCGCTAAATAAGTTTTGCGTAATGTTCAACGCATATATTAACTCGTATTTTGTAACTGATTCGTTAGTGTCCAATATATCGTTAAGCCAAACACCTGCGTTTCATTCAGTTCGTAAACCCAACCATCATCGACCTTAACCGCCTGAACATATGGTTACGTATGAACGTTGGTTAATGGTAAGTAAGATGTTAAAAACTTATTAAAATTATAATAGCATTATTTTTCGCAGATTTAAAAAAAGACAACAAATCGTCGACAATTGTTTCGCCTCTAAACGAGGCATTATCAAGACTGCCTCAAAGAGAACAGCAAAATTTGTAGCCAAAACATATTTGCTTATAAGTAAGAGTGTGCAAATGTTATTAGCGCGATGTAGGATTTTTGACAATAACTAACGCGGGTAGAAACCACAAATCATACTAACGAAATTCAGAATAGGTATTCACCGATACAAGACATTATCTTTTTAATTTGTTGTATAGAAACGACAGGTGACACATACAAACCAACACACAACTACTGTGTCTGTCTGTTCACAAACAAATTAAGTAAGGGAGATGTATGAAAATCTATTTGTTCATTGAGTAAGGTGTCCACAAGGTGACATCTCTGTCGGAAATTTGTTTATGCCGATTGAGGCGGTGTGGAATATAATGTTAGGTATAAATATGAAATTGATATAATGTTAAAAGTTGTAACTTAACAGTGCCGATAAAGAAGAGTGTTCGTGTATTATTAAAAATAATATAATGTCTAATTACCTATTTCATAAGTGTTATTTGTATATGTAAGTTTATGTGTCACAGCCCTGACTGTGACACATAAAATGGGATGAAGATGGGAAACAACAAAAGTACAAACAACTCTTATATCGCTCAGTTTGGTTTCATACCAAATTTGTTCGAAGAAGTTTTTTTCAGAAACCGTTCACCTTTGATGGTGCTTAAAAATGTTCTTTTCTAATTCTTCTGTTTTATGCTTTGATAGATCAAGACAGAGCTGTTTATTGTACCCATATTTCTTTGGTCACATTGATGGTGAGGCCATCTTTTATTATAAATGATACCAAACTCGAATAAAATACTAGGACTACAGAATTACACATATTACACATACTCGCGAAATCTCATTCGAATCTCGATCCGTTTAGTTTATTTTTAAATGTGTCAAAAAATGTAATAAATATGTGTCAAGTGTTAATAAAGAGAATAATAAGAATTAGAAGCTCTGGATAGGAAAGTACGTTGTCTGTTGACTTCATATCGAATGCACCACCCACGCTAGTCAGTAATGAGGTTGTATATACCACGGAAATGTATAGCCAGGATTATCCACCAGCAACTTGCTCTAAAGTATAATCTTGTCGACGTGGAGGTACCTTATTACAAGTATGTATTAGCAGGTCAAGAGAACAAAGTATGTTTGTTACAAAAAACCTTGTATGGACTTAAACAAGCTCCACGTGCCTGGATGAAACTTTATCATCTTTTGGTTTCGTAAAAACTCCATCTGAACCATGTGTGTTTACCAAACTTTTTGGAAATGAGTTGCAGTATTTGTCGATGACATAATTTTGTTTTACAGTAATGACAAGACGTTTGACATCGTCAAAAATGATTTGTCAAAATATTTTTCATTAAAAGATTTGGGAAATCTAAGAAATCTTGGCTTAAATATCGCCAAGGAAAATTATGAAATAAGAGTGCATCAGAATAATTATATAAAGAATATTTTGATGAAGTGCCACTCCATTATCAGGAAAACTTCTATGAAATTATGTTATCGAGCAGCAGTAAGTTTATTTGTGTCCAAGCTCAGCTCGTGAAAGATGACATGATGTCGACGGCACCGCACCCGGGGGCGTGTATTAAAATCATGTTGATGTTACTACTATGTGTTCTATACTATACGTTGCACCCGAGGGCGTGTATCAAAATAATAAAACATATATCATCATTATTTCCATGAAATTACATTATCGTTATTAAATTAAAATAACGGTCTAGACCTCAGGTGGTGGGTTGGGGCGTGTATTAAGACAGAAAACAATGGGGTTGTTCGTGTATTAAAATCGACTCGACACTCCACGAATATCACTTTATCCCCGATAATGAATATTATTAATATATTTTTATTATACATTAAACAAAACGAATATAACATATTATTGACGTTCGTGAAATTTTTACAACCACACAAAATCAACAATACACATCGTCCTCGGACGAATCAACTGGCGTAGGGCTGAGTCTCAACAGATCGCAGCACGACGCTGCTCTACCGAGCACAACACCCCGCCAGGAACGGAAGTCGTCTACAGACTATTCCGAGCCCCGACATCGAACTGAGGTAGATTCGAACCTTCGGAGCCGTGATGCACGCGTTAAGCGGACAGCATCGATCTCCGCGATCCAAATGGGCTTCGACGTCGCACCTCACGAGGTGAAGCGCGACTAGTAAAGTCACATTGTTTAGAGCCTCCCGACTCTCGGGGCTCCACAGTGCGCATATCCTTGCCGGATTCGGCTAGGCTGGCTTCGGCCTTAGAGGCGTTCAGGCATAATCCCGCGGATGGCAGCTTCGCACCACCGGCCGCTCGGCCGAGTGCATGAACCAAATGTCCGAAACTGCGGTTCCTCTCGTACTGAGCAGTATTACTATCGCAACGACAAGCCATCAGTAGGGTAAAACTAACCTGTCTCACGACGGTCTAAACCCAGCTCACGTTCCCTTTTGATGGGTGAACAATCCAACGCTTGGCGAATTTTGCTTCGCAATGATAGGAAGAGCCGACATCGAAGGATCAAAAAGCAACGTCGCTATGAACGCTTGGCTGCCACAAGCCAGTTATCCCTGTGGTAACTTTTCTGGCACCTCTTGCTAAAAACTCTTTATACTAAAGGATCGATAGACCGTGCTTTCGCAGTCCCTATGCGTACTGAACATCTGGATCAAGCCAGCTTTTGCCCTTTTGCTCCACGCGAGGTTTCTGTCCTCGCTGAGCTGGCCTTAGGACACCTGCGTTATTCTTTGACAGATGTACCGCCCCAGTCAAACTACCCGCCTGGCAGTGTCCTCGAACCGGATCACGCGGGAGTTGTACGGCGACGAGCGTTGCCGCCACGTCGCCACTCTGCACGCTTGGAACGAAACACCGTGCGCCCGCCGATATAATCGACCGCGCACCGCTTCCGCCCAACCGAGTAAGTAATGAAACAATGAAAGTAGTGGTTTTTCAGCGACTATCGCGCGAACGATCTCCCACTTATGCTACACCTCTCATGTCTCCTTACAATGCCAGACTAGAGTCAAGCTCAACAGGGTCTTCTTTCCCCGCTGATTCTCCCAAGCCCGTTCCCTTGGCTGTGGTTTCGCTAGATAGTAGATAGGGACAAACCCACCTCCACCTCATGGCTTGTTCCAACCTCAGTAGGTTATACAAGCCGAATCGCGAGAGATGCAGACCCCTACTTGCCAGTGGCTCTTTCAGGGAATGCACATTTCTCTCTACATGTTATTTAACTCTTTGTCCTTGTCCCTATGGTCAACCTCTCCCCCTTCTGGGGCGTGACAACACACGTACGCCTCGGATGATTAAGTCCGCCGTGTGCCCACCCTTCGGTGGTACCGCTAGCTTCACATGTTGTTCCTCTATTCCTTTTCTAGGTCTCGTTTTCTTCTTTCTTCACCTCTCTAGTCCACTACGAATCTCATGCCACCTTCGCGCGTATTCTCTGAAACTCCGGAAGTTCTCCTCTGTTCCGACCAGGTCGGGATAGTACACCGGGCCTACCTGAAGCACCGTTATGCTGTCCAGTAGTTTCCTACGCTCCTCCCCGTAGAGGATACATTCCCACAGTGCGTGGTGCAAGTCCTCCACCTCACTCTCCGAACAGTAACACGTCCCCACATCCGCGAGCTTCATACGGTGAAGTCGAGCCCTAAAGCAGCCATGACCGGTGAGCAATTGCGAGGTTTCATAGTCTGGCTCGACCCAAGTGGCCTTAAGCCGAGCCCGCACGTCCGGAAAGTACCGATACAATTCCCTTCCCCTGTCCGATGTGTCCCAACGCTCCTGCCATTTGGCTTGAGCGGACCCAGTTGTTCTGAGTTTGGCACTCCGAAGCTCTTCCTTGGTAGTCTCGGGAATGCGTGCTTCGCCTAGTTCGCCCACCCGAATTACCTCGAGGTCAGCCGGTAGGACCCCGGCAAGCACTGCCAGTCCATGCGTGCTAGTCGAACGGTACGCCTTTGTCAGAAGGACTAAGGCTGGTCTCTGGGTGCGCAAAAGCGCACTCCGCACAACGTGGAGGGACGCGCGCTCATACCAACATGCCGCAGCATACGTTACCGTGGCCACAAAAGTCCCCTGGTACAGCACCTTAAGGGCCCTGTACCTAATCCCCCATGAGCACGCCGATACTCTCGACATTTTGCCGAAGCAATTAGCCGCCCTGTCCCCTATCGATACTGCATGCTGCGCGAACGATAGATTCGCGTCGACCACCACACCCAGCACCGTGGTCGACGTGACGCTCCTGACAGAATTTCCCCCCATTTTAATCACCGGCGGTCTCTGAAGTTTTCCCCTGATAGTCATAGTTGCAGACTTCGCAGGGGAGAACTCCAGTCTGTTGCGGTTCCCCCAATCCACCACGAGACCCATAATTTCAGAGGCTGTGGCTTCAATCCGCGCTCGCGTTTCGGCTTCTATCAGAATCGTCACATCGTCGGCGTAAGCCACTGTGCTAACTCCCCCCGGGTATGGTAGTCGAAGCAGGTCGTCCATAAGCACGTTCCAAAGCGTGGGTCCCAACACCGATCCCTGCGGGCAACCCATCGTCGCTGCCTTCCACAACACCCGGTCCCCCACGAACATGCCCGTCCGGCGACCCACGAAGTAGTCCACAAGCATCCTAAAGATGTTTTGGGGACAGCCTCCGCGTTTCACCTTGAGAAGGATCATGGGCCACCACGCATTGTCGAAGGCTCCAGAGATATCCAAAAATATAGCCTGGACGTACTTTGCCGAGCTTCCTTTCGCGACGCTGAGCATGGCGTTCAGTGCCGAGACTGTTGACCGACCTCGAGTGAATCCGTGCTGGCGATCTGATAAGCCCTTGGTTATTTACGGGGCACACTTGATGATGATTCGTTCCAAAATTTTACCAAGAATCGACAGCAGAGTGACGGGTCGGTAGGCTTTTGGGTCGTCAAGCTGCCTGCCGTTCCCTTTCGGGAGGACAACCAGCCTGCCATCCTTCCATACCTTAGGAAAAACACCCTCTTGAACACATCGCCTATACATCTCAATGAACTCCACCGGCGCGGCTGCATAACTGTGTTGTACGATGCGAGCACTAAGCCCATCGGGACCCGGTGCTGTGTTGGGGAGACCCCCGACTATCCTCTCAATTGTATCCCCCGTTGGAGGAGAGGCATCCTCTCCTGAAGGTATTGCTGAGCTCATTGTGCGCACAAGCCTATGATAGTCCGTGTCCCTGGAAGGGTCGTCATCCGGGCACAGAGTACACATAAGACCGTGCATGGCCTCGTCAACACTTCCAGCATGTCCTTGGGCGTAAACAATTCCATTAATTACGTTACTGGGAGGTCTGTGCCTGCCACTCGCTATTCTGTATGCATGGCCCCAGGGGTCCATGTTTCCAGAATCAGCGATCTTTCTGAAGTGCAAAAGTTGCGTCTCCTCCATGGCTTTCCTATACCTACGCCTATGCTCGTGGAACCGTCCTTTCGCGACTTCCTCTGCAGGCCCGTTGGCCTTTCGAGCAGACTGCCAAGCCCTCCGGAGGGCATTGTTCGCCTGGCGCAACCGATCCAATTCCGGTGACCACCACGGGTGGCCCCTCTGTCCTGCCCTGACCACCCCAAGAGTCTGCTTTGCGGTGCTCCCTACCATCTTGGTGTACTGAGCACAGACTTCTGAGGCAGGACGATTCCACCTTATCCCCCCAACGATTCCCCTTAAGCGTGCTTCAAATACGCCCCAGTCTACACCACGATCACGAAGTCTGGTCGGAACCGGCTCCGTCACGGCGCCTGTAGCGGACCTGCTTGCCACGCTAAATATTATTAGACGGTGGTCGCTCTCTATTATACTTTCCATCACTCTCCACCCTGTCACCAGGGTGCCTCCAGATGTTATTGTGAGGTCGATGTTGGACTTCCCATTCTCTGTCGAGAAGGTCTCCGGTTCACCTTCCTGGTTTTCGATCCGAAGACCTCGGGCCAGGATAAACGCCTCCATTGACTGACGTCGGTGCGTGACGTCCGGCCCGCGCCCTGTGTACTGCTGCGGTTCGCAGTACCACATCGGAGAGTGAGCGTTCGAGTCTACCCCAATAACCACCCTTTTCCCTCTCAAGGAGTCTAGTACTTTCCCCAGATGTTCGAGGTGTGTCGATGTCGTGGCAGTATTGGAAGTATGCCGATATAAAGTATGTCCCCTCGTTAGTGTTTCCTACGTGACACACCATGCAGTGAGCTGTGCAGAGGTGGTGTAAAATGACGCAAGGGAGATCCCTGCGCCCTATGTACACCCCTGCCAGCCCATCAGCGCCACTGCACAAAATCGCACTTGTGCTGTCCCCACTGTGGAATGCTTGTGCCAGAACTATGTCTAGTCCCAGTTCCTGGGCGATTATGGGTAGCTCGTTCGTGGCAAGCCTTGCCCCCGCCAGATTAATCTGGCCGACTGTAATTTGTTTTGATTTGTGTGAAGCCATTATTAGTAATTGGTAGTCTCTATCATCCTCTTTTCTGCTGATAAACGTGCCGGGCACTCCCTGGCCCCTGTTATGTGGCTTTCAGCCCCTTTTTGGCCAAATCTGTGGCATGTGGCGCACCTGGCCTCAGCCGTCTTGCAATCGGCTGCTGAGTGCTCGCATGAGCCGCACCTGCTGCACGTCTTGTTATCCTGGCGACATCGTCGCTCACTATGCCCATACATGCAGAATTTGCTACAAATGGCCGCTGTGGTGAAGTCCTCCACCCGGCACACCTCCCAACTTACATACAGTCGACCTTTTTCCATTAGCGCTCTTCTTAGTTCAGGAGAGCAGGCTACCACCACTGCAGAGTACTCAGAATGCATGCGGCTCTTCCGAAAAGCCAGGCGGCTCTGCGCTTCCATTGCCTTTAATGTCCATTTTGGGTCGTCGCCGAAATTCTGCTCATGGATGTTCCTTAGGACCTCTCCCCATTCGGGGTCCTTTCCCTCCAGGTCCCTTATGATCACTAGTGGTGATCTTCCCTTCACCCCCTGACACGTTGAAGGCCAGTGATGCCTTCAACGTGTCAGGCAGAGCCGCCTTCAACTTTTCCAAGTCTGCACTGTTGCTTGTCTGCAGGACTATCCCTGCGTTCCCCACTCTCCTGACCCTGCTCACCTGAATGCCCAGTTTGGCGGGGGCTATAGAGGACTTAATGAGCGTCCTCGTCTCCTCCGACGTCCTGAGGGACGACCCCTCTCTAGGGTACACTGCAACAACCGGCCCAGTAGATCGGGATTTTAACTTGTCCACATACGAGCTTCCCTGGTGATTGGTCGTGGTTGCTGTTCCCGCCACCGTGGCAGCACTCGCAGATGCCTCCAGCTTGGCCTCCGCCACTGCGGCCCTACACTCCGCCTCCGCCAATCTCGATATAAGGGTTGTCACCACTGAACCCGCTGCCGCCACATGCTGGCCAATTATGGCGATTTCCTCCTTATTGAGTTTGGAGTATTTACTGTGGACAGTCTCCATTATGCCCATTGTAGCCGATGTAGCGAGTCCAGCAAGCTCTTGGATCCCGGCTGTTAGTAATGATCTAGTTGTAGATCTAGGTGATCCAGGTGCCGGAGGAGTAGGAGCTCTCTCCGGCTCCGTAGGCTCGGGCGCCGTCGTCAGTAGGCCAGCGATCGGAAACACGGTCTTTTTGCTACAGATTCTTCTACGAATCACCTCCTGGACCTCCTCAGGTGATGTTAGCGGGTGCTTACCCGCGGAGTCCTGATACTCCATCGCTTGTACCGATGACCTGCTCAGTCCGCAGTCGGGTGGTGTTCTCAGGAGCGACGCACGCGAGTTGAAACCGGCCTCTCGAGACATCGCCTCGAGCTCCTCCAGTTCCCGCTCTCTCGCTTCCATGGCCTCTGCCAGGACTCTGGCGTATTGTTCCTGCTGGTCACTCATTTTATTATGAAGTATTATCTAAAAAAAAAAAAAAGGGGGGGGGGGGGAATTGGAATCCCCAGTGGAGGGGGCTGGTCCTAGCCCCAGGTGAAAGCTGAGTACTTCCCCTTCAAAACGAGGTGCCACACACCCCAACCAAAAAAAAAAAGGGGGGAGGGGGGTTTCACCCCCAGGGGGGTAACTATTACTCCCAAACGGTAGGTAAGTAAGTTCCTGTTAGAATGAGGGGTCACATCAAATTTTGAAGTTCAGGGGGGGGGGGGTCGTTATACCCCAGGGGGGGGGGGCGCCAGTACTCCCTGTCGATGGAGAATAGTTTTCCCTACAAAAAGAGGTGTCACATCAACAAAATAATAACAAAAAGGGGGGGATGGTTCTCCCAGGGGGGGGCATCCAGGTGGACCAGGTAGTTGGACTGGTCTTCCCCTTCACAACGAGGGGTCGCAGCCCTGTTTAGTCCAAGGGGGTGGGGGCGGGTCAATGAGACCCCAGCGATACAAGTAATTTATATAGGGGCCGCACTTACTGAAGCCGACGTGGATGAGGGTATCCCGTATCCCAAAGTGTCACTGTCACAAAACACTTAGGTGTCACTATCACAAACACTAAGGTGTCACAATCACAAACGTCACTGTCGCAAAATATAACGTCACTGTCACACAAGTGTCACTATCACCACTGACAGCTGTCAATAACTACTGACAGCTGTTGTTCCCTCTCTCTCGACGCAGTACAAATTCACAAGATGGCCGCGGCCTCTTATGGAACTTGCCCCACGCGAGACAAGGAGGCACCGATGTTTGCGGTCAAACACGTCGCGCCGACAACCCGTTAACAACACGACAACGGCAACGAGAGCTGCGTGGACACGACTGCACTCGACGGCGGTCGTCATCCGATCCAGTAGATAGGGACAGGTCCCACCACCACCCATGGTCCCACCAGCCATCTTGGCTATATGGACCGAATCGCGGGAGATGCACACCGTACTTGCGACTGCTCTTTCGGGGGTGCATTTTCTTGACTCCCAACATAATATTATACCTGCCCCGAGCACTCTCCCCTTTCTGGGGCTGCTCACTATCTGATAGCGTGCGCCGCTATTGCGGCCGACGTCACATATATGCCTCCGTCGCCTGCCTGCGACTTCTCTTCAATCTCGAGCTTGCTCCTCGTTTTGTGCCATCTATGCGCGAAGTCTCTCAACTGCCGGAAGTTAGCCTCCGAGTTAACAAGTTCGCAGTAATATACAGGGCCCTCCGCGACACGAGTGACTCCGTCCAGTAGTTTTTGTCGATATTCCTGGTACAGTGGGCATCGCCACAGAATATGATCCAGACATTCGTCTTCTTCCCCGCAGTAGCACAGGGCGTTCTCGCACAGCTTCATCTCACATAACCTTTTCTTAAAGCATCCATGACCTGTCAAAATCTGCGAGACTTGATAGTCAGGCTCGACCAAAGTGTACTTGAGTCGGGCCTCCACGTCCGGGAAGAAACGGAAGAGTTCCCTGCCCTTGTCCTCCCTCTCCCATGTCTGCTGCCAGAAGGCAACAGTCTCCTTCGTAATTTGTTTCCTCTCGGCTCTGAGTTGTGGTCCCGGAAGGTGCCTTGCGTCGTCGATTTGGCCGGCGCGCCTAACTTCTAAATCCGCGGGCAGCACCCCAGCCAGGACTGGAAGTGCCGCAGTGCTCGTTGAGCGGTACGCCTTAGTGAGGAGAACCAGAGCCGGACGTTGCTCCCTGAGTAGAGCGCTTTTAACTACTTACATTGCCACGCGCCTCCACCAGCATCCCGCCGCGTACATCACGGTGGCCACGAAGGTTCTGCGATACAGGATCTTCAGTCCACCGTAACGGACGCCCCAAGATGCGGCCGAGACGCGTGACATTTTCCCAAAGCAGGCTGTAGCCTTACCCCCTATTGACTTTGCGTGTTCTAAAAACCCTTGACCCGCATCCACCACCACACCCAGCACCCGCGTGGAGCGTACACCTCTGACAGGATCGTTGCCAAGCCGAATCACAGGCGGACGGCCAGGGAGTCTTCCCTTCATGGTCATGGAGTGTGACTTTCCGGGGGAGAAGCCCAGCCGGTTACGACAGCCCCACTCCATGACCAGGCCCATCGACGCCGCCGCCGTGGACTCTAGCCCCGCCCTAGTGTTGGACTCGACAACGATCGTGACGTCATCAGCATAAGCCACCAGACTTACGCCACTGGGGTATGGCAGCCGAAACAGGTCGTCCATTAGTAGGTTCCACAGGGCAGGCCCAAGGACCGAACCCTGAGGACATCCCATGGTGGAGGTCTTCCACATGGTCTCGCTGCCAACAAACAACCCAACGCGACGTCCGGCAAAATAGCCCGCCAACATCCTGTAGATGTTTGGTGGGCACCCGCAGTTCTTTGCTTTCAGCAAGACCATGGGCCACCAAGCGTTGTCAAAAGCTCCCGAGATGTCAAGGAACACCGCCTGCACGTACTTCTCCTCACTTGTTGCGATTTTTTCTTGGAAGTCCTTAAGCGCGGATAAAGTGGAACGACCGCGAATTAAGCCGTGCTGGCAAGCAGATATGTTGCGAGTTAATTCCGGCGCGCAACGAAGCATGACACGCTCCAGGACCTTGCCCAAAACCGAGAGTAGCGTGACGGGGCGATACGCTTTGGGATCGGTAAGCAGCCTGTCGTTCCCCTTAGGTATGACAATCAGCCTGCCGTCCTTCCACGCATCGGGAAAAATGCCCTCCTCCACGCAGAGTCCAAAAACGCGCGTCAGCTCGGAGCCAGCTGCGAGCCACGCATACCTGAGTAAACGGGCTGTAATCCCGTCCGTTCCCGGGGATGTGTTAGGAAGATCCCAGACTATTTTCCTCACTTCCTCGCAAGATAGAGAGGGCGCGTCACGTCCCGTGGGCGCGCAGGCGGCCATCAGACGCACCCGCCTGTGGTAGGCAGAGTCGGCTGAGGGGTCGTCGTCGGGGCACAGGGCTTTAACGAGCGCCCCCATGGCCGCGTGCGCGTCCCCGGCGTATCCCTCCGCGAACTTAGTGCCATTAATGACGTTTGAGGGCGGTCTAGCGCGGCCGCTAGCCGCCCGATACGCGAGCCCCCATGGGTCGTTATTGCCCGAGTCGGCGATATTTCTGAAGAAATTGGTACGCGCCCGCTCCATCATACCCTTGTACTTACTGCGGCACGCATGATACTTACATCTCGCTTCCTCCTCGTTCGGGCTAATACCTCGCTTTCTACTCATCTGCCATACCTTCCTTGCTTTGTTAGTTTCCTTGCGAATAACATCCAGAGCAGGGGACCACCATTCATATCCTCGACTTCTCTTAATTGCTCCTCTCATTCCTAAACAGTCCGTTGCCGTTTGTACCAAGATCTCAGTCATTTCCCTGCTAATGACTTGAGAGGAACCACGCCAGTCCAATCGGCCCGCCCGGTCGTGGAGGACGGCCTGGAACCGTTCCCAGTCCAAACCGCGGTCCCGAAAACTCTTTGGCGCCTCCGGCCGTTCCGCCGTAGGAGCAGGCCCGCGTGGCCCCAGAGTAAGGAAAGTGATTAGCCTGTGATCGCTGTCGCAGACGCTCTCGTGGACACACCAATCCTCTACGATTACCCCGCCTCGAGATAGGGTGAGGTCGATATTCGACTCGCCATTAGCCGTGCTGAAAGTCAGGGGCTGTCCTGGTCGATTCCACAAGGCTAGACCACGCCCGTTAATGAAATCTTCCATGTGCTGTCGCCGATGCTGGACTCCGGGTCTTCCCCCGGTCAGATTTTGGGGCGGGCAGTACCACATCGGTGAATGTGCGTTGGTGTCGGCGCCGATGACAACCCGGCAGCCGTGGAGAGCGTCGAGGACCGTTCCCAGGTGCCCCAGATGTATAGATATGTCGTCAGCGTACTGGAAGTAAGCGCTGACGACGTAGAGGTCCGGATGCAGATGACAGACTGTACAGTGGTCGGTGGTTAAGTGGTTAAGGACTGTGACTGGTAGGTCCCGACGTAGCAGTAATATGCCGCTTTTGGCATTGGGGCCAGGGGCGATGATGTACGGTCCTCCGCTGGTCCCTGCCGGTGGGTTTGTCGCTGTGTAGTGTTCTTGTAGTAACACCACGTCCAGACCTAGCTCCCGGCCACCGCAGGCAACTCCAACGTTGCGTCCTCCGACCCTTGTAGGTTCACTTGCCCGAATCGTAGAACCGAGGGTTTTGTTTGAACCTTATTGGCCATAGTTGATCCTAGATAGTTCGCGGTCCTCGGCGTATTTTCTCGCGGGGCAGTCCCTCGCGTTAGTTGAGTGGTCCGCAGCGTTCTTGCGACCAAACTTTTTGCATGTAGCACAACACCTGCGCTGCGACTGGCACTCCGCAGATTTGTGGCCGTCCTCACCGCACTGGCCACATGTCATCGTCTTGGACTTGCAGTATTTCTCCGGGTGTCCGAACTGCTGGCACTTGTGGCAGCACGTTACTGTGACGAAGTCGTTGACCTCAATAACGTCCCACCCGACGTACACTCGTCCCAGTTCCGAGATAAGTTTGTGTCTCATTGCGGGCGTCGTCTGGCATACCCACATGCAGCGGTTGCCCCTTCTGGATCTTCTGAAGAGCGGCTTGATGTGCTTCACCACGCTCTCCTGGGTCCAGTCGCTGCCCCTCAGATTCTGTTACCACAAGCTATCGAGGAATTCGTCGAACTTCACGCTTTCGTCTACGCCCATAAAGCTCACAACTGGATTTTGGTTTTTCCTTCGGCTCTTCGGCGCGCAAGGTAGGTGGTATTGCGCCTCGGAGTGCCTCGGCCGCCTTCATAGACGTGGTTTGTATAACCACGCCACTGTTCCCGCACGATCGTACGCTATGCACGTTGACGCCTAGAGCTGCGGGCCTTACTGCTTGCTTGAGTGCCTCCCGGGTGTCGTTAGCTGTTCTGTAAATATCCCTCTGGTCGTCCGCTGGGTAGATAGCCACAACCGGGCCGAGACGAGGTGGGATCTTCTTTGGAGCTTCGAACTTCCCAAGCTTCAACGTGTTAGCGTAGCTAAGTTGTTCGTTCGACTGGTTTCTGTCGTGTCCTGTGACCGACGGTTGCTGCTCGGGTCTTGGTTCTTCACGGCAGGACCGCAAAGACCGTTCCGCAGTCGAGGCCCGCGACTCGGCGTCGGCGAGTCTCGCCATTAGGCCGGCGATTACGGAGCCCACCGTGCTTATGTGCAGGCCGATAACTGCGATCTCGTCCTTGTTCAGCTTGGATGTTTTCGACCGTACTGCCTCCATGATGCCACTGGTTGCCCCAGCCGCCATGTCAGCCAGCGCTAGGTAACCCGGCCCTGCGTTCGCGACCACAGTACTGCTCTGGGAGCATTCCATTTCAACGGATTCCTCGCCCGATCTTATAAATGTGGGGGTGGTAGCCCCCTCGCGCGCTGGCGCAGCCCGGACTGGGGTTGTAATTGGGGTTGAGTAGCCTCGGGAGTGCGAGAGATCGACCTAGATCGACGCTCCATCCTCCCTGAGCACGCGGCAAGCGCGCGCCTTCACTTTCGTTACGCCTTTCAGTTTTATTATCTCAATGACTCGCATACATGCTAGACTCCTTGGTCCGTGTTTCAAGACGGGTCCTGCGAGTGCCCGAAACTGAATCATCGCAGACAGAGACGCCCACAGTCCGAGACTGCACGGCAGCAACAACAGACGCGCCGCACTAACGTCCGCGCTTAGGCGGTACGCAAGATACGACGTTGACTTGCGTCGGGCCGGACGCGTTATAAACGCGTGGGCGTTTCGTCAGAACTACCGTCCGACGGCCGGTCGGCCACCGTCGCGGTCCCACAGACCCCGTGAAGGGTCAATGGGGCTCCCGAACGGCGCTTAGGCCGACATCGAACGGGTCGCGATGTATTTACTAAGAGAGAAGTGCACGCCGTCCGCGGACGTCGACGTACGAGCGTCGTGCACGCCGACCGAGGCCGACGACATCGAACCGCCCGTCCGTACGCCGCGGAATGACGATGAATCTCTCCGTTCGTTCATTCGAGTTTCGCAGGTTTACCCCTGGACGGTTTCACGTACTCTTGAACTCTCTCTTCAAAGTTCTTTTCAACTTTCCCTCACGGTACTTGTTCGCTATCGGTCTCGCGGTAATATTTAGCCTTAGATGGAGTTTACCACCCACTTAGGGCTGCACTCTCAAGCAACCCGACTCTAAGGAGAGTCCGTCTCGCCACGATCCTCCGTCGCTACGGGCCTGGCACCCTCTACGGGAAAACGGCCCCGTTCAAGACGAACTTGGACAGGAGTGATCGCGACGAGAAAGCGGAACCTCCCGAACACCACATCTCCCGCCGTCTGAAAAACGACGGGATTCAGTGCTGGGCTTATTCCTGTTCGCTCGCCGCTACTAAGGAAATCCTAGTTAGTTTATTTTCCTCCGCTTACTAATATGCTTAAATTCGGCGGGTGATCCTCCCTGATCTGAGGCCAACGATAAAAAAATGAGGCAGACACGATATCCGTCAGCGTTACGACGACGCAACCGCTACTAGAACGACTACGGCGTCGATGCGCTCTTCGAACGTCGAGTCCGCCTACTATATGTGTAAATAATGAATGTGTCGATATATAAATATGTACTAAATAAATAGCACAACACAACCGAACACACGCACAAAAAACACTTAAAGACGCACACGATTATTTAAATGTACATAGACGAAAGGACGACAAACAATAGTAAGAGTTTTATAATTCGGACGACGCGTGCGTTAGTCTCACGTTCAACACTCTCGTTGTTACGCGAAGAGTCGAACGCGGTCCCGTCACGGACGTACACGTCGCGCGTGCACCACGTTATCAAACGTGTCGCTACACGACGATCGTACACCCATAGAGGAACTACGAACACACACACAGCCGCCTATTCTCGTATATTGATCATCACGATCGTTGTACGTGAAAATAGTGTGCGCCGGTTTATGTTTATATTTAAACGGATCGTAAACATAAAAGTTTATATTAATGCAATATTAATATATAAATTATATTAACGGATACCGTCATGTGCACGTATATATTGTGTATATATATATATACGCGCAATGTGGCGTTATTATTTTATACAGCCGGCCCTCAGACAGGAGTGGTCCTGGATGTGTCTCCACGGACCGCAATGTGCGTTCGAAATGTCGATGTTCAAATGTGTCCTGCAGTTCACACTATGACGCGCATTTAACTGCGTTCTTCATCGACCCGCGAGCCAAGTGATCCACCGTCCAGGGTAATAGTTTTTCACAACATATCACCCATGGAGATATATAGTCAATGATTGTTACAAAAATTGAGAACGTATAAAAAAATATACAAAAAAAAAAGTACCGACGTAACGACCCACCGTTGTTGGGAGACGTCGATACTGTTTGTGCATTTAACGAACACGTTCTGTACAAGACTCGTGGTACGGATTTTTAAACCAGTCAACGTCGAATATATTTATGAACGTGACGCGACCAGTGACCCAAAAGTTGAATCATTCAAAAGAACAATAAAAAAAATAGGTATCTTCTGGTCTTGTGTATTTTGTTTTGGATATTTATGTTGATGCCAACTTGCGTTTGCAAAAACGTTAATGATCCTTCCGCAGGTTCCCCTACGGAAACCTTGTTACGACTTTTACTTCCTCTAAATGATCAAGTTTGGTCAACTTCCCAGCAACGCCGACGGCCGTGAAGCCACCGCGTGTCGGTCCGAAGACCTCACTAAATCATTCAATCGGTAGTAGCGACGGGCGGTGTGTACAAAGGGCAGGGACGTAATCAACGCGAGCTTATGACTCGCGCTTACTAGGAATTCCTCGTTTATGGGGGATAATTGCAAACCCCAATCCCCAGCACGAAGGAGTTTCAACGGGTTGCCCGGGCCTCTAGGCCAGGGAGAACATGCTGATTCCTTCAGTGTAGCGCGCGTGCGGCCCAGGACATCTAAGGGCATCACAGACCTGTTATTGCTCAATCTCGTGCGGCTCGAAGCCGCCGGTCCCTCTAAGAAGAATTTTAATACGTCGCCAGTGAGTTGCGTGACAGAGCCACGCACACCGAAATGACGACGCCTATTTAGCAGGCTAGAGTCTCGTTCGTTACCGGAATTAACCAGACAAATCGCTCCACCAACTAAGAACGGCCATGCACCACCACCCACCGAATCAAGAAAGAGCTGTTAATCTGTCAATCCTTCCGGTGTCCGGGCCTGGTGAGATTTCCCGTGTTGAGTCAAATTAAGCCGCAGGCTCCACTCCTGGTGGTGCCCTTCCGTCAATTCCTTTTAGTTTCAGCTTTGCAACCATACTCCCCCGGAGTCCAAAATCTTTGGTTTCCCGGAAGCTGCCCGCCGAGCCATTGTAGTAACGTCGGCGGATCGCTAGATGACATATTTACGGTTAGAACTAGGGCGGTATCTAATCGCCTTCGAACCTCTAACTTTCGTTCTTGATTGATGAAAACACCTTTGGCAAATGCTTTCGCTGATGTTCGTCTTGCGACGATCCAAGAATTTCACCTCTAACGTCGCAATACGAATGCCCCCAGTTATCCCTATTAATCATTACCTCGGAGTTCTGAAAACCAACAAAATAGAACCGAGATCATATTCTATTATTCCATGCACGAAATATTCAAGCAGCATTTTGAGCCCGCTTTGAGCACTCTAATTTGTTCAAAGTAAAATTGTCGGCCCACCTCGACACTCACCGAAGAGCACCGCGATAGGATTTTGATATTGAACCGGCGTATTACCGCCGGCTAACACAAATGCTGCGCACAAATGCAACTACGAGCTTTTTAACCGCAAAAATTTTAGTATACGCTATTGGAGCTGGAATTACCGCGGCTGCTGGCACCAGACTTGCCCTCCAATTGTTCCTCGTTAAAATATTTAAAGTGTACTCATTCCGATTACGAGGCCTCGTAAGAGTCCCGTATCGTTATTTTTCGTCACTACCTCCCCGTGCCGGGAGTGGGTAATTTGCGCGCCTGCTGCCTTCCTTGGATGTGGTAGCCGTTTCTCAGGCTCCCTCTCCGGAATCGAACCCTGATTCCCCGTTACCCGTGACAACCATGGTAGTCGCAGAAACTACCATCGAAAGTTGATAAGGCAGACATTTGAAAGATGCGTCGCCGGTACAGGACCATGCGATCGGCAAAAGTTATCCAGATTCATCAAAATTAACGACTTCGGACGCGAGGCCCTCCGTCGATTGGTTTTGATCTAATAAAAGCACTCATCCCATCACTGGTCAGAGTTCTGATTGCATGTATTAGCTCTAGAATTACCACAGTTATCCAAGTAACTGAGTAAGATCTAAGGAACCAAAACTGATATATTGAGCCATTCGCGGTATCGCCTTAATACGGCTTGCACTGAGACATGCATGGCTTAATCTTTGAGACAAGCATATAACTACTGCCAGGATCAACCAGGGAGCTTCTGTATTACAGAACGAGAAGACGCGCGCGTCGTGATATCACCGCCACCGCCCCAGAAGAGCGGCGGCGTACCAGAATCACTACGTGCACTTCACACCCGTACACCACCGCGCGCCGTGTGTGACGGACGCTAACGGGGTGAGCTCACAATTTATATATAATATATAGAGTCATAAAAACAAGAGATTGTTATTACACAACTCTCATTGTCGAACGTTCATAAAATCGAGACGCGTTCACATAATATATATGAAAATGTTAACTTTTAACACTAACGTATTTCAAAATCGATTTCGCCCGGAATCTATAGAGTCAAAACTCGCACTACAATTAATAATTGTATACTTTTAAAGGATCGTTTATAAAGCAACGGACACGAACGTGAGTTACGATCCGTCGATCCACACAGTTTAATAATATAAAAAAAAATAAAAAGTGTGTTTACTCCTTAAGTACGAGGTAGTAGTACTTTCTAATTTGGTATGGTTAGATAACCATACCAAATTAGAAAGTTGCGCAGCACTAAAGGTACGCGCGCGCGGCTAGCGCACCAAAAACGTGACACGATTTTCGTTACGTGTTAGTAGGTTTTTACCCCTCGGATTTTTCTCATACCGGGCGCGCGCCTTATATATGAAAATCGATCCTTAAGGAGTAAACTCCAAAAAAAACGTTATACAACATGTGATACATAATATACACACGATTATGATTATTATTGAAGTGTCCTTTTTTTCTTCACTTTGGTGGTGTAAAAAACAACAAATATTACTACTACTACTACTACTACTATACTACTACTACTACTAAAACACACTACTACCACATCATCATCATTTGTAACCAAATTTTAACTCTGAACTCAAGAAACAAATGACGATCTCGTCGCAATTTGTAAAATTCGTTCTTCGTCGTCGTTTGGCACGTATATGTGACTGACAAAAGTGTATCACATCGGTGATATTTTTTTTTTTTTTTTGTTTTTTATAATTTTTTTTTTATTATACAATAGGTAGGTTGTGGCGGCCTTGGTGATGATGATGATGATGATGACGGTTCGATCATCATAATCATCATCTATGATGGCAGACGGTGGTTGCGCGCTTCGGCGGTGTCGTTCGTTCGTTCGTTCGTGTATTATTAATTGATAACAATTAAACTGTATAGGGTAGTTTAGGTCGGTTTTGATAGATCAAGACAGAGCTGTTTATTGTACCCATATTTCTTTGGTCACATTGATGGTGAGGCCATCTTTTATTATAAATGATACCAAACTCGAATAAAATACTAGGACTACAGAATTACACATATAAACACTCGCGAAATCTCATTCGAATCTCGATCCGTTTAGTTTATTTTTAAATGTGTCAAAAAATGTAATAAATATGTGTCAAGTGTTAATAAAGAGAATAATAAGAATTAGAAGCTCTGGATTGGAAAGTACGTTGTCTATTGACTTCATATCGAATGCACCACCCACGCTAGTCAGTAGGTAATGAGGTTGTATATACCACGGAAATGTATAGCCAGGATTATCCACCAGCAACTTGCTCTAAAGTATAATCTTGTCGACGTGGAGGTAGGTACCTTATTACAAGTATGTATTAGCAGGTCAAGAGAACAAAGTATGTTTGTTACAAAAAACCTTGTATGGACTTAAACAAGCTCCACGTGCCTGGATAAAACTTTATCATCTTTTGGTTTCGTAAAAACTCCATCTGAACCATGTGTGTTTACCAAACTTTTTGGAAATGAGTTGCAGTATTTGTCGATGACATAATTTTGTTTTACAGTAATGACAAGACGTTTGACATCGTCAAAAATGATTTGCCAAAATATATTTTTCATTAAAAGATTTGGGAAATCTAAGGACATCTAAGAAATCTTGGCTTAAATATCGCCAAGGAAAATTATGAAATAAGAGTGCATCAGAATAATTACCCGGGGGCGTGTATCAAAATCATGTTGATGTTACTACTATGTGTTCTATACTATATGTTGCACCCGAGGGCGTGTATCAAAATAATAAAACATAACATCATTATTTCTATGAAATTACATTATCGTGCAGCACAGTAAGTTATTAAATTGAAGTTCGTGAAATTTTTACCGGCTGTTCTCTATAATACTTTGACATCCATCTAAACTGGGATAGCATATTATCGCTACATACCAGTGACAGTTTTGATTAATTGGTACTATAATGTAATCTTTATCAAAAATGTTTACATTCTTCGTCCATTTTCTAACTCTTGCATGCCTCTTCTGAGTTTTTTTGAAGTCATTATCCCTCTCTCTTATCAGTTTTTTCTATAAAAAACTAACAACCAAACTTTGTTCAGATCCTGATAAGAGGGATAATGATTTAAAAAAAGCTCAGAAGAGGCATATGCAAGAGTTAGAAAATGGACGAAGAATGTAAACATTTTTGATAAAGATTACATTATAGTACCAATTAATCAAAACTGTCACTGGTATGTAGCGATAATATGCTATCCCAGTTTAGATGTGACTGACAAAAGTGTATCACATCGGTGATATTTTTTTATTTTTTTTGTTTTTTATAATTTTTTTTTTATTATACAATAGGTAGGTTGTGGCGGCCTTGGTGATGATGATGATGATGATGACATTTCGATCATCATAATCATCATCTATGATGGCAGACGGTGGTTGCGCGCGTCGGCGGTGTCGTTCGTTCGTTCGTTCGTGTATTATTAATTGATAACAATTAAACTGTATAGGGTAGTTTAGGTCGGTTAGAGAATGAATGAAATTTGTTTATGGCGATTGAGGCGGTGTGGAAGAAGATTTTATCAGAAACCGTTCACCTTTGATGGTGCTTAAAAATGTTCTTTTCTAATTCTTCTGTTTTATGCTTTGATAGATCAAGACAGAGCTGTTTATTGTACCCATATTTCTTTGGTCACATTGATGGTGAGGCCATCTTTTATTATAAATGATACCAAACTCGAATAAAATACTAGGACTACAGAATTACACATATTACACATACTCGCGAAATCTCATTCGAATCTCGATCCGTTTAGTTTATTTTTAAATGTGTCAAAAAATGTAATAAATATGTGTCAGTGTTAATAAAGAGAATAATAAGAATTAGAAGCTCTGGATAGGAAAGTACGTTGTCTATTGACTTCATATCGAATGCACCACCCACGCTAGTCAGTAGGTAATGAGGTTGTATTGTAATGTTTATAATTTTGGAAGTTGGGTTGTCAATGATTAGAAATAAAGTATTCATTTAAGCCACTATATTTTTATTGCAAGAACCTCTAAGATAATATAGGGGAACTGAGGGTTCCCCTCGGCAAGGATTTAATGTACTTTTAGCCTAGGATACAATTTAGGTCTATTCTAGGTGCTATGTTATTCAGTAATACAGGGTATATGGTTGGTGCGCTTGGTCGGTAACGATAGAGTATCTTTATGAAAATACTGTGGTAATTAAGGGTAATAGGTTAAGGGATTTTATAAGATACTTTCCCGGTGAAATACGCCACTCCTGCAAGCCGGCAGACACCGTCTCTGTTCCGGTCTCTGCCCACTCCAGGCAGAAGGAAGCTGGGTTCTCAACCAGGTAGTATGGTAGTACCGTAAGCCTCCTGTAACAGGAGTTAAAGACTTATTCCATGCATTATGGCCACTGTTATTATCTAAGCGCCTACCACGTCGTACATATTATGTGTACATACCTTTCGGAGGCGAATATCCAAGCTTCACCCGATTAAATCCGGCTAACACATGCAAAGCATGCATGCGTATCGTGTAAGTCGGTCTCTAGCCAATCCTGGCCAGATCAGGCAAAGATTCCTGTTTAAATTTAGTGAGACAACTCCAGACGCAACACGTGTCAAACTCAAACCTGTAAGGAACGAGAATCCACTGTCAAATTATACAGTACATACGCTAACCCGCGCCACCACAACAACATTTTATCTAAAACTTACCAAACTTCGAAATAAATTATAATAAATTAAATTGTAATATAAATATGTGATGCGGGCGTAGCTCGCTTGTATAAAATGGCTGTCACACAAGTCACGTGGTCCAGCGTCCAATCAGGAGAAAGCCAGTGTTGCCACTATATTATGCAAATTTCAACCAACTAAAATGGAATAATGCCACTACAAAAATTACAACATTACAGTATATACCACGGAAATGTATAGCCAGGATTATCCACCAGCAACTTGCTCTAAAGTATAATCTTGTCGACGTGGAGGTAGGTACCTTATTACAAGTATGTATTAGCAGGTCAAGAGAACAAAGTATGTTTGTTACAAAAAACCTTGTATGGACTTAAACAAGCTCCACGTGCCTGGTTGAAACTTTATCATCTTTTGGTTTCGTAAAAACTCCATCTGAACCATGTGTGTTTACCAAACTTTTTGGAAATGAGTTGCAGTATTTGTCGATGACATAATTTTGTTTTACAGTAATGACAAGACGTTTGACATCGTCAAAAATGATTTGCCAAAATATTTTTCATTAAAAGATTTGGGAAATCTAAGGAAATCCAAGAAATCTTGGCTTAAATATCGCCAAGGAAAATTATGAAATAAGAGTGCATCAGAATAATTATATAAAGAATATTTTGATGAAGTGCCACTCCATTATCAGGAAAACTTCTATGAAATTATGTTATCGTGCAGCAGTAAGTTTATTTGTGTCCAAGCTCAGCTCGTGAAAGATGACATGATGTCGACGGCACCGCACCCGGGGGCGTGTATTAAAATCATGTTGATGTTACTACTACGTGTTCTATACTATATGTTGCACCCGAGGGCGTGTATCAAAATAATAAAACATAACATCATTATTTCTATGAAATTACATTATCGTGCAGCACAGTAAGTTATTAAATTAAAATAACGGTCTAGACCTCAGGTGGTGGGGGCGTGTATTGTAATGTTTATTATTTTGGAAGTTGGGTTGTCAATGTTAGAAACAAAGTATTCATTTAAGCCACTATATTTTTATTGCCTATATATATACCTTTAAGATAATATAGGGGAACTGAGGGTTCCCTTCGGCAAGGTTTTAATGTACTTTTAGCCTAGGATACAATTTAGGTCTATTCTAGGTGCTAGGTTATTCAGTAATACAGGGTATATGGTTGGTGCGCTTGGTCGGTAACGATAGAGTATCTTTATGAAGATACTGTGGTAATTAAGTGTGACAGTTTAATGGATTTTATAGGATACTTTCCCGGTGAGATACGCCACTCCTGCAAGCCGGCAGACACCGTCTCGGTTCCGGTCTCTGCCCACTCCAGGCAGAAGGAAATAGGTTTTTCCACCCAGGTAGTATGGTGGTACCGTAAGCCTCCTAGAACAGGAGTCAAAGACTTATTCCATGCATCATGGCCACAGTTATTATCTAAGTACGCCGTACATATTATGTGTACATACCTTTCGGAGGCGAATATCCAAGCTTCAACCGATTAAATCCGGCTGACACATGCACATGCGTATCGTGCAGGTCGGTCTCTAGCCAATCCTGGTCAAAATCAGACAGACTCCTATTTAGATTTGGTAGGACAAAATCAGACGTGACACGTGTGTCACACAACGTGCACTCGTACCCTGAAATCAACGAGAAATCCCTCAGTAAAATTATACAGCAGACACGCTAACAACGCCAGCGACAGGAAGATTTCGGTTAAAACTCACCAAACGTTGAAATGTTAATATTAATGGTAATAGAAATAACCCGTGCGGATCAGTTCGCTTGTGAGAATGTAAAGATGGCTGTCTCAAAGTCCAATCGCCGACGCGCCGCCCGGCGTCCAATCACAGCTCACCTCACAAGATTTAATATTGCCAATAGATTATCCCAATTTCAACTGGAATTTAAACAGTTGAAATGGAATATCGACAACACCAGTCAGTGGCCTGTTTATTTTTATTAGACGGGAAACGAAATGTCCTTAAAAGTAAAACTATTCCAAACCGGTCCCACACGAATTTATACTATTTATAGATAAAACCTATAAACAGTTGAGTAGTAGAACTGGTGAAAAAGTCGCCAAACCATATCCAATGCGGCTCCATCGGGCAACACTGCCCGACGAACCAGACGGCGCCTCGTTTTACGCAGCAAACGTTGAAAACAGCCTATGACTTTATGAACAAAAAATACAACATTACAACACCCCCCCAACCACGCAAGAATTCACATAGGGAATTCGATCCGACGCCCACGTCGGTACTTAAATTAAGGACCTAAAACAAGGAGAAATAACAACAATACAGCGGCACTGACTGCTGCAAAAAAAAATGTTAGGAATAGGTGTCCTTAGCATCATGGTCCCTATAAGGAGCCACGCATCGCGGCCTACGAACTAATTGACACGAACTAACCTAACATGTTAACTTAACCTAATACACAAACAAAAAAAAAAACATCTGAAGAAAAAAAACCTTGTCAAGGTTGTAATCGGGAATACTAAGTGTGAATACACACAGCACTAATCCTAACATGCAAACAACAATACGTAGAAATTTTAGGTGGAGCCTAACGTAAGGTACACACTGTTTAACAAGGTGTGGGTCGTCCTTGGCATCATGGTCAGTCAAGAGACCACGCATCGGGGCCGACGGACTAATCTACACGATTACTCAACTACGGCTAGATAGCCGTAGTGGCAGATGCCAACACTAGTTCAAATAGTAAATGGCAAAAGAGAAAAAAATGAATATAAGGAAACACCGAAGTTATCAACATTTGGCTTCAATAACTTTAAAATCTTTGATATGCCATTTACCCACGGGCTTGCCGTTATCATCCTCTAGTTCATAAACAAGGTCCGATAACTTCCTCACCACACGACACTTCTCGTACTTCGGAGCCAGTTTTGCGGAGAAATATTTCCCAGCGTCGCTTTGTTTAAAGGTGCGCTTCCATACGATGTCTCCTATTTCGAAGCTTAAGTTGCGACGTCGCAGATTGTAATGCTTCGCATTTTTGTCATGAGCTTTCAGCAACTCCGCTCTCACGGCTTCGTATGTAGGCTTAAGTTCATCGAGACTCTCATGGTGGACTTGACGGGATCCGAATATGATATCGTCAATGTCCTCGAATTCTGAATAAACCTTACCGTCAGGGACTGCTTCGCGACCATAGACCAGCATGAACGGTGTGAAGGACGTAGCTGCGCTAACTGAGGAATTAATGGCAAATTGTATTTTAGGTATGTTAAGATCCCACGTACGGTGATCCGAACCCACCAAACTCGAAACAGCAGTCATCACGGTTCTATTTTGTCGTTCCACTGGATTAACCTGAGGGCAATACACAGGGCCTAGATGTATTTGAGGGATGTTATATTTCGAAAATAAGCTCTGAACCTCCTGACCAGTAAACTGGGAACCATTATCTGCTAAGATCGTCTGAGGTATACCGTGCACCAGGAAGACGTGGTCCTCCAACCGTTGGGCAATCACTCTTCCCGTAGCACGGCGTAAAGGAAACAACAAACAATATTTAGTAAAGTAGCACATTACTACAAATATATAGGTATTCTGCTGTCTGGACATTGGTAGTGGGCCTACCAAATCGATACTAAGACACTGAAAAGGTCGAGAGCAAACTCTAGGACTGCCCATCAGACCCGGGGTAGACTTGTTTGGATATTTATAGGCATGACAAGTATCACATTCGGAAACAAATTTGACTGTGTCCAGAAATAGCGTAGCTTTAAACGATTGTAAGTTTTTGCGGTACCCATATGGGCAGCCAGAGGTTCCGAATGATTCTCTTTGAGGACTTCAAGACGTAGCTCCGAGGGTACGACCTCCTTCCAAGCAAAATCCGCACCAAGTCGGGATTTAGTTTTAGTATACCTTAGTAATTTGTTATGAACGATCTGGAAATTTGGGCAAGCTTCCGGTCGTCGGCGACAACGATCAAATATATTCGAATACCAGACGTCACTCGTTACAGGGTCGACAGTAGCTATTGGTACTGACCGAGATAAGGCATCCGGAATCACGTTATCTTTGCCGCGTCTATGTTCTATAACAAAATTATAAGGGGACAGGCGGCAACCCCAACGCTCGAGGCGGCCCGTAGGATTTTTTAAATTAAGGAACCATTTTAAACTGGAATGGTCGGTAATAATTTTAAATTGTTTACTTCCTTCTAGGTACGGTCGGAAATGCTCAACAACGAAAACCACCGCGAGGGCCTCCCGTTCGGTTGCAGAGTAATTGCACTCAGGCGGTGATAAAGACCGGCTGCAATAGGCAATGGGGTGTTCTTCACCGTTTATGGTCTGGGTTAGAGTGCCACCTACCCCAAAATCAGACGCGTCACACTGCACACAAAAGGGTGCTGAGAAATCGGGGCAAGCTAACACAGGTGTTGTGGATAGGGCAGACTTTAGTTGGAGAAAGGCTGCTTCTGCTTCCGGTGACCATCTGAAAGGCGGTGCGTTCTTACGTGTCGACAACAATGCGTTTAACGGACCCGCAATATTACTAAAATTCTTGATGAACCTACGGTAGTATGAGGCGGTTCCCAAGAAACGTTTAATATCCTTGCGACAGGTAGGAGTAGGAAATTCCACCATAACCTTGGTTTTATCAGGGTCTGTACGTAGGCCCTGTTCGTCCACAAGAAAACCGAGGTAATGTAATTGGTTTCGAAAGAATCTACATTTTGACATATTAATTGTCAAGTTCGCGTCGCGAAACCTATGAAGGACCGCACGCAAAAGTGTCATATGCTCATCAAACGTCGAGCTGACAATTACGACGTCATCTAAATACGCAAATATTCTTCCTTTAAACTCGGGACCGAATAGTTTGTCCATTAATCGTTGTTGGGTGGCCGGCGCTGACGTCAAACCGAAACACATTACTTTGTAATGGAACAAACCGCGGCCCGGTATTGTAAAAGCCGTCTTCTCACGTGACTCAGGGTCTAAAGGTATTTGGTGAAAGGCTGACTTGAGATCTATTGAGCTCAGATACTTCGCTTCTTTAAGCTGATCGAGTATGTGAGTGATATATGGTAGTCGGTATGAGTCGTGCTTTGAAACCTCATTTAGCTTGCGGCTGTCCAGGCAGAACCGGAGAGAACCGTCAGATTTAGGAGCCAAAGTGACGGGACTGTTCCACGGGCTGGTGCTGGGCTCTACCACATCATCACGTAACATTTCGTCAAGCTGTCGATTTAATTCTGCCAACCTTTCTGGTGACATCATATAGTAACGTTGTTTTATTGGGCTGGCGTCGCCAGTGTCTATTTTATGTGTTATTAAATGGGTGCGGCCTAAACTTTTGTTCTCAGCAGCGATCCCTTCAAACTGTCTCACGATGTGCTCCGCCTGCTTTCTTTGGTGCTCGGATAGAGAATCAAAATCGTGCAGCTGTCGCACCTCCGAAACCTGATCAAACCTATTGGTGTCTGAAGTGGTCCTATTGCACATTGATATAATTTCAGGGGCAATATTGAAAGCTCTCCAGAAGTTTATACCCAGTAGTAGGGCCGTAGTAACTCCAGGGATAACGTAAAACTTTACAACCTTGGTGTTGCTTCCTACCGTGACCGGTAAAAGCACATAGCCGGTGACGGGGGAAGACGAACCATTAGCAGTAGTGATTGTATCCAAATCATAAGCTACATGAACCTTAATGTTAACTAGTGTACTTAAAATAACATTATTAATAATTGAGATTTCAGAGCCTGAATCTAGCAGGCCTTTGTAATTAACTTTATTAATGGTTACGGGTAAGAAGGGGCGAGTATCAACGCCGCCGATAACGTGAACCAAGGGTTTGGCCTTCATAGGGAGCCCGAGAGATGTGTTATGCCTTAGGGGGGCAGTACACTTATTTTTATTATTAAAAAAAAAAAATTTTACTATTGGTAAACGTTCTACTGGAAACTGTGGAACGATTACCCCGGTTCACGCCTACGCGTTTTTTGAATTAGTATCACTTGGCAGTTGCCGCTTTGTTGAACACTTGGGGCAGGTTAAGGCAGTGACGTTTTGTTCTCCACATCTATAACAAATCACTATCTTGGGGGCTGTGCACTCCTTAAGTGAATGTCCGTTAATACGGCAACGAACGCAAAACTTAATTAATGTATTTTCTACCGCCGCACATGTTCCAGACTTATTAGGTTTGTAAGCCAGGTCGCGTGCGAGCATTTTTTCGTTTGGCTGCGGTGGTTCGGAAAACATACCTGCCCTATTCTTTGCATGTTCAAGTAGACGACAACATTTCTTTAACTCCGACCAAGTGCTGATCTGCTGCAGTGCCAGCTTTGTGGAATAGAAAGGCCTAACATTATAAGTAACTATAGTTAACTTCTCAGCTTCGGTAATAGGAGATCGTAGTCTCGAAAAATAATTCTGCATTATGCTTAAATAAGTAACAATGCTTTCATCGGGCCCTTGAGTCCGAGAACGGATTTCCTGCCAAAAACGATGGTCGAAGTCGAAAGGTAGGTATTCGTCGAGCATAAAACTCTTTAGTTGAGCCCAGGACGTGACTTCCGTCTTGATGCCTCGGTACCAGAATACTGCCTCCTCTGTAAATAATTCAGCAGCGGATGCCAATAGACTTTGGTCTGATATACCCCGCGACAAACAAAACTCCTGTATACGCTCAATAAATTCGATTACGCAACCCTTGCCATTAAACTTCACACCTAACGAATGTACATTTGAATATCTATCGCAAGTAATCACTGGGCGTGTAATTGTCTCGGCACCTGTAAGTGTGAACTCACCTTTATTTATGGTTGACGGTGTGTGGTCACCCTTATTTATGGTTGATAATGTGGGGTCACCCTTATTTATACTTGATGGTGTATGGTCACCCTTACTACGGTCGTCATGTACCATCAAAAGAGTACTGGCACCAGGTACTTCCTCCTGGCTAGACTTAAATGCTATAAGGAGTTTATCTCCCGAAGCACATACCTGTTGCAATCTGCCATCCAGTGTAGTTTTAAGGTCGGCCAGACTTTCATTTGACGGTTGAACCCTACCTAAGCGATGGAACAAATGGTTACCCAACGCCTTTATGCGGTTTAAGGATTTGAGCATAGGGGGCTTAACAGAGCACAAGGCACCCAACTCTGTAATTTTAGTACTAATAGTATTTAACTCTGCTGTTAAATCCCCCTGGAACTCGACGACTTCATCAGTAGGTAATGTTTTTGCTAACTTTCTAATTTGTGAACGCAGCTTGTCCACTGTAGATTCAGGGACCTCATCACGAATAGAGACTTCATAAATTAGTTCATCTTTATTTAAAAGATGGAATTGGATTGGCCTTTCCTCCATTCTTCAGTAGTACAAAACTAATGTAGGGCAAGTAAGTAAAGTAAATTATAGGTTCAAATACCTAGCGTGACCGACCAACACACAATTTACCGTAGGTATTTCTAAGATACCACCTATTTTGTACACAATTAAATCAACGCACATAAGTAGTACACTTATGTTAAAAGTTATTGTTTACACAGTTATTAATGTACACGAAGAAAAACAAAGTTATGGTATACACAGTTATTGGAATACACAAAAAAACAAGTTATTACAATGATAAGAAGATAAGTAGTACACAATAGTGTCGTGTATAAGGAATATTTGTAAATTGTCAAATAAGACTTGTATATAGTACACCTTTCAAAAGAACAAACAAAAAAAAATTAAAAAGGTAAGTTCAACGTTTGGTCACGGTGACCCACCTCTATGGTTATGTAATTTATTGGTACGTTTTCAAGGAAAACTTAGATTTAATTGTTGAATTACTATTGACAAAAGTCAAGTCTTGATTTGGGTACGTAGTGAGAATAATATAAATTTGTGTACGTGGTACACCTATTTAAAAACAAATTAACACTAATAAATACTATGTATTTGTATCGTTACCGACCAACCTTTCAGTAAGCAATGATTACTGACAGAGAAAATATTCCCACAGACCAACAAACCAGTTCGAGCGCCATGTAATGTTTATTATTTTGGAAGTTGGGTTGTCAATGATAGAAACAAAGTATTCATTTAAGCCACTATATTTTTATTGCCTATATATATACCTTTAAGATAATATAGGGGAACTGAGGGTTCCCTTCGGCAAGGTTTTAATGTACTTTTAGCCTAGGATACAATTTAGGTCTATTCTAGGTGCTAGGTTATTCAGTAATACAGGGTATATGGTTGGTGCGCTTGGTCGGTAACGATAGAGTATCTTTATGAAGATACTGTGGTAATTAAGTGTGACAGTTTAATGGATTTTATAGGATACTTTCCCGGTGAGATACGCCACTCCTGCAAGCCGGCAGACACCGTCTCGGTTCCGGTCTCTGCCCACTCCAGGCAGAAGGAAATAGGTTTTTCCACCCAGGTAGTATGGTGGTACCGTAAGCCTCCTAGAACAGGAGTCAAAGACTTATTCCATGCATCATGGCCACAGTTATTATCTAAGTACGCCGTACATATTATGTGTACATACCTTTCGGAGGCGAATATCCAAGCTTCAACCGATTAAATCCGGCTGACACATGCACATGCGTATCGTGCAGGTCGGTCTCTAGCCAATCCTGGTCAAAATCAGGCAGACTCCTGTTTAGATTTGGTAGGACAAAATCAGACGTGACACGTGTGTCACACAACGTGCACTCGTACCCTGAAATCAACGAGAAATCCCTCTGTAAAATTATACAGCAGACACGCTAACAACGCCAGCGACAGGAAGATTTCGGTTAAAACTCACCAAACGTTGAAATGTTAATATTAATGGTAATAGAAATAACCCGTGCGGATCAGTTCGCTTGTGAGAATGTAAAGATGGCTGTCTCAAAGTCCAATCGCCGACGCGCCGCCCGGCGTCCAATCACAGCTCACCTCACAAGATTTAATATTGCCAATAGATTATCCCAATTTCAACTGGAATTTAAACAGTTGAAATGGAATATCGACAACACCAGTCAGTGGCCTGTTTATTTTTATTAGACGGGAAACGAAATGTCCTTAAAAGTAAAACTATTCCAAACCGGTCCCACACGAATTTATACTATTTATAGATAAAACCTATAAACAGTTGAGTAGTAGAACTGGTGAAAAAGTCGCCACACCATATCCAATGCGGCTCCATCGGGAAACACTGCCCGACGAACCAGACGGCGCCTCGTTTTACGCAGCAAACGTTGAAAACAGCCTATGACTTTATGAACAAAAAATACAACATTACAGTATTAAGACAGAAAAGAATGGGGTTGTTCGTGTATTAAAATCGACTCGACACCACGAATATCACTATATCCCCGATAATGAATATTATTAATATATTTTTATTATACATTAAACAAAACGAATATAACATATTATTGACGTTCGTGAAATTTTTACAACCACACAAAATCAACAATACACATCGTCCTCGGACGAATCACCTGGCGTAGGGCTGAGTCTCAACAGATGGCAGCACGACGCTGCTCTACCGAGCACAACACCCCGCCAGGAACGGAAGTCGTCTACAGACTATTCCGAGCCCCGACATTGAACTGAGGTAGATTCGAACCTTCGGAGCCGTGATGCACGCGTTAAGCGGACAGCATCGATCTCCGCGATCCAAATGGGCTTCGACGTCGCACCTCACGAGGTGAAGCGCGACTAGTAAAGTCACATTGTTTAGAGCCTCCCGACTCTCGGGGCTCCACAGTGAGCATATCCTTGCCGGATTCGGCTAGGCTGGCTTCGGCCTTAGAGGCGTTCAGGCATAATCCCGCGGATGGTAGCTTCGCACCACCGGCCGCTCGGCCGAGTGCATGAACCAAATGTCCGAAACTGCGGTTCCTCTCGTACTGAGCAGTATTACTATCGCAACGACAAGCCATCAGTAGGGTAAAACTAACCTGTCTCACGACGGTCTAAACCCAGCTCACGTTCCCTTTTGATGGGTGAACAATCCAACGCTTGGCGAATTTTGCTTCGCAATGATAGGAAGAGCCGACATCGAAGGATCAAAAAGCAACGTCGCTATGAACGCTTGGCTGCCACAAGCCAGTTATCCCTGTGGTAACTTTTCTGGCACCTCTTGCTAAAAACTCTTTATACTAAAGGATCGATAGGCCGTGCTTTCGCAGTCCCTATGCGTACTGAACATCTGGATCAAGCCAGCTTTTGCCCTTTTGCTCCACGCGAGGTTTCTGTCCTCGCTGAGCTGGCCTTAGGACACCTGCGTTATTCTTTGACAGATGTACCGCCCCAGTCAAACTACCCGCCTGGCAGTGTCCTCGAACCGGATCACGCGGGAGTTGTACGGCGACGAGCGTTGCCGCCACGTCGCCACTCTGCACGCTTGGAACGAAACACCGTGCGCCCGCCGATATAATCGACCGCGCACCGCTTCCGCCCAACCGAGTAAGTAATGAAACAATGAAAGTAGTGGTTTTTCAGCGACGATCGCGCGAACGATCTCCCACTTATGCTACACCTCTCATGTCTCCTTACAATGCCAGACTAGAGTCAAGCTCAACAGGGTCTTCTTTCCCCGCTGATTCTCCCAAGCCCGTTCCCTTGGCTGTGGTTTCGCTAGATAGTAGATAGGGACAAACCCACCTCCACCTCATGGCTTGTTCCAACCTCAGTAGGTTATACAAGCCGAATCGCGAGAGATGCAGACCCCTACTTGCCAGTGGCTCTTTCAGGGAATGCACATTTCTCTCTACATGTTATTTAACTCTTTGTCCTTGTCCCTATGGTCAACCTCTCCCCCTTCTGGGGCGTGACAACACACGTACGCCTCGGATGATTAAGTCCGCCGTGTGCCCACCCTTCGGTGGTACCGCTAGCTTCACATGTTGTTCCTCTATTCCTCTTCTAGGTCTCGTTTTCTTCTTTCTTCACCTCTCTAGTCCACTACGAATCTCATGCCACCTTCGCGCGTATTCTCTGAAACTCCGGAAGTTCTCCTCTGTTCCGACCAGGTCGGGATAGTACACCGGGCCTACCTGAAGCACCGTTATGCTGTCCAGTAGTTTCCTACGCTCCTCCCCGTAGAGGATACATTCCCACAGTGCGTGGTGCAAGTCCTCCACCTCACTCTCCGAACAGTAACACGTCCCCACATCCGCGAGCTTCATACGGTGAAGTCGAGCCCTAAAGCAGCCATGACCGGTGAGCAATTGCGAGGTTTCATAGTCTGGCTCGACCCAAGTGGCCTTAAGCCGAGCCTGCACGTCCGGAAAGTACCGATACAATTCCCTTCCCCTGTCCGATGTGTCCCAACGCTCCTGCCATTTGGCTTGAGCGGACCCAGTTGTTCTGAGTTTGGCACTCCGAAGCTCTTCCTTGGTAGTCGCGGGAATGCGTGCTTCGCCTAGTTCGCCCGCCCGAATTACCTCGAGGTCAGCCGGTAGGACCCCGGCAAGCACTGCCAGTCCATCTGTGCTAGTCGAACGGTACGCCTTTGTCAGAAGGACTAAGGCTGGTCTCTGGGTGCGCAAAAGCGCACTCCGCACAACGTGGAGGGACGCGCGCTCATACCAACATGCCGCAGCATACGTTACCGTGGCCACAAAAGTCCCCTGGTACAGCACCTTAAGGGCCCTGTACCTAATCCCCCATGAGCACGCCGATACTCTCGACATTTTGCCGAAGCAATTAGCCGCCCTGTCCCCTATCGATACTGCATGCTGCGCGAACGATAGACTCGCGTCGACCACCACACCCAGCACCGTGGTCGACGTGACGCTCCTGACAGAATTTCCCCCCATTTTAATCAACGGCGGTCTCTGAAGTTTTCCCCTGATAGTCATAGTTGCAGACTTTGCAGGGGAGACCTCCAGTCTGTTGCGGTTCCCCCAATCCACCACGAGACCCATAATTTCAGAGGCTGTGGCTTCAATCCGCGCTCGCGTTTCGGCTTCTACCAGAATCGTCACATCGTCGGCGTAAGCCACTGTGCTAACTCCCCCCGGGTATGGTAGTCGAAGCAGGTCGTCCATAAGCACGTTCCAAAGCGTGGGTCCCAACACCGATCCCTGCGGGCAACCCATCGTCGCTGCCTTCCACAACACCCGGTCCCCCACGAACATGCCCGTCCGGCGACCCACGAAGTAGTCCACAAGCATCCTAAAGATGTTTTGGGGACAGCCTCCTCGTTTCACATTGAGAAGGATCATGGGCCACCACGCATTGTCGAAGGCTCCAGAGATATCCAAAAATATAGCCTGGACGTACTTTGCCGAGCTTCCTTTCGCGACGCTGAGCATGGCGTTCAGTGCCGAGACTGTTGACCGACCTCGAGTGAATCCGTGCTGGCGATCTGATAAGCCCTTGGTTATTTGCGGGGCACATTTGATGATGATTCGTTCCAAAATTTTACCAAGAATCGACAGCAGAGTGACGGGTCGGTAGGCTTTTGGGTCGTCAAGCTGCCTGCCGTTCCCTTTCGGGAGGACAACCAGCCTGCCATCCTTCCATACCTTAGGAAAAACACCCTCTTGAACACATCGCCTATACATCTCAATGAACTCCACCGGCGCGGCTGCATAACTGTGTTGTACGATGCGAGCACTAAGCCCATCGGGACCCGGTGCTGTGTTGGGGAGACCCCCGACTATCCTCTCAATTGTATCCCCCGTTGGAGGAGAGGCATCCTCTCCTGAAGGTATTGCTGAGCTCATTGTGCGCACAAGCCTATGTTAGTCCGTGTCCCTGGAAGGGTCGTCATCCGGGCACAGAGTACACATAAGACCGTGCATGGCCTCGTCAACACTTCCAGCATGTCCTTGGGCGTAAACAATTCCATTAATTACGTTACTGGGAGGTCTGTGCCTGCCACTCGCTATTCTGTATGCATGGCCCCAGGGGTCCATGTTTCCAGAATCAGCGATCTTTCTGAAGTGCAAAAGTTGCGTCTCCTCCATGGCTTTCCTATACCTACGCCTATGCTCGTGGAACCGTCCTTTCGCGACTTCCTCTGCAGGCCCGTTGGCCTTTCGAGCAGACTGCCAAGCCCTCCGGAGGGCATTGTTCGCCTGGCGCAACCGATCCAATTCCGGTGACCACCACGGGTGGCCCCTCTGTCCTGCCCTGACCACCCCAAGAGTCTGCTTTGCGGTGCTCCCTACCATCTTGGTGTACTGAGCACAGACTTCTGAGGCAGGACGATTCCACCTTATCCCCCCAACGATTCCCCTTAAGCGTGCTTCAAATACGCCCCAGTCTACACCACGATCACGAAGTCTGGTCGGAACCGGCTCCGTCACGGCGCCTGTAGCGGACCTGCTTGCCACGCTAAATATTATTAGACGGTGGTCGCTCTCTATTATACTTTCCATCACTCTCCACCCTGTCACCAGGGTGCCTCCTGATGTTATTGTGAGGTCGATGTTGGACTTCCCATTCTCTGTCGAGAAGGTCTCCGGTTCACCTTCCTGGTTTTCGATCCGAAGACCTCGGGCCAGGATAAACGCCTCCATTGACTGACGTCGGTGCGTGACGTCCGGCCCGCGCCCTGTGTACTGCTGCGGATCGCAGTACCACATCGGAGAGTGAGCGTTCGAGTCTACCCCAATAACCACCCTTTTCCCTCTCAAGGAGTCTAGTACTTTCCCCAGATGTTCGAGGTGTGTGTCGATGTCGTGGCAGTATTGGAAGTATGCCGATATAAAGTATGTCCCCTCGTTAGTGTTTCCTACGTGACACACCATGCAGTGAGCTGTGCAGAGGTGGTGTAAAATGACGCAAGGGAGATCCCTGCGCCCTATGTACACCCCTGCCAGCGCATCAGCGCCACTGCACAAAATCGCACTTGTGCTGTCCCCACTGTGTAATTCTTGTGCCAGAACTATGTCTAGTCCCAGTTCCTGGGCGATTATGGGTAGCTCGTTCGTGGCAAGCCTTGCCCCCGCCAGATTAATCTGGCCGACTGTAATTTGTTTTGATTTGTGTGAAGCCATTATTAGTAATTGGTAGTCTCTATCATCCTCTTTTCTGCTGATAAACGTGCCGGGCACTCCCTGGCCCCCGTTATGTGGCTTTCAGCCCCTTTTTGGCCAAATCTGTGGCATGTGGCGCACCTGGCCTCAGCCGTCTTGCAATCGGCTGCTGAGTGCTCGCATGAGCCGCACCTGCTGCACGTCTTGTTATCCTGGCGACATCGTCGCTCACTATGCCCATACATGCAGCATTTGCTACAAATGGCCGCTGTGGTGAAGTCCTCCACCCGGCACACCTCCCAACCTACATACAGTCGACCTTTTTCCATTAGCGCTCTTCTTAGTTCAGGAGAGCAGGCTACCACCACTGCAGAGTACTCAGAATGCATGCGGCTCTTCCGAAAAGCCAGGCGGCTCTGCGCTACCATTGCCTTTAATGTCCATTTTGGGTCGTCGCCGAAATTCTGCTCATGGATGTTCCTTAGGACCTCTCCCCATTCGGGGTCCTTTCCCTCCAGGTCCCTTATGATCACTAGTGGTGATCTTCTCTTCACATCACTGGCCTTCAACGTGTCAGGCAGAGCCGCCTTCAACTTTTCCAAGTCTGCACTGTTGCTTGTCTGCAGGACTATCCCTGCGTTCCCCACTCTCCTGACCCTGCTCACCTGAATGCCCAGTTTGGCGGGGGCTATAGAGGACTTAATGAGCGTCCTCGTCTCCTCCGACGTCCTGAGGAACGACCCCTCTCTAGGGTACACTGCAACAACCGGCCCAGTAGATCGGGATTTTAACTTGTCCGCATACGAGCTTCCCTGGTGATTGGTCGTGGTTGCTGTTCCCGCCACCGTGGCAGCACTCGCAGATGCCTCCAGCTTGGCCTCCGCCACTGCGGCCCTACACTCCGCCTCCGCCAATCTCGATATAAGGGTTGTCACCACTGAACCCGCTGCCGCCACATGCTGGCCAATTATGGCGATTTCCTCCTTATTGAGTTTGGAGTATTTACTGTGGATAGTCTCCATTATGCCCATTGTAGCCGATGTAGCGAGTCCAGCAAGCTCCTGGATCCCGGCTGTTAGTAATGATCTAGTTGTAGATCTAGGTGATCCAGGTGCCGGAGGAGTAGGAGCTCTCTCCGGCTCCGTAGGCTCGGGCGCCGTCGTCAGTAGGCCAGCGATCGGAAACACGGTCTTTTTGCTACAGATTCTTCTACGAATCGCCTCCTGGACCTCCTCAGGTGATGTTAGCGGGTGCTTACCCGCGGAGTCCTGATACTCCATCGCTTGTACCGATGACCTGCTCAGTCCGCAGTCGGGTGGTGTTCTCAGGAGCGACGCACGCGGGTTGAAACCGGCCTCTCGAGACATCGCCTCGAGCTCCTCCAGTTCCCGCTCTCTCGCTTCCATGGCCTCTGCCAGGACTCTGGCGTATTGTTCCTGCTGGTCACTCATTTTATTATGAAGTATTATCTAAAAAAAAAAAAAAAAAGGGGGGGGGAATTGGAATCCCCAGTGGAGGGGGCTGGTCCTAGCCCCAGGTGAAAGCTGAGCACTTCCCCTTCAAAATGAGGTGCCACACACTCCAACCAAAAAAAAAAAAAAAAAAGGGGGAGGGGGTTTCACCCCCAGGGGGGGGGGGAACCAGTGGTACCAAATAATCCGGAAGGTCTTTCCCTACAGAATGAGGGGTCGCACCCTTTTGGTCCAGGGGGGGGGGTCGTTATACCCCAGGGGGGGGGGCGCCAGTACTCCCTGTCGATGGAGAATAGTTTCCCTACAAAAAGAGGAGTCACATCAACAAAATAATAACAAAAAGGGGGGGATGGTTCTCCCAGGGGGGGGATCCAGGTGGACCAGGTAGTTGGACTGGTCTTCTCCTTCACAACAAGGGGTCGCAGCCCTATTTAGTCCAAGGGGGTGGGGGGGGGGTCAATGAGACCCCAGCGATACAAGTAATTTATATAGGGGCCGCACTTACTGAAGCCGACGGGGATGAGGGTATCCCGTATCCCAAAGTGTCACTGTCACAAAACACTTAGGTGTCACTATCACAGACACTAAGGTGTCACAATCACAAACGTCACTGTCGCACAATATAACGTCACTGTCGCACAAGTGTCACTATCACCACTATCACCAGAAGAGCGGCGGCGTACCAGAATCACTACGTGCACTTCACACCCGTACACCACCGCGCGCCGTGTGTGACGGACGCTAACGGGGTGAGCTCACAATTTATATATAATATATAGAGTCATAAAAACAAGAGATTGTTATTACACAACTCTCATTGTCGAACGTTCATAAAATCGAGACGCGTTCACATAATATATATGAAAATGTTAACTTTTAACACTAACGTATTTCAAAATCGATTTCGCCCGGAATCTATAGAGTCAAAACTCGCACTACAATTTATAATTGTATACTTTTAAAGGATCGTTTATAAAGCAACGGACACGAACGTGAGTTACGATCCGTCGATCCACACAGTTTAATAATATAAAAAAATATAAAAAGTGTATGTGTCAGCTGCGATGCACGACTGGAATTTACTCCTTAAGTACGAGGTAGTAGTACTTTCTAATTTGGTATGGTTAGATAAACATACCAAATTAGAAAGTTGCGCAGCACTAAAGGTGCGCGCGCGCGGCTAGCGCACCAAAAACGTGACACGATTTTCGTTACGTGTTAGTAGGTTTTTACCCCTCGGATTTTTCTCATACCGGGCGCGCGCCTTATATATGAAAATCGATCCTTAAGGAGTAAACTCCAAAAAAAACGTTATACAACATGTGATACATAATATACACACGATTATGATTATTATTGAAGTGTCCTTTTTTTCTTCACTTTGGTGGTGTAAAAAACAACAAATATTACTACTACTACTACTACTACTATACTACTACTACTACTAAAACACACTACTACCACATCATCATCATTTGTAACCAAATTTTAACTCTGAACTCAAGAAACAAATGACGATCTCGTCGCAATTTGTAAAATTCGTTCTTCGTCGTCGTTTGGCACGTATATGTGACTGACAAAAGTGTATCACATCAGTGATATTTTTTTTTTTTTTGTTTTTTATAATTTTTTTTATTATACAATAGGTAGGTTGTGGCGGCCTTGGTGATGATGATGATGATGATGACGGTTCGATCATCATAATCATCATCTATGATGGCAGACGGTGGTTGCGCGCGTCGGCGGTGTCGTTCGTTCGTTCGTTCGTGTATTATTAATTGATAACAATTAAACTGTATAGGGTAGTTTAGGTCGGTTTTGATAGATCAAGACAGAGCTGTTTATTGTACCCATATTTCTTTGGTCACATTGATGGTGAGGCCATCTTTTATTATAAATGATACCAAACTCGAATAAAATACTAGGACTACAGAATTACACATATAAACACTCGCGAAATCTCATTCGAATCTCGATCCGTTTAGTTTATTTTTAAATGTGTCAAAAAATGTAATAAATATGTGTCAAGTGTTAATAAAGAGAATAATAAGAATTAGAAGCTCTGGATAGGAAAGTACGTTGTCTATTGACTTCATGTCGAATGCACCACCCACGCTAGTCAGTAGGTAATGAGGTTGTATATACCACGGAAATGTATAGCCAGGATAATCTACCAGCAACTTGCTCTAAAGTATAATCTTGTCGACGTGGAGGTAGGTACCTTATTACAAGTATGTATTAGCAGGTCAAGAGAACAAAGTATGTTTGTTACAAAAAACCTTGTATGGACTTAAACAAGCTCCACGTGCCTGGATGAAACTTTATCATCTTTTGGTAGGGTACACTGCAACAACCGGCCCAGTAGATCGGGATTTTAACTTGTCCGCATACGAGCTTCCCTGGTGATTGGTCGTGGTTGCTGTTCCCGCCACCGTGGCAGCACTCGCAGATGCCTCCAGCTTGGCCTCCGCCACTGCGGCCCTACACTCCGCCTCCGCCAATCTCGATATAAGGGTTGTCACCACTGAACCCGCTGCCGCCACATGCTGGCCAATTATGGCGATTTCCTCCTTATTGAGTTTGGAGTATTTACTGTGGATAGTCTCCATTATGCCCTAAAGTATAATCTTGTCGACGTGGAGGTAGGTACCTTATTACAAGTATGTATTAGCAGGTCAAGAGAACAAAGTATGTTTGTTACAAAAAACCTTGTATGGACTTAAACAAGCTCCACGTGCCTGGATGAAACTTTATCATCTTTTGGTTTCGTAAAAACTCCATCTGAACCATGTGTGTTTACCAAACTTTTTGGAAATGAGTTGCAGTATTTGTCGATGACATAATTTTATTTTACAGTAATGACAAGACGTTTGACATCGTCAAAAATGATTTGCCAAAATATTTTTCATTAAAAGATTTGGGAAATCTAAGGAAATCTAAGAAATCTTGGCTTAAATATCACCAAGGAAAATTATGAAAACAGAACACAGCGTATTTTTAATACAATAATAATACACTTACATACCTATTTACAGGTAGGCAGCCCTTTCTAGTATACACTTAGAGGCACAGGGCCTATTAAAGTTTCTTACATGTTTATTTGTTTTTTTTTCAATCCTACTTTTACACAACGTCCGATGTCATCTAGCCCAAACTAAGCTATACATAAAGTTTGTGCTTTCTTTTCTTTTAATCCCGCGGCCCACGGCCGCGGCCGCTCTAACGTCCGTTGCCGGGCGTCTCTGGTTCACACGCCGAAGGTATTTCCAGTGGCGCCCGGCGGACTTTGACCACCTCTGTGGTCTCTGCGGGGGTTTGGTCGGGATGAGAATCCCGCGTCGTTGGGATAAGTTTGTGCTATGGGAACAAACATTTGTGGATCACATAAATATTTGAATCGACCCGGGAATCGAACCCGAATCTCCGGAGTCGAAAGCTGATCCACTACCGACCACGCTATCGAAGCAGTTTAATTGCACTTATTAGTTGCATATTCCAATTAATTTATTTTATTGAATGGAGTCAGGCGTTACCTGGCATTATCAAGACTGTCTCAAAGAGACAGTCAAAGAGGCTGTCTCTTTGAGACAATGATAATGCCTCGTGAATAGGTGAAACATATGTCGACGTTTAACATGTCTTCTAGTTAGCGAAATTATTGCAATTATCTAAACGTTTATGTTGTTATTCAATCGTTATTTTGGATTAAGAGGTATTGTTTTGCTGGAGTAGTATTGGGAATAATTCAGATTATTGTTTCAAATGATTGTTTGTGGTACTTGACTGTGTGATATTTTGAAATGTATCTAGTAATGTTGCTGCACTGTCGCATTGGATTTTTTCTGTAATGACTGTTGCATGTAACAAAATAAATAAATAAATAACTTCAACATCAAATTTTCCATTGTTTTAATTTATTTTAATAAAAGCAAGTATTAAAAAAAAAGTAATTACTTAATATTTTTAATTGTTGTAAGAAACAATTCCTCACCCCAAGCGAGGTGAGAAGAAAATCACGAGTTGGGGGCCCTCGGGATATTTAAATATTGAAATCGCATCAAATAAAAATAATGTTGTGAAGACGAATTATCGTTTTAACGATGCTAAGAAACCTAGGCGGCGCGCCGCTACGTTCTTTGTCTCCTCCTGATGATATAAGGCGGCGGCGTGGGAACTATTTCATCATTAGTTGGAGGACGTCTAACTGGTTCATCATTACCAGAACGGGCTCCTACATGCAGGCATGGCATACTTGACGTACTTGAACTGTATGGTATTTGTTTACCTACACAAGTAACAAAGTAAAAAAATCCACGACTCTTAAAAGTAATTTGTACAGGATAAAAGGAAGTAGTCTGTCTCCCGCGTCGCGGAATAGTAATTCCGTGGTCACCGAAACACCTATATAAGAAAATGCACCAATCAAACCCGAATCCATAACTGAATACTGAATTAAAAACGGACTTGTAGTTTTGGAGAAAAATGGCAACATTGATTTGCACAAACATCCTCTTACCACAAACGCATAAACCGTCTTCGTTTCGTTTTGAGTAAAAATAGTAGGTACTTATTAAATTATTTTGAATGTCGCTTCGCTTTCCATGGTTTTGGGACAGATCTTAAAATTTACTTCTTAAGTAAATACAAGCGATGAGATGAAGTGCAACATCATGCCTAGCTAAAAAGAAGCTGAATTATTCAAATATATATATTTTAATGTTTTTTTTTGTTTTTTTTTTAATTTCAACAAAATGGGTTGATTTGCCATATAACCAATAAAGCGGCAACACCAAACTAGGACAAAAAAAATTATAAATGACACATATTACATGTCAATGTCAATGTCAAAAAACTAAAAACAAATCCTTAAAAAATTTAAAAATTGTTTTGTTGTTGAACTCAGTTGAACTGAAATGAACTGTGGTTGAGTGTTGAGTGGTTGTTTGTCCTGGTTGTTGAAGTTGAATTTGTTATTGTGTATTGTTTTGTAATTCTTCTGAGTGGTCCGTGTGTTTTCTTACTGTGCCCCTTCATTTTTATTTTAAAACGAAGATACTTAATCAAAGAAAATGGATGATTGTTCAGAAATAGTCAGAAATACATGTTGTACTTGTCTTAGCAGAGACCGCAAATTATCCCAACTGTGTAGAGTATATGATGGAGTAAACAATCTGTATATGCTGTTGTCTCACGACTCAGAGGCATATAGAGTAAATAATTTGCTTATTTTTATATTTTGAACACGTCCCTAAGGGTATACAGAGGCGTTTATTTTGCCCACATTACATGTAATATGGGGGTCAGCCTATTGCAGTTTCCAGGCACTTTGAATACCTACCTATCTCTGCCAGAGACTCGTCCGTCCGTCAGTCAGCAGGTGCACTGCTTGCACGTGAGTATGATTTGGGGCACGAAGATGTTGAAAGGGCCTCTTAGTGCCTAAATATTTTAAAGACGAAAATGTATTTGTTTGCTAGTAGGTAAACTTTCAAACTACTAAAGCTATGCAGAGATTTTTCTCAATTATAATATAACTAGTAGACGTGGTTTCGCTCGTTTGATAAATTATTTACACAAAAACATTCCTCAAAAACCACTATCCATTGGTGGTGGGTTTAAAGATGTAAACATACATAGGGAAGCGACTTTGTTTTATAGTAGGTTATGATTAAGCAAATGGTATCTAAGACATCTGAACACCCTTACTAAATACAAATATTTTTATATCATATTTACAGGAAGGTTTCTTTAAGGAGAGTGCAAGTTTATTTATATGCTGGGAATGCAGAGCCACAATGTGCAGACTAACTCGGTTCAGAGAACAAGCCTGCATTGCACAGAGGCAGCTAACTTGCATTGCAGACGGAGAGACAGGGGTTAGTACTAGTCGAGAGGTGGATTAATATTCCTAGTCACAGTTGTAAATATATGTGTTAAGAACGTCAATATACAACCACAGATTCTGCATGTCTTATGTATACCACATCCATCGGGAATTTTATGTAAAACTATTATTTGCTTGGGAAATAACCTACCACACCTAACATACCTAATGTTCCGTATTTCTTAGTATAGAACGGGGCATCTGTACTATACTATTATCTATGGGTACTATTATCAGTTATCTAGATCCCATAGCACAAGCTTATAATTTGGTACTGGAGTCTTCCTATGTGAAAAACACTAAGTGTAGATGATGTTGTGTGAGAATGTCAATGTTTATTTATTTATTTATTTGGGTTGGCAGTCGCTATATGATAAATATTGAAGTTCAACTGCATCGCAGTTAGACAGGAAGGTTGACCCAACTAGGTTGGGAAAAGGCTCGGTGGTTGATGATAATTTATTTATTTAATTTCAGATGAAAACTCTAAAGTGTCTGTCTCAGCTATCAAGATGTATCCCTCCTTGTGTATCGATTATATCAAAAATGTCTATGGATGATTCGGTCAATTTTATAGACTGTGATCTGAACATAGACATTAAATCGGAAAGTGACGAAGACATACCTCCCTCTGAAACGAACATTAAAGACGAAGAGGCACACGTTATAAATAATGAAGTAAAAAAAGAATGCAAAGTTAAAAAAGAAGAATTATGTAACTCAACTGCCAGAATGACCTGCCAGGAGATAGTGGAGGTTAGAATGTCTAAGAGAATCTTTTTTTTTTTTTGTATTTATTTGGGTAAACAAACAACATCACAATTTTTTTTTTTTTTTTTTTTTAATTTTTTATTTTTTTTATTTTTATATTTGGTTCGCCAAATTGACGCCGCCCGCCTGGTGGTAAGTCGTGACGACGTCTAGCGATTGTGGGCCACTCTCACAGCACACATTACTATTGAGAGTGGCCCTCAACTTGACGACCTACTGATGTGCCTCTTCACGCTCCGCTTAAAGAACCCAGGATTATATGTAGGAGGAAACACGTGCACAGGCAGGGCGTTCCAGGCCACTATCGTTCGGCAGAGAAACGAACGTTTAAAACGTTCGGTTCTCGCGAACATGCTATCCACTGTGTGGGGGTGGCATCTCTGCCCGGCACGAGTCGTTCGGGATCGGAAGGAAGAGGGTGGGATCAGATTGAAGAGCTCTTCAGAACACTCGCCGTGGTAAATACGGTAGAATGCGGCCAAGGAAGCTATTGTTCGGCGCTGAGCTAGCGGCTCAAGGCTTCCCGTTACCTCCGGACAACCAATAATACGGATAGCCCGTCGCTGCATAGCGTCGAGAGCGTCCAGCAGATACTTCGCGGAGCCGTCCCAGAGGTGAGAGCAGTATTCGACGCAGGGTCTAATCTGCGTCTTGTACAGCAGACACCTCTACCACCACCTTTTACAAAACAATCTTACTTCCAAGCAATTTTATATAAACCTATAATAAGAATACTCGTAACTCGTACCATGACCTTATATAAACAAAACGGATTTATTCCTGCTAGAGGCTAGAAAAGAACGAATGATTTGTAATTTTGTCTATTCTTTTGCAATAATAGAATGTGAGACAGAGCTATGTAGTTAACATAGCGATGTCCTTTGCAAACGTTTGGTCGGAAACCCTATTTTATGGAAAGTCTTCAAGCAAAATCGTTTTTGTAATAACTTGTTATATGTATTTACCTAAAAAAAAAGTACCAGCATTAACAATACAATAATAAACATTTAAAAATGTTAGCTGAAAATATAAGAAAATCCAAAACTAATACGTTACGACTGCTGATAATGGACATCCATGATGTGATTCGGAACGTTTTCTTAGCTGTCATGTCATGTTGATGGATAATAAAGTCAGTGCCACGGAATTTGAATTTTCGTTTATGTGTGAAAAATCTTTTGTAGTTTTATTACAGTAATACACTTTGATATTCAAATATCAAATATAACAAAAAATAGAAAATATACTTTAACATGGCCTCAGGGTAAGTTTGTACAAATACATTTTAAAATCAAAAATTTGCTGACTGGCTGACGGAATTTGAATTTTCGTTTTTGTGTGAAAAATCTTTTGTAGTTTTATTACACTAATACAATTTGATATTCAAATATCAAATATAATAAAAATAGAAAATATACTTTAAGAGTCCGTATGCAGAATCGAAACGGGCGGAATTAGGTATTTGAAACATTTTGTGCGTGAGTCCGGAGTTACCGATGGTGGTCAGCCAGTAGGTACGGCGATTACATGGTTTTGATCTTTTTTTTTCATTTTATAATAATAGTGTCTTGTGTGGGGGAGGTGAAAAGAGGGCTAGGAGGGGGGGTGTTTTTTCTCTCTCCTTAAATTCAAGAAAAGACCCTCTATACTCGTATGATCCCGTAATCAAAACTCCTCTACCTTTCCTCTGTCGTTGCACTCTTAAAGGGGGGGCGAGGGCTAATTTTTTTTCCTAATCAAAATCATTTGACCTCCTCTATACAAAGGGGCTCTACCAACATATTTAGGGCCCCAGCGAACTCATCTGCTAGTGGCGCACCTGCTGATCAACGGACGAGGCTCGTTAATTTACGGTACCTATGAAGTGGCTTCGGTCCCTACGTGGGTACCGGGTGTTGGTCCGGGGGGTGCCACCGTGCAACTGTGCTAAAGCCCCACAAGTAACCCAGCCCAGGCTGGTTGCGTAAGGGGTTCAACAGCTGCACCGCCGGGCCCGGGGCCATGTATGGTGCAGCAGGCATGGGACCAGTGGGGGCAAAGCGGAGTTTAGTGTGGGTGGTGTAGGTCGATTCGCCGGCCAGGGAGACCCTTAGCAACGGCGTTGCCGCGGCCGCCCGCAACACAGTCATGGGGCCCGCCTGGGACCAACCACACCAGGAGGCTGCCCCACATGTTCTCGCGAATAATCCTGATGTGGGATCGCCGCTCCGGGTGGTAACTGGTGTGGGATAGCGGCGGCCTTGCACCAGGGGGGTTTGGTAGCCCTTCCGCCCGCGGGTCAGCTCCAACCTAACCACACGGTTCCAGACGAAGCTAGCCCCTGCGCTTTGTCACTTATTACTGCTGTACCAAATGTCGCCCTGTCTTCACGATTCTTCTTCAAATTTATAATGGCAGTGCAACAGAAATAAGTAAACGTTCCACAGCGGCCCCAGGAAACCCCACAGCTTCACTTTTCGAGGTGGAGTTCACCAACATCCGTGGACTCCATGCGAACCTCGATGCCGTCCACCATACCTTGAGACGGCTCGGGCCGCTGTGACGTTCCTCACGGAGACACAAATACGCCGCCCTGACAACACGCCTTACCTGTGTTGCCCCGGTTATGTATATATGTATCGAGGAACAATACCGGGGTGCCGCAGGGGTCCCTGCTGTCACCAACTCTTTTCCTTCTGCAAATCAATGATATGCTATCCCTCGGGAACATTCATTGTTATGCAGATGACAGCACATTGCAGGCGTGTGCATTTACAGCGAAGAAATCCCCTTTCATGCATTATTACCAATGAAGGGCAACCTTGAGATCCTTGACATAGACGTTCGTCAAGAGCTCAATAATAAAAACTACATCGAAAGATGTATAGGGCTAGCTTCGTGGAAACTAGGAATACTGAATAAGGTAAAGCGATTCTTTACACTGCATCAGAGGTGTCTGCTGTACAAGACGCAGATTGGACCTTGCGTCGAATACTGCTCTCACTTCTGGGACGGCTCCGCGAAGTATTTGCTGGACGCTCTCGACGCTATGCAGCGTCGAGCTATCCGTATTATAGATTGTCCGGAGGTAACGGGAAGCTTTGAGCCGCTAGCTCAGCGCCGAACAATAGCTTCCTTGGCCGCATTCTACCGTATTTACCACGGCGAGCATTCTGAAGAGCTCTTCAATCTGATCCCATCTTCCTTCCGATCCCGAACAACGCGTGCCGGGCAGAGATGCCACTCCCACACAGTAGGTACATGTTCGCGAGAACCGAACGTTTTAAACGTTCGTTTCTGTGCCGAACGATACTGGCCTGGAACGCCCTGCCTGTGCACGTGTTTCCTCCCACATATAATCCTGGGTTCAGTAGGTCGTCAAGTTGAGGGCCACTCTCTATAGTATAGTGTGCTGTGAGTGACCCACAATCGCTTGACGTCGTCACGACTTACTACCAGGCGGGTGGCGTCAAATTGGCGAACCCAATACAAAAAAAATAAAATAAAAAACTACTTCTATAAAATTATTACTCAGTTTGACTCTACTCGGGAGCCCCCCTTGGGGGACTGGAGGGCAAATCTCAAAAACTCGGAATTTTCCCTAGGTCCCCGAACCCCCTTTACATTTCTGCAAAAAAAAAACATAGGTACCTTCCCCTCCACCATCAAGGAGAACAATAAAATTGTGTCAGTGAGTGAGTGAGTAATCCAGCTTTATAAAATATAACAGCTTTTTTAACAAAAACAATGATAAATACATTCTACATAATCACTTGTTGTATTTAAAAAGAAGCCTAATCATCCCAAAATAATAACTAATATTACCAAAGTATCAAAATCTCACGCCACGCTATATTCGTCTGTAGACGGCGTCGAATTTTGGCGCGCAGAGCGACACGTCCTCTCCCTGTAAGCGCTTGGCGCGGACTGCTTACTTGAGGCATGCGTCGAGTATTATAAAGCGAAATTTAGGTGTTTTTAAAAGATTATTTACAGCCTATTTTTTATTATTTAGCTTTCTTTTTTTTTGGAAATGGATTGATTTTGAACCAAGGTTTATTTATGTTGTTTTAATTTTATGAACGAGAGTTTTATGTAGCCGAAATAAGAACCAATTCATTGCCCATTTTCTCTAAAATTTGACTAACTTAAATATTTGTTTACTCAATTTTTTTTTATGAAAGTGATAAAACGTAATCCATACATTTGATAGATGACTTATACAAGAATACACTGTATTTTTGTAATACTTTTTAGACGTCAAAACGATTAGTGAATTTGTGATATTCTAGACCTCTTCCAGCAAGAGATACGAAAAACTACCGATTGTTTTAGGTCGATTAATCAAAATTTAATGACAAAAATAAGAAAGTAGCTCACTTATTAGATCATTATTGAAATGATATTTCATGTTGTGCATTAAAACTTATAAAAATACAGTATTTTCAGTGTAAAAACACGTCTGTAAAATCAGCGAAAACGGTAAAATTTAATAGGAGGACTCTTAACATGGCCTCAGGGTAACTTTGTACAAATACATTTTAAAATCAAAAATTTGCTGACTTGATACAAAGTTAGTTGGAAGTAATGATTGTTTTAAATTTTTACATTTGCAGCCGAAGAGTAAATAAGGTATCGCATCGGCAGTTGGAAATTCTATGGGAGTTTTTAACCTCCAATAGGGAGATCGCGTGTGCCTATAATCGGTCGCTCCAAGCCAAGGAACAGTCTAAAAGAAAATGGAGAGAGATTGCCGACATTTTAATAGTGACGGCGGTGGCTGCCATAAAGATTAGTGGTGGTTTAAGGTAAAATCTACATATTTATATACTACTAGCAATACTCACAGATGCAGGCTGAGGCATCTGTGAGACATGCCGATGCCTCTGAAAGGCAAGCCGAGGCTTGTATGAGAATGGCTGAAGCTGTGGGGCAGGCAGTCGAGCAATTAACTGCATTAAACCATACTGCATCAAGGATCGAAATGTCAGTACTTAGGTTTGCCCCCTATAACGTGGGACCAACAAAATAACTGGCAAAGTGTGGATGTTTAATGCATCTCTGCCTACTCCTATAGGCGTGATATGTCTGTCAGTCTGTCTTGGAGATCCAACCTGAGGAGCATATTACATACATCAATACATATAATAAAATTGTAAATGGTCGATGTCTGTACATCGAAGATATAATAGAGAAACTGTTGTGGGAGGCTTTATGAACGCAATAGTACCCAAAACAACGGTTTTTAGAATTTTTGTCTGTTTGTCTGTGTGTCTGTTTGTCTGAATGTTTGAACACGCTAATCTCAGAAACGGCTTAACCGATTTGAATGCGGTTTTTAGTAATGCGTTGTGGTTTATTCAACTTAACATTTAAGGTGTTTTATTTCAATCGGTTCATAAATAAAAAAGTTATGTCGATCTGTACCACGCAGGCGGAGCTGCGGGCAACAGCTGTACATAATAAATCAGTAACTGGTGATCAAGAAAACTATAACACGCAGGCGGAGCTGCAGGCAATAGCTAGTTTAAATATAAGTTTACAATGTTAGTAGTGTTAGATTGCCCTAGATGAAACTATTACCTATATAATAACATTACAAGGAATTTTAATTTTAAGACTTAATACCAGCAACATTTATATTTCTAAAACTTGTTCCAGGAGGTTAAATGTCGGCTATTCCACATCTGCTGCGCCAGAGAGTTAAGACTAGTTAAAATGCTGTACAAAGTTGTTAGTGTAAGTGTAGGCCTTAAAATGAAACTATTACTATAAAATTAAAAAGAACTTTATTGACAGGGCTTGAATACCAGCATCATTTATAGTTCTAAACCTATTGTTTCAGGAGGTTAAATGTCGCCTTTCCCAGAGCCGCTGCACAAGAGAGTTCCTTGTAGTTACACCATGCTGCAGAGTGGTGTTGGTAGTATGCGAATGTTCGCTTAAGTTCTCTTGGGGCTGTAATTGGACTTCTCGAACCATATCTTCATTAGTTAATTGTTGAAGCCCAATTGTGCGCTCAATAATGTTTCTGGTGTGGACATGCAAGTTGGTATAGTGTGCTTCAGGTGAACCAGGTGCCGCATCCAGTATAGGTGTCATCATGAACTTAACGGATAACCAGTCTCCTAGTGATAAAAAAAAAATATTATTAGAATTTTTAGTAATTGTTTTAACAAAGTGGAAAGCAAGTTAATACTCATATATAAATGAATGTACCAAGAAGCCAAATTTCTTCCATCTCGCTAAGAGCTTCCAAATGCGCTCTTAAAGGATGTGTGTTCCATATAAAAGAGTCATGATTAGCACCACCATAACTTGCATCAATACTTAAAATCTGCATATCCATATCACAAATCTGAAAAGAAATATAATGAATGTTATGTAAGAAATGTGTACAATATCTATTTAGTTTAAGAACATTGTATTTAATTTGTGTCTAGATCAAAATAAGGTAATACCTATTAGTTAGTAAATAATAAAAAATATTCATATGGTTAAAATTTACTCTACTTTACTCTCCACCAGTTTTGTATTAAAAATCATCCACTCACCAACTGAACATTCAAGGAATGGTAATGTTTGCGACAGAAGTAACGCTCCTCGTGTTGTACTGGGCGTACTATTGCTATTTGGGAACAATCAATACCACCCAAAATCCCGAGGAATACCAAACTTATTGTAAAAACTGAAACAGTTCAAATGTAAAAATAATCTTAATCCTATACTATACCAATATCACTAATGTGAAAGTTTTTCAGACAGACATAGGTGTTACATTACAAAGATGTTGGCACAGGTGCATTACGCTTACTTACTTGCTAGTAATTTTTACAAGCATATTGCCAGGTACTATATAAAGTCTATAACCACTCTGTAAATCAAACCAAATTCCAGCAGCCAGGAATTATGTTACATACCTCTAAATAGAATCTCAGTCAGCAAAGTCAGTCTGAGAAATGTTTGTAAAAGTTTGTAAAGATGCATGTTTGTTAACCAACATACATACATAAAATCACGCCTGTTTCCTCAAAGGGGTAGGCAGAGGCATGTGACACACTAATCACTAGTAACTTTTCTTGGTCCTATGTGGCGAGTCTATTGCTGCTTATCACTAGCATTAATATTTGTCAGAGCCTTGTCACTTGCAAGTGAGGCTGACATGGTCCCTAAGGATTCTTTTTTAATAATCAATAGTAAAATAATCCACAAGTACATACCCAGCTTTTATAGTGTTCCGTTCTTGATCATTTACTGGGAATTTGATGTACTTCTGTCGCATCTGTGATGAGTTGAGGCATTCAGTAACCTGTGCTATAGCAGAGGACACAGTCTGCTGAGCTACAAAATGACCCTCGTTGTTGGCTATAGGGCGTTGGTAAGAGCCCGTTGCATAAAATGCTAATGCTATAAACACCTAAAACATTATTGTGTTATAATTCTTACATTATCAACCACTGAGCTTTTTCTCAACCCAGTTGGGGTCGGTAATTTCAGTCTAACTGCGATGACCGGCCTGGCTAAATGTTGCTTAACCTTTGCAATGTGTCAAGTTTTCCTAGTTGGTTACCACTTGGCCATGATAGGCCCCAAGTTTTGAACCAAGTTATAATTATTACATATTGTTATATAGACTTAGATGTATAGGTACCTATCTTTACAGTGGTTTATTAACATTATAATATATTAAGTACATCACTTAGGGTATATGTAGAGTATTTACCTTCGTATTCACACATAAATCTGTAGCTCTTTTAGGGGCTGGAAGTAGCGGCCTTAACTCATCACACAGATTATATGCCAGCTCTTTATTAAGTCTATATCGTTTTATAAATTCAGCTTCGTCTAATAAAAACGGATCACATTGTTCGCGAAGTTGTAATCATCGCTGCTTTCTGGATGTATTGGTCACTGCGTTATCTTGTTCCAAGAACTCGAAAATTCCAAATGCAAATGCCATCTACGATCATACACGAAATAAATTTATAATAGACCAATATCACAAGATTTACAATCCAGAAGATAACTATGTGTAAATAATTGCGTTTCACTTACTTTAAAATGATATTACAATAACTTTTTATTAAATATTTGACAAAATAATATTGTTGCCGTTCGAGAGAAACAACTTTTTTATGATTGCTAAATTTGACATAAAAACAATAATGCTTGCTGTCATAAGTCCCGTCATGGTACGAATTGAACGAACTTTTTGATGTGACGTCACCAAAACTGCTAAGAAAACAATATTGTTTTATGATGGTTTTAAGCTTGTTTTAAGGAGGTCATGGTACCAAAAGTCAAAGTAAGATTATAGTAATATTGCTTTAAGACGTGGTGGTAGGTCCGGTGTAAAGAATCTCTTTACCTTATTCAGTATTCCTAGTTTCCGTGAAGCTAGCCCTATACATCTTTCGATGTAGTTTTTATTATTGAGCTCTCGACGAACGTCTATGCCAAGGATATCAAGGTTGTCCTTCATTGGTAATAATGCATTCTGAAGAGAGGGTAGGGGAAGGAAAGGGGATTTCTTCGCAGTAAATGCACACGCCTGTGTTTTGCGGGCATTGAACTCGACCAGGTTCTCGGTACCCCATTGAGAGATACTGTCGAGGTTACGGTCGAGATCAGCCACGAGTCGTCGTCTCTCCTCCTCAATCTCAGATCGCCCCGCCGTCGGACGAACCGAGTAACTCCCGTGCAGTGTGCTGTCATCTGCATAGCAATGAATGTTCCCGAGGGATAGCATATCATTGATATGCAGAAGAAAGAGAGTTGGTGATAGTACGGACCCCTGCGGTACCCCGGCATTCACTTGCAAGAAGCGAGAAGCCTGGCCATCGCAGAGGACCCGCACTCGGCGCTCGTTTAAAAAGCTGGCAATCCAGCTGCACAGTTGAGGAGGTAGACCATATGCCGGAAGCTTGGAAAGGAGCGAAGCATGCCAGACCCTATCGAAGGCTTTGGCGATGTCCAGGCTAATAGCCAAGGACTCGCCGTGCCTTTCCATAGCCCCACCCCAGACATGCGTTACGAATGCCAGAAGATCACCCGTTGATCGCTTTGGCCTGAAGCCGTATTGTCGATCATTGATTAGCGAGTGATCCTCTAGGAATTGCATGAGCTGCTTATTTATAAGGAGCTCAAGCACCTTGCAAATGACTGAGGTGACAGCTATGGGTCGATAGTTGCCTGGATCGGACCGATCCCCTTTCTTGGGGATCGGTTGTACGTTCGCCTCCTTCCAGACCTCCGGCACGAGCCCTGAAGAGTATGACAGGCGGTACAGACGCGTTAATACTGGAGACAACTCAGCTGCACATTTTCGTAGCACCACCGCCGGAATGCCGTCAGGGCCACTGGCTTTCCGCGTGTCGAGTGACCGCAGCACTGCCCGTACATCACATTGCCTGATAACAATATCAGGCATTGTGTGGCCACAGTTGGCGATGGCGGGGGGCTGCAGGCCACGGTCGTCGACCCGGGAATTAGCCGCAAAGAGGTCTGCGAGCATATCCGCTTTCTCTTGGGCTTTGTGAGCCAGTGTTCCATCTGGGTAACGCAGCGGTGGCAGCGAGGGCTGACAAAAGTTAGATTGCACGGCTTTGGCCAGTTGCCAAAATCCACGGCTGCCCGTGGGATGGGAAGTGAGCTCCTGACCAAGCCGCGCGACGCGCTGGGCATCCGCTCTCTTAAAGGCCCTCTTACTCGACTTTGTGGCCCGGTTGTACGCTGCTTTGAGGTGGCCCACGTTTGGGTCGCGCACAGCCCGGGCCCTGATCCAGGCGCGATATGCCGACTGTTTTTGTCGAACAGCTTTGGCACAATCTCGCCCGAACCAGGGACGGGCTCTGCGGATACTGGCGACATCAGTGAAAGGGATGTAATAATCCATCCCTAAACTGATCTCGCCAGCAATAGCAGAAGCACTATCCGAAGGAGCCTTTCCTACAAAGCAGCGCTGGCTCCAGGGGACGGACGCAAAATAATCGCGTAGACCGTCCCAATCCGCTGACGAGTAGTGCCATAGTCGTCGTGACGTTTGCACAGGACGTGAAGAATTTCTTACAGTCTACATATGACATCAATATAAATGATTGTGACATCCACACCGTTTACCACATATAAAATATTTAAGGCTAAGAGTTTAGTGTCCAACAAAATAGCAATACATTCAGCAATAGGTAACACTATAGATATGTGATGTACCAAACCAATGTTATAAAATTATGTAAATAAAATATTATACACATTATTCATATATGACAACGAACTAAAATATGAAACGGAGATCAATGTGCATCACGTAGTCCCTCAATAACCAAATTTCTATAAGCAGCGACGTTTACCCCAAACATATCAATATGCCCAAAATTAACATTGTAAGACTCCATCAGATGATACAAAGGTGCCCGTTTGCCCGCATTAGTGCGGATTCTATGAGTAGCAAAAAACGGATATGTACGACAGCTCCGAACAAGCAGGTTACGAGGTACACAATAATTAATAGCGTTTACAATGTCAATACAATCGTACCTATTGTGGCAAATATCGTATAAAAACATGGCTTGTATCTGCAGTCTTCTGACTTTCAAGTCCAGCAGATGATATCTTTCTAGCAGGTTTGTATAGGATTCATGATATGTATGATAACACCTGTACTGCACACATCGCAAGAACTTTCGTTGTTCCCTTTCTAATCTATCAGAATACGTTGAATAAAGTGGATCCCAGATACAAGTTGCGTATTCTAATTGCGAGCGAATTAGAGTCTTATAGAGATACAGATATGTCTGAGGTCGCCTGAAATCGTTGCCGGCTCTCAATACAAATCCATACATTTTGAATGCTTTACTACAGATACTATCAATGTGCACATCCAGGATCAACTTACTATCCAAAGTCACGCCAAGGTCACGGACTGTCTCTACTCTGTCAAGATAATGGCCACTAATTGAGTAATTGGTTTTACGGGACATTTTATTGCATCACTCAGGCTTTCAATTAATTGAAAAAGATTTTCCCCTCGCCTATCCGGAATATTGGTTATTTCAACATTGCAATTTCTCGCCTGTTGCTCCATAGAATTGACTTTATCTTCAAGTATCTGTACTTTGCTCAATTCCGATTCCAAGTTTTTTACCACTTCGGTTGTAGATTGCTGGTCCTTCTCATACCCATCAAACCTATTATTTATGAATGACACTGATTCTACCACTTCTTTAATTTCCCCACGAAAATTCTCCAACTCCCTGTTAAGTGCGCCCATCACCGTTGTATTAAATTGGTTTAGCATCTCCTGAAACTCTGGTTTTATTATTTCCCTAATCATGGTTGGTAAGTCACTGTTTTCAACTTCCGCGGTTGGTGATGATGGTGGGTTAACAGCTACTCTCTTGGCACCCCCATGCTTGGACGCTTTTTGGATAGGAGTAGAATCCTTCCTAGGTATTTTAGGAGTAGTACTCACGCATGCGGGACACTTCTATGATTTGGCTTTGTTGGGAGAAATCGCAAGAGATACACAAGCGTTGTGATATAACTTTCCACAAGTAGAACATTTTATAGAGTTTTCATTATCATCATCCCCTGCACAACAACCCCACTCAACACATTTGGTAGCCATAGTGATGTAGTAATAAGGACAAAGAAAAAAAAAATCTCTTGTGCACACACTAGTCCTCACAGAGGACAATCACAAGCACGACGGATCTGCAATTACTTAATCTTTAACGGCTAGTTTCGTTTTCTAGTGGTGAGGTATATGAGCGGCGATGCACGCCGTAAGCGCTCTTATGCTTAGAACTTAACCGTGCGAATGGCGTGCACTGTTCGATAAAACTAACTGACAATACCCACTAATGTTCACTTTTTATACTCCCGTTCTATATTCTATTCCACTTTTTGCAAAATTATTACGATTTATAGTTAATATTATTACGATAATCACTTCACCACAGTGCAAAAAACAACTGGTACTAGTTATAGGACACTTTAATAAACTCTTCGAACGATATTTTATTTTTTAAGTTAAGAGTAGATTTGTACGTATGTTAACCGTTCGAGTATGACGGCAAAGATGAATTGATTAATAGAATCGTTTTTGTAATTTATATTGGAAAGTTATTGGATTAGTTTGATAACCAGTCGTTTACATGGTTTCATTTACAGGGCAAAGATAATCAAAAGATCAAAAATTTACATGGCAGAAGAAAAGATAATGAAAAGATCAAAAAATTACATGGCAGAAGGAAAGCCAATCAAAAGAGCAAAAGTTTGGTCATAGACAACAAATATCTATGTACAGAGTGCAATCAATATTTTGAGTAAGTATTATTGGCATTATGTTTTTTGAGCTGTTGACAACAAATGCATGGTTTAGCTGTCATTTATTTATTTGTTTGGCTAGTTTTATCCCCAGATAACTATAGTTACTATATGACCTGTGTATCTGCTGTCTGTCTGTGGCATGATAGAAGCCGAATGGATGAACCAATTTGGATGAAAGTTTTTGTGCTCTAAAGCCAATGTGATCGTCGACATTTTTTGCAACGGTTTTGATTATTGTTTGGGGGTAAATAGATGCAAACAAATACCGACTATATTATTTTATAATTAAAATTAAATGTTTTCAAAAATTATGCCTTCATATTTAACAGACTTTAAAAATTGTTGTGTTAGCACCAAGAATCAGAAATGGAAGGACATGCAACGAAACCACAGGGAAGGCTACAAATGCTCCACTTGCGACAAAAGCTTCGCCTTCAAGAACAACCTCGTCAGACACCTACTGTAAGTATGTATGTTACCGTGGGCATACCCAGTTATTGGCCCAGGAAGGGGCAAGTTAGACTGTTTTTTTTGTATTTACGTACATCGCCTTCCTATACGGCTACGGCACCTATCCCGCAGGATAGATCCCCATGTCCTAAAATCGAGGTTTGACTACCCGCTAAACCACCACGGTGTTTCTCCTTCGCCTTAACCGGGTCACCGGATAGGCAGATACTGTTAATCGACGGCGACCCGGCATAGGAACCCTTAAATATTAAAGTAACTTGCACTAAGTAGGTTCTGTGTCGTACGCGAGGTCCGTACGACACAGAACCTACTTGCCAGATTCTTTCTCACCAGATTTACCCATTGCCTTGCGAATCTGGCAGTAAACCAAATTGTATAACAAAAATTATGTAACTTTAGAAACCATAATCTTGACGTTAATAAACTGTTACCTTGTGGTCGGTTCCAAATTAATACAACAAGACTGCCTGAGGAGCCCGACGCGTCGACGACGCCCGTGTTTCGGGGGCATCACTTCTACGTTGATGAAGGGGGGCGGGAGTCCTCCGCGGAGAGCACTTGCGGGCGTCCCTTTACCGGGTCGCCGCCGCGCCGTCGATTAACAGGGACTGCCTATACGGTGTTCCAGCTAAGGCGAAGGAGAAACACCATTGTGGCTTGTGCGTTAAGACTGCATATCATCAGGTCCTTAAAAAGACCCACCTTAAGAGTGACGTTTACCATACTCCTTGTTACAAAACACGAATTTATTCATTGTGCTTATACAATAGATTACACAAGGAGCCGCCCGCGCGTACAGAATGCCCGATCTGTCAAAAGTCTGTCCGTCTCGACCTACTCAAGGTCCACTCCCAGATTCACTCGAGTCGCGAAAAGCACAAGTGTGTCGAATGTGCCAAGAGCTTCGTCAGCAGAGCCTCCTACGAACATCACCTCAAGTATACAACAGCACACTCTGCTGCGGCGGTTCTCAAGTAAGCGCATTTTAAATTATTATATGAGGGTAGCAGACATTTTCTTATTCATAATTCGCTTGATGTTCTTCAGATACAAGTGTACGGTGTGCGACAAGGGGTACAGATCGCGTGGGGAACTGCAGGACCACGTCAACTACCAGCACAAAGGCAAGACGAGACATAAGTGCCCCATTTGTGATAAGGTCAGTCTCTACTCTACCCTGGGGTACAAATATTGAAAATAAATGTCATTGACACCAAAACAAACCGTGGCTATAAGTTATTTTCAACACAATACTGAATGTTAATTTTCTTCATGACGAAAATCGCGCCATAACACTTTAATATTTTGATTTATTTCATTGCAGTTTGCGAATTATTTGCCGTATTTGCGTTCAGCCATTATTTTCAATAATTTGAGTAACCATAAATTAAGTCGTTTCTTCTTCTTCTTTCTTTAAAAACGTGGCTCCATCGATATTTATCGATGATTCGCCAATGTCAAGGTAATGCTTGATTAGTTGATAGTCCCGCACAGAAGAACTAGTTATTCCTAACTAGCTCCAGGTGCAGGACAAGAAACGTTGTTCGGTATGAGAGAGTCTGGAAACCCGATTTTTGCGGAGCGCCAGAGGTAACCTAAAAAGCCACCAGCCACGCGCTCAGCAAAAATCGAACTTCCAAGTCGTTTAATATCATTGCCAATATACAGCCACGACTGCTGTCAGATGTCAGATGTTAGGCTGTCAGGTGCGCGCCATCTTGGCTAAGCATTTGTCAATCGTCATAGAGTAAAAAGTTTCGAGACTGCACAATTTTGCTTTCGTCTATCTGCCAGGCGCGTCTTAGAGGGGAGGTTGACTTGGGACCCTGAGATCTTGGTAGGACCCATTTACATCAGTTTAAATAAATTTGTATTAAGCTACTCTTTATAGGGTTATGGGAAAGGGTCGTGACTGAGTGGTAACCGCGTAATTTAACACCTTGCAACGGTTAAGGAACATTGAGGTGACCATTTCTTAAGACATTTTGAGACCTCGTGCCGGTTCGACCGGTTGTATGACAACCGGGACCGACGCGACGGCTTAACATCTATGACAGTCGTTACGGGTATTTGGAGCCCTGAAACAAAATCCGACTGGTCTACCCAAGAGCTTCGATATAGCCCATGGGATGTGAAGTTCAGATGGCAGTCGCTTCACGGAAAATATTGTAGTTCAACAATGGGGTAAGATGTTGAATTTTTTATATAATTGCACTAATTTCGCTGACAGTCTTGAGAACGCCTCGTGAGTAGGTGAAACATATGTCGACGTTTGAAATGTCTTCTATTTAGCGAAATTAGTGCAATTATATAAAAAATTCAACATCTTACCCCATTGTTTATCATGGATTTTCATTTTTTTTTTTTAGATTCCATTCAATATTGTAGTTCAGTCGCGAGCAGTTAGACTGGAAAGGCGTACCCCGACTGAGCTGGGCAAAGACTCAGTGGATTTTGATGGGAATGGTAGAACTAAGAAGACTTGACCGTGATTCTTATATTTCGCCCCGTTGTTGTCTTATAGGCGTTGGCCTCACGTCGCTGTGTCACGCGACACGTGCGACGCGCTCACGACGGCATCAAGGAATCTGCGCGAGACAAGATATGCCAACAATGCGGGAAGGCATTCCGGGTAAATGGAGCGCTGTATTCTCAACGACGTGTGTTTTTTACAGGATGAGCACAATTCCCTGAATTTCCAGTGGCGTCCGGCTGTAGCTTTTGTCTCCTCGGGAACAGCGGACTTTTTATTAATGACCAATGATTCAGAGCGCAAGTCTCAACTAATCGCGCACGAGTAGTACAATCTATAATTAAGAATTTGTTATTCCAATTTGCAAAAATATACAGCTTGTCACTAAATGTCACTAACAGTCAGACAGAAACATGTTGAATACCGTGAATACTATTCACGGTATTCAACATGTGACTGTTTCTACTACTTCTAAAGATACATCATACCGACAAACACACATTAAATATTTCCCTGTATCAGGCCTTTAATGTTTCCTTTATTCTAGGACGCGAAAGGTCTCCGAGAACACGAGTTGATTCACTCCGGGGAGAGACCTCTCTCTTGTGAACTGTGCGGTGCCACCTTCCGGCAAAGTGCCTCACTGTATACTCACAGGAAAAGAGTTCATAAGATATACCCACAGACCAAGCAGTTACAATTGGTCGAATAGAACTAGCAGGAACATGGAGAACCGGCTCCAAGGACCACGAGGATCCGGCTCGAAAGACCATAGGGAGGTTTTTAAACACCTCGGTACTTGTTAAGATTATGTAGGTAGAGAATTTTAGACTTAGGATATTGTCGCTGGTTATCCTACTAATATTATAAACGCGAAAGTTTGTGAGTATGTATGGATGGATAGATGTTTGTTACTCTTTCACGTAAAAACTACGGAATGGATTTTAATGAAACTTTACAATAATATAGCTTATACATCAGAATAACACATAGGCTACAATTTATAAAGATATTGTGTGAATTGTTCAAAATATGACGATAAGTGTCAAGTAGGAAGCGACGATGACAAACCGAGTGCGCGATACTACGGGAACGGGAAAAAATCCAAATTACCACGCGGACGAAGTCGCGGGCGACCACTAGTGTATAATAAACACTAGCATTTATTCTTATAGTATTTTTTTATTGTATAACAAAATGTAAAAAAATAGCGTGACACAAAATAAATATCTTATATTTATTTGTTCTTTAATTGTAAAGTAAAGTTTGTTAATTATGTAACTTGATTCTTATTGTAAGCTTACGACACATCTAAGCCTAAATCCTATAATCAATACATTTATTGCTATTGAGATATCCTAGGAGTAGTCTATAAAAGTCCGTATACAACCTTAAAAATATTAATTAATTTAAATTTTGAATAAATTCCATCAGATCAGTATTTAATTATTAACCTCCGTACTTACTATAAAACTACATATAAATGCGAAAGTAATACGAGAATATCTTAGAACATTAGTAATAAATTAATGGACGTATTATGATGATATTTGGCACATAATCAGTTAAGTCATTAATATGAAGCTAAGATCACATTTAGAAAAATAGTTACTTTCTTGACATACTATAATTATTAATTAGGTTGACATACTTTCGAATAATGTCAACACGCCATATCAAGTTTGACAGTCTAACAAATCATGTTCTAGATTAAAAATAATTAAATATCATAATCTTAATAATAATTACTAGTGAAAAATCCCGTATATTTTTTTTTTATTCATTTTTTGTAAGTTTTGTATTTTTTAGAACATGCCATGGGTGTCACAGTTAATTTAAAACAAACCTGAAGCAAATCGTTACAGTAGTTTTCTCGCTACACGTTTGTAGGTATCATATTATTATAAAGGATTAGGTTATTTTCAAAGAAAAGATATTAGGAACCCATTATATTCAACAGATACGTTAAAAATGGCTAAGTTAAAACATAGCATACATCACTTTACATGTACAGTCAAGGTTCAAAAGTGGATACCCATTATTACACTGCAATAAACTTGACTGTATGCTGATGCTCACAGTGCAGAGATTCTATTTAGTGGAATGTTACATCTGTTTTGGCATAGATGTTATATACGTATAAAGGGACGGTCAAACTCATCCTTCACATGCGACGTACACCACGCATTATGACATCGGAACAGGATCTGGCCTATACAATTTGTATGGTAAAGAACACACTGGTCACTCACCACACTCTCCCGCGTCACCGCGCCAGACTCGCGTGTTCCCATGCTATCCCACGCGTACGACGCTGTCACACAAGTTTAAAGTGTCATAACGTGTAGATAATATAAACGTCAGACGTCGCAAGACGTAGGACCAGGGTGTCACTGTCTCCCACGTCGCGTGGCATACGTCGTATGTGAAGGACCAGTGTGTTTCAAGCTTAATCCACTTGACATAATGTTGGCAGTTATGTCATTTAAATTAATGTCACGTCAGTTATGTCTACATTTGCTGTCTGAACATGGCTGTAATTTCTTCGACAGTCTTGTTCTTAGTTTCGGGCACTTTGAAATATATGAATAATATAAATATAAACTGTAGGACAGCGAATATTATGAACACGTTCGGTCCGAGTTGTAGCTGTGGACAAAGGAGTTATTATTAATTGTTATTATTTGACTCCACTCTCTATCTCTCACTTCGGTTTTAAAACTACATTATGTAGGTACATATACAAAATTGTAGTATTATAACTCGTGCGCGATAAGTTGAGACCCGCTGCCCTATTTTTAGTTGTTGGTTTTGTTGTTCTCGCTCAACTTTTACTTTATAACTAAAAGTGTTTCGAACGCAAGTCTCAACTTATCACGCACGAGTAGTATTTATGGTGTGATGTAGTTGTTTTTGTTGTCCTTCTACATGCCTCACGGCTGGACGCAATTCGATGAAGAGGTCTCATAGTTTAAAGTTATGAGAGAGCACGTATGCTTACCTACTTATTATTGAGCGGAGTTTACGAAGCTCTTTCTTAGGCGACTCGTGTATTTCGTTCGTGATCGAACTCCTCCTAAACGACTGGACCGATCTTTTTGAAATTTGGCACGGTCATAGTAACCATCACCGTGAGTGGATATATCTGAATTCATAAAGATCGGTCCAGTCGTTTAGGAGTTCGACCCGGATCGACAAACTCAGCTCAATTATTACAACAGCAGAATGCATTGCATACCTAGTTTATTATTACTGGTATGTAGTAATTGATGTTATAAGGAGGTAATTAGGCTACTTTTTATCCCGGAATGTTTCTGTGGGAATTGGGACTATGAAAACTATTCCACTCGGGTGAAGCCGCGCGCGTCCACTAGTTAAATAGGTTAAAGAAGGTTTAATATGTATGTATAATGTGTGTGTAAATTTAAAGGTACTCTGTACGTACCGAGAGTGGCAGATATCCGAGCCCCACTAGAAAGTTGGCGGTCCAGTTGACTGTGACGGCGACAGACGACGCCGCCGACCGAGAGTTCTGGTTGAATAACTCTGTGGAAATGGAAATATTCAGTAGGCACAGCTTGCCAAATATAAGTGGCGCCGTGGCAAAAACATTGAACTAATATTATTGTATTGAGTTATTATATCGTTTTTGACGTTTTTCAATGTAATGTGGCGCCACCTATTGGAACGCTAACTTATACTTGACAACCTGTAAGGTAGTGTTGTGTGACATTCATAGACAACTTGCAAATTCTGGTATAAAGATCACCACTCAAGATACTTCTATAAATCCAAATGGAGTGTGTTCGTCTAATTCAGTATATTGCTAACAATTATTTCAAAATCCCGAGAAGATTTTCTACATTAATGTTTCCAAAATATTTTTTCATGAAAAATCCGGCAAGGTCCGACTTGAATCTGTCAAATGTAATTGTCAATCCGTCAACTTGGCGACGCTATTTGGAAGTCTCGTGTCGTCAGGGGACACCTTTAGTCTACCCAAGGCAAAATATATGTATGTCTGTCTGTGTGTGTATGTAGGTACTCACCAGTGACAAGGAACCATGGTATAGAGCCGGGTCCCACCGCGAACATCACCACGAACAATATCACCAGCGCTATACACACGTACGACACCCACCAGATGTGCGCCTAAAACAGAATCATTCATAAAAAATCTAAACATGTTTAAAAAAAAAATTGCAGCCTTAATGCCTATTCAAACATGAGCGGTACAAACGTCAAATTCAAATATACGAAAATAAACTTTATTTCAAGCGGATACGGTCGTTAACAATTTTCGGGGGTTTTAAACATTTTATTTGTTAATTCCCTATCCTAATAGCTGTTCTGTATTAGACAAGGATGATTCGTTGGAAGAGTCTTAATCAAACATATTTATGACAACTATTTATTCAATCATGTCGACAAATGGTTGACAACTACGGTACTAAATGTTTCCGTGTACCATGAAACAGGCAACGACAGCTCTCGTCGACCAACTTGCGTCACTACTGGGTACGCGTGATAAGGACAGAGATAATATTATCCGTTCGTTTGTTGACAAACTGTGGCCTTACTTTAAGTACCTGCTTGTTTTATTATAGCTTATAACCAGTTGACCATACCCTTCGGCAGAGGGGACTCCATAGTTACTCTGTGATACTCACATACATATACGCGATGCACAGTGAGACAGTGCAAGCGAACATCCCCGTGAAGCCGATCAGTAGCAGACTCTTCCTGCCGGCCGCCTCCACCAGGAACAGGCTTATTACTGTCATCACCACGTTCATGGCGCCCATACCTGTGTACCACGTGTTATTATTTATTTACCTATGTTGCATGGATATGTGTTATTATTAGGCCGACTACTAAAATCTAATTTTGAAAAATATTGTTGTTTGGGGCAAAAGTCCTAACATCTTATGTACCAGTGATCCACAATGTGATAAATAAAAATAAAATAAAATTCCCCTAGTGCCTACACGTAAAGTGGTAATGTTTTTTAGGGTTCAGTAGTTCGAGTCTTGGTTCCCTTATTGTTTCGTCATGTCCGTCCGATGATTTATTTCTAGCGTCTTTTTTTTTTTTTCGTTCCGCGGTCTAGGGCCGCGGCCGCTCTAACGTCCGTTGCCGGGCGTCTCTGGTTACAAGCAGAACGTATTTCCAGTGGCGCCCGGCGGATTTCTAGCGTCTACTCCAGCTTGTGGGATATATTAGGTAGGTACTTAAGCTCTTTTAAAAATATTCAGAGTTTTGTTAAAACGATTTTTTGACTTAAATCGGTACGTTTGACAAAAAAATACTACTCTAGCACAAATAGTAAAACATGGCGCCTTCCCCTACCCCCTCTAAGACCTAAACAGCTAGTTCGAAAAATCAGAAAAAAAATAACTTTGAAGGAAGACTATGACGGATCAGATAACTGTTAGTTCAGTAGCTACAGATGCCACGAGTAATTTATAGGTTCCGTATCTTATTCTATACTGTCTTGTCCTGACACACACTTAGCCGGTTTTACCACAAAGCGTGCTCACCTAACGTAGCGTACTGCGACTGCGCGGTGGTGAGTTTAACTTGTCTGAACATCTCCGTGGAGAAGAATATGACCGCGTTGATTCCGGAGAGCTGTTGCGCGATCATCACCACTATGGCTATCACTAGAGGTTGTCGCAGTTGGCGGTTGGCGAACAACTCGCGGAGTGTCACCTTTCTTGTCACTTTGTTCTTTTCTGCTTCCTGGAACATAGTGAAGAATTCAATTTAGTAAACAAATACCTTGTGGCTGCAAATGGTAACCGTGCCGCTTAGATGGACAAGGTTCACCGCCGCCCGTGCTGTGCGGTATCCTTCGAGGGTGAACCCGGGACGCTCGGCAATGGACGTTAAGGTAGGAGTCCCTTTACACGCTCTGCTGTTTATTCATAATTATCATAACAAAGCATAAAACAGAGTCTATGTCCGTAAGTATGCTTAAATCTTTAAATAACGCAACGGATTTTGATTCGGTTATCACCAATGGATAGAGTGATTCTCGAGGAAGGCTTTTGTGTATGTAATTTGCCAAGCGAGCGATGCCGCGGGTGTCGTTTAGTAGTTTATAAAGCAAAGTCCTCCAACAGGTCTGTCTATTCGCGATAAATTCAAAAACAACTGCACCGATTTTAATGTTGTTTTTATCAAGGGATAGAGTGGTTCGCCAGGGAGGTTTTATGCTTTAAAAATACTATCACGTGTGTAAAGCCGTGGTCGTCCGCTAGTGTAATGTTGGTTTAAGTACCTACCTATAATTGGAGGTTCAAAATATTTGATTAAATTACCTGATGCATTTCTTCCATTTCACCGTGAACAGCCTCGCCGCCTCTCAGCCAGTGCAGAGCTGGAAACGTCGAATGGAATAGACTTCATTTGACATACCTACAGAGGTCGCCACTTGTCTAAAGGGCTGATTGAAACAACGCCCGACTACTACCGTGTACTTGGCTATAGGTACAGTTTAGCCGACGGTTATATTCAATAGAACGTCGTGCGAATATGACGTAATTTCGTATAAAACAACTGTATATCTGTTTCAAACAACCGTTTTAGAAAGAAAGAAAGAAAGAAAGATTTATTATTCCACCCAGGTTACAAAAAATACAAAAACTAAAAAAAAAAATAATACAAAAAAAAAATATGAACCATAAATAAATACATATAAATACACTAGTGTGGAATAAACGGCTGTCCCTCAGCGTAATGCTGTCTGCGTGGTGGTGCAAAACAGACAGCGCTGGTTTTCAGGGACGGCCGGATAGTAGTTACATTGAAATGAAAAACGTCACGCGAACACAAGCAAACAAAGAGAAAGAAAACAAAAGATAGAAAGAAAAAAAAAAATATTACAAAAAACATAGGTATTAACAATCACAACTTCAGAACTTGTAAATATTATGGCACGTCCATGCCAACACAAGAGCGTTTTACCACCTTCCCTTCGCTTCCATTCAGTGAATGATCGAAATGAATGACGGAAAACAATGACACTTGCTTACTTACAAAATATATAGGACATGACGCGCGCTCGATCGAAACGGATATTTTGACATCCATCTGTCCGGGCTTTTTTAAAAATTCAGCCTATATTGCGGCCAGTAAACAAGTCGACCATTCGTAACAAAAATGCGCATTTGTGTAGTGTACCGCATGTCGTGTCGTATTCCTTGTTGTGTTGCATCGTGTCATGTGCATATTATAAGAAATTGTCTACACTTGCGAGCGGCGCCGACGCGCACAAACTGATTCTGTTAGTACCTATACTACACCGCTACCCATGCATCGGAGACGCGACTCCGCCATCCCAATGGTGAGTACAATCAATACAACCTCCCCCCGCGGTCGCACAGATCCATGGTGATTCTAATATAACCATCATGATAATTGCAGTTCAGCCAAGGAGAGATACACAGTGCGGTGTGCAGTACAAATACCAAGTTTTGTACAGTGCCCCAATGAAAACTACATCCTGCTATATAGCTATATAATACAAAGTAACAAAGAAGAGAAGAGAAAACTAAAGAGTGGCTCACAGAAAAGGGTCAGGGCTACCCCCCAAAGGTTGCACGGAAAAACAATATCAGGGACTGGACACCCGGTCACGTGCCGTCCATGACAGTACCCACCCTCCACGTCGCCCTAAAACTTAGGGTAAGATATTTAAATATATAAATATAATTCATAAGTAATAAAATATATACTCTTAGTTTGGAGACTCAATATTATGTAAACAAAGATATCAGTAAGTGTTTTAGATTTATACCCAGCCGAATCATTCCAAAACAATACAATGAGAATAGAATAGAGTAGTCCGTACCAGATAAACAAATATCCATAAATATATAAAGCGTTCTACTCAATTGGCACGGACATGCGTTTTTATGTATCATAATTATACATTATAAGATTAAAATAATAATAATAAATATAAAGAGTAAAAATGTTTCGGGATGTGGTGTGTCTAAGGTGGATTCAGCTGCTCCACCATGTATAAAATCTTAAGACAGCGTATAAAAGTTAATTTTGTTTTCAGAGCGCGAATTGGTGGGGACAACACATTCCAGCAGTGTGTCCCGGCAAGCCTGAAACTTCCCCTAAAGGCCGCAGTTCTATACTTAGGCAATGATAGAGGGGGCAGCCCTGACCTCCTGCTATACCACTGCTTATCATGTCTCCAGCTAAGTTTGTTAAAGAGGTACGCCGGTTTTTGTGTATTTACCACGCCAAACAACAGACTGGCTAAATGGATCCTTCTCCTTGCGGCCATCCTAAGTAACCTGAGATCATTTAGATAGGGAGTTACATGGCCACGTCTGGGAATATCTATGCAGTAGCGGCAGCAAGCATTTTGGACCCGCTGTATCAGCTTCTCCGTCCTCCTAAGTAGACAAGGGCCATAAACAGTGTCACAGTAATTAAATTTTGACAAAACAAGACTCTCAACCAAAACCTTTCGCACGGGCTCACTTAAAAACTGTCGGATGTTATATAGAACTTTTAGTCTATAAAAGCAGTTACTTACGACTTTGTTAATATGAGATTCGAACCGCAACTCCGAATCCATGATGAGTCCCAGATTAGCCACAGCATCAACCCTCTCTATCCTCTCCCCCATAACAGTAATGATCGGGTCCATCTCTATTATAGTCTTTACTTGGTTTTTGGAGCCGAGGACCATAAATTTTGACTTAGATGGGTTAAGCATAAGTGAATTTTGCCCTGCCCACGTCACTACACTTGCCAAATCCTCATTTATAGCTGCTATTGCAGCTGCTGCTTCAGTGGGCTTGAAAGTCTTGTAGAGCTGGGTGTCATCAGCATACATGTGGTATCCACAGCTCCTGATTGAGTTTACAATGTCTGCACTGTACAGTATGTACAAAAGAGGTCCCAATATGGATCCCTGGGGCACCCCCTTGGGCACCTGGCAGGGAGGGGAGGAAATCCGAGTACCGTCTTCCCTCTGTATCTCCACACATTGCGTTCTACCTACCAGGTAGCTGTAGAACCACTGTACCGTTTCTCTGCTGAATCCAAAATAGGAGAGCTTTGACAGCAACAGTGTGCAGTCAATGGTGTCAAAAGCGCGGGAAAAGTCCAGGAGCACCAGGATAGTGCCTTCCCCAACGTCCCTGGCCTCAAGAATATTTCCCACTACATCAGTCAAGGCCGTGGCCGTGCTCCGGCCCTTACGGAAGCCTGATTGTAACTCAGGCAAAAGGTTATTTGCCTCCAGGTAGTCCGATAGTTGCGTGTGTACCACTCTCTCTAACACCTTTGATAAACATGGTAATATGCTTATCGGCCTTAAATCCTTATAGTGTTGTGGGTTACTCACCTTTGCTATTGGTCGAACAATTGCGCATCGCCACTGATCGGGGTACTTTTGAGACGCAATGGAGGTATTGACAATGTCCGTCACAGCCTGCAGCGCCGATGGCAGTACCATGGAGAGCATCTCCTTGCCGATCCCGTCAACGCCTCGCGCATTGGTATTGATACTGTTGATTATCTTTAGCACCTCCTCCTTACTCACAGTCCTCAGACTAAACTGCTTCGTAGTGCACTTGTTATACTCAAAAAATGTCAGCTGTGAGATAGATAATGTTGATTTCCCTGGCACACTCAAGAAAGCCTTGTTGATTGCGTCAGCATCGTCAAAATGAGCTGGCAGTATTCTGTCCTTATGGTCTGGTATGATATCGGTCTTTAGATTTTGCCATAGTACTTTAGGGTCTTTGACTTGAGAATTTATTTTGTCTCCAAAGTAAGCCGACTTTTCATTTCGCAATGATTTATCTGCTAGATGTTTTAGATCTGTGTAGTAAATGCGGTGCCGGTCCAATCCAGTACTACGGTACCTCGCCCTAGCCCGGTCTCGCAGACGGAACAACAGACGAATGTTGTCCGTGATCCACGGCGTAGGGGGTGCTCTAAAGGTCTTGGTTTTTTCTGGAGAATGGAGGTTGAACAGATGCAGCATGTATGAGTTAAAAGACAGAACCATAGCATTCACATCCTGCCCACCACCAGCCATCATCCAGCGTAAACTATGTCTATCCTCCTCAAATCGCTCCACCAGAATATCCCTCAATGGTCTGTAGGTGACGGTGCGTGGTATGAGCTTGGGTTTCTTAATTATTGTATCACACACCACAACCGAGTGACGGCCCAACTCCGGAATGTGATCCACTGTGACTGTGCCCGTCCTAATATCCGTGCATATTACATCAATCAGCGTGGCCGAGCTGTCTGTAAAGTGTGTTGGCCTCTGAACCACCTGTACCAAACTCATACAGGTGAGGAAGTCAGTGAGTTTCCGCACGTTACTCTCACCCACCATCTGCATATCTACATTTAAATCCCCCAACAGCACCACATGGTCATACGGGGCCAGGGCCACGATACTGTCTGTTAAACCGCCCAGAAACACATCCAAGTCAAGCCATGGAGGGCGATAGCCGGTACCTACTAGCAACGTTTTACCCATGATGCTAAGGGTGATCCACATCTGCTCAACATTCGGGGTTATGGGGTGCACCCTAGTTCTAGCAGTGATTCCAGATCTGACGTAGAAAGCGACCCCTCCCCCTCTCCCCTTCTTAACGCTCATAGGTCTCGGAATGTGCCGAAGCTTATAACCCTGCACCACAGGTGCTCTGGCTTCCTGGCCCTCCTTCAGCCAGGTCTCGTTTATGGCCATTATGTCTACAGCGTGATGTAGCATGGCCACCCTGAACTCCTCTTGTTTGGTTGAGAGTGAGCCTGTATTTAGTAGACCAAATTTTAAATATCTGTTATTGAGCATTTATGTCAAGAACAATTAATATTAATACTGAATTTAATATACAGATGAGAATAAAATAAGAATATAATTGAGTATAGCAGCTATAAGATGAATGAATATTTATCCTTGGGGCACTGCACTTAGGGTGCATTATTTGAACAGTGAGAATGAAAAACCACCCTTGAAATAATGTTATTTGTGTAGTTTTCAATGTAATGTGAGTAGTATGCAATGATGTGATTAGTGAAAATGAAAAATAATATGTGTATACAATGTATGCCATGTTTCCTCCCTCAGCGAGGTCAGAATGTGGATGTGTGTGCACTTTGACTGTATAGACAATAACAAACAATTCTAAGGCAAAAGATAAAATTGATACTAGAGTAAACTTAGCGCTAAACACAAAACAATATACAGAAACATATGAGTATCGCAGGAACAACAGGTTACACAACAGTGACCGTTTCACTAATAATATTCGACAGGTCCGCCCCCGACCGGATGCGGAGAGTAGCATCTCCTGGCTTCCTGCAGGCGAGTATGGCGCCACGCCGCGTCCACACAAACCGCCAGCCGGCCGCACCGGCGGCGTCCCGTGCCCGACGAAACAACTGGCGGTTCGTCTTGGTGAGCCGCTCGTTGATATAGAACCGGCGCGGGGCAACGGCATGGACCACGCCTTCCGTGGTGGCGCCGCGGCGCACGCGGGCCCCCGCAAGCAGCTCGTCGTGCACGTCGCGCCGGGCCAACCGTGCCACCAGCACGCGCGGCCGCGACTCTGTCGGGCCCTGGGGGCTGGTGGCGTCCAACCGGCGCGGGCCGACGCGCTCCACGCTGACGATATCGCGCTCGTCCACAGTCACGCCCAGCTTGGCTCCCAGGGTCTTAAGAAGATGTGCGGGGTTCTCTCCGGCCAACTCCGGCACGTTCGTTAATTCAACGTCATTGGCAAGAAGTTGCTGGTCCCTGTCATTCAGCTCCTGCCTGAGACCCTCCACCACATGTCCGATGGATCCCGCCGCACCCATGTCTCTCCTCCAATGCCAGTAGCCTGGCCTCCACCTTGTCCACGCGGGCATTGCATGTCTCGACGGACACTTTTAATGCGGCCATGTCCTTCTCCATACGACGCTGGAACGACTTCACGTCCGCACGGAAAGCCTTGAGCTCCTCCATCAGTAGTTCGAACTCCCGACTCGAGATGGTCTCGCGCGGTTCATCATCATCCGTGGACGGCGCTGGGGCAGACGCAGACTCTGGTGACGGTGTACCATCGGCACCCATACCCACACTGTAAGCCCCGCCGCCGGGTTGATTTGTGCGAACTGGTGTATCATCGCCCGTGCGTGTCCTATTTGCAGCCAGGCTTTTACACTCGGGACAGGACCAATTAGGGGGTGGCCTGCCCTTCACAGGTAAGCCCACACAAGCTCTGTGAAGAAAACTGGCACACTTCCTGCACTTTACAGAAGTGCCATCTGTTAACGAGGTTTAAACCGTGTATTCCATATTCCATACTTTATAGGAGAAATAAGCGTGATCGTACAAAAAGCATGAAAAGCCTGCCCCTGTTTAGGTAGATGGGTTCAGTTAGATAATTAACCAACCTCTTTGCGCATGAAGTTCCTGTCCTTTATTCAACAGTAAGTACTTGGGCGACTCGGGACAGAAGGGCAGCGTGAGACATTGTATCGCGGCAGGTATAGCGGTGAGTGCCAGCAGCCAGGGCCAGCCCTGAGACGTGCCCAGGATCGACTCCAGGCCGAGCACTTGTGACAGGAGGATAGTCATTGTGATCACTAGCTGGTATACCGTGCCTATCTGGAATGGAATTTTCGGATCAAAGCATGGTGCAGGCGCCTCCTAAAATGCCATAATTGTAGCATATTTTGTAATTAGGTGACTAGGTACATTTTTTTTTGTTCTATTATGCACTTATTGATTTTGACACGAGATCAATGTACATTCGTCCACATTTAGTATTAAATTAGCACTAACTAGCTATAAGTAGGTACCTAAGCTCTTAAGCTTGTGTTATGGTATATACGTATAAAGTAACTTCTAGACATATCACCTTAAAATATTAAGAAAGAAATTATACATAGATCACAAAAACTGATGTCATCGGTGGGACTCGAACCCACAGCCTTTCCCTAACAGGGGGAATGCTCTGACCACTGAGCTCTGATTTCTTTCTTAATATTTTAAGAATAGTTTAAGCAAACTCATTGCTTTAAAATACAAAAAAAATACCTACTTACTTTACTTGAAAATACAATATAGGAACATACTTGCCTATTTGGTTTTATTTTTGTTTGAATTGAATGTGGCTCTGTTGTCAGTATCACTGAACCGATTTAGATTTTTTTTACTGATTTGTAACCATATTATCCCCGAGTAACATATGCTACTTTTTATACTGGTAATGTGTTCCCACGGGAATAATCGGGATCGATCGGGAATCGGGAGCCGCGGTGAACGGCCGTCAGTAAATATACACCCTGACACAGAATAAAGTAGTAAATCTTGTCAAGGTTTGTCTTGGGTGGGGTTCACACCCACGACCTTCGAGTTCACTGTTTAGAGAGAGGGCCTAATTTGTGCATTGGGATGACACTTGATGGCTTTACCGGCGCGGCGGCGCTGGCGTATGGGTGCCCAACTCCCACTATTTTTAACCCCCGACGGAAACCCGAACGGGGTGTTATAAGTTTGACGTGTGTGTGGTTGTGTGTGTGTGTGTGTGTGTGTGTTTGTAAGTCTGTCTGTGGCATCGTAGCTCCCAAACGGATGAACCGATTTTGATTCTGTTTCTTTTGTTTGAAAGATGGGTTAGGGGAGAGTGTTCTTAGCTATGTTTTACAAAAATCGGTTAAGCCATTTCAAAGATATGAGGGGTGAAAGTGGTGATGAAAAATTGAATGTGTTCAAATATACCCGTGTTGGGTATCAAATGAAAGTTTTTAAAAATTTTTATTTAATTTTGACTTGTATATTATATCTTTCGTATTGTGTTTACCTCTTTTTTGTTTTGTGCGGAATTGTGTACCTACCTACCTAGTATCTATTATATTGTGTCATTCTGTGTACAAATTAAACGTTTTTTCTTTCTAGACTTAGACAGATCATAAACAACTGGACCACACAGTCATGTTGTCGAATAATAGTAGGAGGAATAATGCGGGATGGCGCCCGACTCGAGTCACGGGGAGTCTGGTAAAGAACGTTAAAAGATATTCCTTTCAAACCCCAAGCGGTATCATGATACCGCACCTCCCCAGGCGACTTTAAGCCTTATTTTAATGTATTTACGTTCTACTTTTGTATGGAGAAGTTTGATAACATACGTTCTCTATAACATTTCCTTGCCATTTGAAGCATAATTTTATAATATCTGTGGTTCGATTTTTTTTTCACGGCAGTGAAAGTTTTACGTTTCGGCGGGTCGAGTTTTATGTGGTGTTATTATAAACACCTTGAAGTCTTTTATCAAAATATTTACGTTATTAGATAGCACAAGTCCTTGTTCTTTGAAATTCATTTGAATTTTCTTGAAATTCATTTGAATTCTTGAAATTTAGCTAACCAAATTTTGGATAATTTATAATAAATAATTTGTTTGCATTATTATTTATTTTTTGGGGCTTGATCATCAAATATATATCAATAAACCTATTGCCGTTTACAGAATCGTAAAATATGGTTTGGTTGTAGAGATATTTCTTTTTTTCTACGAGATGGTAAGACAACGTCACGATGTCATCACCCGCCCGCCACCCGCCAGTGCTGCCATTTTTTTTTAGGTTTAAAGCGCTGTTTGAAGGGTCTCACCGATCCTCGTAGCGAGACCGGCGATATCTCCGACAGGTACAGCGGCGCCAGGCCCGCGTTCAGTCCGTTGTTTATACCTATCAATAATCTGAAATATAGTAATAAAATACATATTAAATCACGCAATAAATGTGTAAGTTATATACAAATTATGCAAATTAAACCTCAAATTACACACAAACATACACACACACACATATCACGACTATATCCCAGAAGGAGTAGGCAGAGGCGCATTACACACCCACAATTTGCCAGTAGTTTTAGTCCCACGTAATAGGGCCAAGCCTATAGCCGTCACCGGGCACTATAAAAGTGGGTTATGACCAAAATGGCCGAATTAATTTAATAAAATAAGCAGCTATATTATAATTTTGAAAATTAAATTTGAAACCCGTTGCCTTTCGATGAAATGTTGATGAAAGGCAACAAAATCAGGTGCCAGCAGCTGTGGCATAGCCAATTAAAGTCCTGGGCGTCTCGGGCAATTTTTCAGTTCAGTTCACTTACTACTCTTTGCGTCTATTTATTGAAAGTCTTTGGTTTATAAGTATACACTGAAGTTAGACAAGGCCTTGAGGTTAATTTTACGGCGTCTAAGTTTTTTTATACTTACCTACATATAAACGAACTTACCTGCCTACTATTAAAAGTTCAGCTGAATTTCCCGCTTTTGATGTGCCTTCGAATAGCGCCGCGACAAACGCGAGCCCGTTATTTAGTAGAAGACCGCACTTTCGACCAAATCTGGAATTATTGGTATAGCTTATAAGTTTTCAGTTCACTTTGACTTGGTTTTGCGTAGGTTACGTTGTTGGCAAAACACCGATTGGCATAAGACGGTTATCCATATTGACCCGCGGCGGTTATCCATTAGTATCTAGGTACCTATATCAAAACCAAACACTCCACTCAAAGACCTTATAATACAACGGACATAGGATCTAGAACAAATCGCAAGAAAATAATGTCCCGAGTCGACCTATACATTATACATAGGCATACATAGATATAAACAAATTTCATAATAAAATTTAAACCTTGATTCAACGGAATAGTGTTCACTTTTGTTTGCACTAATTTATCGCATTACGTAGCTTCTATCTGTCCGCCTGACTAATTCACCTTATGCAGCTTATACTTGAACTACGTGAACATAGAAACAATGGAGTAGGTTTATTTTGTTAAAGTCTTTTAAGGATTCCATGATATGTACCTACGTAGGCGTAATAATTAATGTAAGACTACAATAAATTCCATAATCTTATAAATTGTAATTACTTGTTTATGTTAGACGAAATAAGCTGAAAAACTAATTAACGATTTGACAAAGATTTTTTTTTTCGAGTCAGTTTCATAATAAGTAACTGTAGTGTATGAATAACAAAAAGGGAATTAATGAATTTAACTAATTATAATATTATAAATGCCAAACTTCTTGCGGGTGTCAAAGTTCTTCCGCTTTCATTACTATTTTCATAACGCTATGTCGCTACGTCTACTACAAGATAGCCGTGTTTCAAGTGACTGAATTAGTTGCTAAAACTGCGCATCATTAATTTATTTTTATCTTATGGTTAATTTTTGGGATACGAAATTATTGGCTACTAGCTGATCACCGTGACTCCGCCCGCGAGATATAGTTATCTCGGCCCCGATTCCCGTGGGAATACATTACCGAGAATCCAAATAAAAAGAAAATAACAGTACATACACGAAATAAAATGACATGTGTAATTATATTTATGACAAAACAATGATACCCTGTGAAAATTAAAAACATTTTTGGGCTTATCTCCTCCATTCAATCAAGGGATTCTTGTACAAGTTTCATAAAGATCGGACCTCTTTTTGTTATGTCCATAAAATGAGCCGAACAAACAAGATTGTTATTTTTTGGATCAAAATATTCTTCTCGCCGTGCTAGGGCAATAATATTTTTCCATTGTGCACAGTGTACTGGATCCCGAGGAAAACTGAAATAGATGTTGGTTCATATAACGAAAAAAAAATCATAAAGAGCCAAGGCGTCTCCACTATAATCTTTGTTCCAAATAGTTTTATCGCTATCGGTAATCCGAATAAATCTGAATGGTCATTTTGTTAGTACATTATTCAGTGAAAATGAAATGGTCTCTTTCTTTTTACTGAGCTTGGGATGAGTTCGAAAGAGACAGATAGGTACTTCGGTATTGGACTGGATTGCAATATTTACTTTTGTCTTTTAATTTATTATCGACGAAATACTGTATTTTAAGTGAAATAATAAATTGCAAATAATAAAACAAAAGCTTATTTACTGAAAATATGATACACCGTCTTCAATTTGCTTTTTTTTCGTAGTTTTTACACGTTTTTACAATACAGTACGGCATTGTGCAACGTGTTGTCGTTCAGTTGTCAAAATCAAGACTGGCGCGCGATTGTTTCTCTTTTAGCGTTTTGTTTCTCTTTTAGTTCGGACACTTTTGAGCGATGATCCGAAATCCATTGTATTTAAAATCATTGACTCCACTAATGGTATTTTAAACCGCGGACTTAGATCTTCGAGCAAGGACAACGAGCCAGCGACCAAATTGCCAAACTTTCAGTGCTTCATTTAGACGAGACTATTGGAGTGGACGTCAATGGAGGTTCAGTTAGATTGTTGGGTCGTGGCTTTGTTGGCGAACTAACGATTTAGCTCGCCAATGGATCACCGGCTTTAAAATTCCAGAAATCCTTAGTTTCCAGAAAGCCTTATATTTGAATTATCATTGTGACGTCACTATCTTTAACATAGATAGGTATAGCTGTACAATATCTACCTACCTACCTACTACTGGTACTACCTATGGGCGCAAGTTAACCTATATATATGTAGGTAGGTAAGTCCCCAACACAGGTGGCCAAAGTCCGTCGGGCGCCACTGGAAATACCTCCTGGTGCATACCAGAGATGCCCGGCAATGGCCGTAAGAGCGGCCGCAGGAAAAAGTGAAACTTAAAAACAAAATCCCAATCCCCAAAAAATGTTACCGTCGATATGTGTATGATGCTTAAATTTCTATCTGTTACGATGGAAGTTTAAGTACAGTGGTAGTTCACCTGTCAGCAACGAATCCAGTAATGATCCCTCCAATCATGCCGCCGACACAATATATCGACACTGCTATAGACATGACGGTAGTCACTTTATTATCGTCCTCGGGCTTCGCTAACGACGTGTTGGTGCCGGACAACGCCTCCTTGTGTAGCCATTCTGATATGATCTGTAATCATTTGTTAAGAATTTAATACAGATACATCTAGTATTTGCTACCCTAGATTCAGAAAATTTGTTACCAAGACAGATTGGGATGGCCTACTATGCCCAAACTCCCGACTGATAAGGCTGGATGGTGGGTTAGGGGACCTACACTCAAGGGAAAGGCCCTGGATAGGCAGGTTCTGTAAGCGACGGCCCGGCAAACACAGTGGATAAGATTTAGTGGTAGGTGGGAGACCGGACCGTTTGTCATCCAAGGACCGAGAGTTCCACACGAAGCCGTCACGCTGCGTCTACCAACGAGCGTAGCCAACTTCAAATGTATCGACAGTCTGTATGTACGGCTATCCATGTATGTATGAGCCCTTTAGAGCATAGCTGATGGCAACGTCCGCTGGACGTCAATAGAAATATTCAACCAATATTGTAGAATTTTAGGTGTTTATTTGACGTTGTTTGCGATCACCTCTAGGAACCACGTAATCCTAACCTGCACTCTGGCAGTCCCCTATTACGGTATTACCTACGTACGTGCAATCTGTTAGTAGTTACATCCCTATTTGAAAGGTACAACACTAATTGTTTGTGGTCTGTGGTCCTACGATGTAAAAACAGTAAAACAGTGGTACTTAATAAAAAACAGTTTAATTATAATAAAAGGTTTAATTTCCTCCTCTGAGCATTCCCTATACCCTTCAGGTCATGGGTCCAGAGTGAGAACAGTGCTAAAACAAAGAAAACTAAAAACTAAAAATTACTACGGGTAATAACCAAGATGAAAATAACATCGAAAAACTTACTAACTCTGAGAATTTTCACTTGTGGAAATTTGAGCTTAATATACATGTGTCGGCATCTAATCTATCGGAAGTGTTGAAAGTAACAGAACCAGAAAAGAGTGAAAAACCAGATTTTCAAATTAAGGACGCAAAGGTCAAGAAATTAATATTAAACTCCATAGATAGAAAGCTCAAAGGTCACATAATCAATTGTAAAAATGCATATGAGATGTACAACAAGCTGTGCGTAGTATTTGAGGGGTCAGAGGAACGAAACAAACAAGTCCTCTTTACTACAAGAATTCTTCAATTTCACATACGAAAAACAGTCAATGTCACAGCCATCACTGACATAGAAAACTTAAGAATGAGGTTAAATAACCTAAAACAAAATATTGATGATGAAATGGTAATTTCAAAAATATTAACCTGTATACCAAATCAGTACAAATTTTTCATCACAGTGTGGGAGTCAACGCCGGATGACAAAAAGACACTCACCAACTTAACGAATAGACTTTTATCTGAAGAAAACAGATCTACAGAAAGGAAAACTGAACAAAAACAAGTTGCATTTAAGATTGAGAATAAAAACATAAAATGTTTCAAATGTCATAAAACAGGCCATCTAAAAAAGGATTGTAAGATGTGTTCTTTTTGCAAAAGATACAACCATGAAGAGAAAGATTGTAAATTTAAAACCAGTTGTTGCTCAATTTGTAAGAAAAATAACCATAAAGAAGAAAACTGTTACTTTAAGAAAAAACATGATGATAAAAAGCCCAAAAATGTTGCTTTTATGACGCAGAGCTCCAGACTGAGGTCGTTACGATTCGTAGTAGACTCTGGCAGCACACTGCACATGACGAATAACCCCGATATTTTAAGCAGTTTTGAGGGAAAGGTCTCTGAAGTGTATGTTGCCAACGATGAAAAAATGCAAGCACAAGGATCAGGTACCGTCCATGGAGTATCGTGCGATTTACAAAATACCTTATTAATACCAGACCTAGCACAAAATCTTTTGTCTGTTAATTGTGTTACCAATAATGATGGATCTGTGATGTTTACAAAGAATAAAGTGGAGATTTACAAGAACTCTAATTTAATTTTAACTGGTACAAAAGAGGAAGGCCTATACACAGTGAATTTAGAACATGATCTACCAAATGAAAATAAATCTTATTGACACAAGTAAAAGGAACAGCATTAGAATGGCATACAAAACTGGGACACCCAGGTAAAACAGTACTAAAGACACTAACAAAAGTGGCAGACGGCATAAATATACAAGGACCAAAAATATTACAAGAACAGTGTGAAATATGTGCAGAAGCTAAACAGTCAAGACTACCATTTAATACAATCAGAACTCGGGCTGAAAGACACCTACAAATAATACATACAGATGTATGTGGCCCCTTCGAGGAAAATACTCATGATGGATACAGATATGTTTTGACAGTAATGGATGACTACAGTCATTTTACAAAAATCTATTTATTGAAGAACAAGAGTGATGTAAAAGAAGAAATTAAAAATTATATCGAAGAAACAGAGCTTGAGAAAAATAGTAAAGTATCAAGTATAAGATGTGACAACGGAGGCGAGTATACAAGTAACGATTTTAAAGCATGGTGTCAACAAAAAGGTATAAAATTAGACTACACAGTGCCCTACACACCACAATTAAATGGCAAAGCCGAACGGCTAAACCGAACATTGTTAGAAAAAACAAGAGCATTACTCTTTGATTCTAAATTAGACAAGGAAATGTGGGGTGAAGCAATATACTGTGCTACTTACATTTTAAACAGACTGCCAAGTGATGCCCTGAAAAATAAAACACCATATGAAATGTGGGTTGGAAAAAAGCCTAATATATCTAATATGCAAAAGTTTGGCTCTACTGTCTATGCAAAACAGCTACATCCAAATGTAAAGAAACTAGATCCAAGAAGCAAGAAGCTAATAATGATTGGATACACCAATAATGGCTATAGATTGTGGAATGCTAAGGAGCGAAAAATAGAGATATCAAGGGACATAGTGATCATAAAAGGTGAGACTGAACAACAAAAAGAAAGTTATAAGAAAAGAAAAATATGTACTGAAGACCAAGAGACAACAGAAAACCAAGAAGAGACAACAGAAAACCAAGAAGAGACAACAGAAAACCAAGAAGAGACAACAGAAAACCAAGAAAAGACAACAGAAGACCAAGAAGAGACTATAGAAAATCAGGAAGAGACAACAGAAAATACCAGAACAGAAGAAAATAAAAATGATACTTTTGAAGATGCTACATCAGAAACTGATACAGCAGACACTGAACAAGAAATAGACAGATATAATGAAGAAGAAGGTAACCTAAGAAGAAGTAGAAGAATGAAACAGATACCAACTTACCTAAGAGACTACAGTTTACTCACGTACAGAGAGGCTGTAACATCAAAAGAAGGAGAAAACTGGGAGAAAGCTATAAATTCGGAGAAGGAATCCCTGAAAATCAATAATACCTGGGAATTAGTAGACAAGAAAAGTCTGGAACAACCTGGAAAAGTTTGTCGGTTAAAGAAATCCTTATATGGGCCAAAACAAGCTCCTATTACATGGAATAAAAGATTTACAAAAGCAATGTTAAAACTTGGATTAAAAGCTACTAAAACAGACCAGTGTGTGTTTACAAATGAAGATAATACAAAATAATAGCAATCTATGTTGACGACGGACTTGCTATAGCAAAAGACAAACAAACATTAATAAACATTTTAATTTGCCTAGAAAAGGAGTTTGAAATAAAAATATACAAAGATCCTACTACTTTCATTGGATTTGAAGTTAAGAAGACTGAAAAAGGTATCACTGAAACAAGAAAGCTATATAGAAAATCTCTTGAAGAAATTTTGTATGGAAGATTCTAAGCCGGCTAATACACCCTGTAATACAGAAAAGAAAAAAGAAAAACAAAACAGATACTACAAATTTTCCATATAGAGAACTGATAGGAGGACTTCTATATTTATCTACAAGAACAAGGCCAGATATAAGTCAAGCTGTGAATGAAGCAAGCAGAAAGATAGAAAACCCTACAAAAGATGATGTGATAGCTGCAAAGAAAATACTAAAATATTTAAATGGAACAAGATGGAAAGGAATAATGTACAAGAAAGGAGGAGATATTTCTAAACTAAATGCATACTGTGATGCAGACTATGCAAATTGTATAGAGACAAGACACAGTACTACCGGATATGTAGTATTGTTAGCTGAAGGACCGGTGTCTTGGTGTTCAAAGCGACAACCAATTGTAGCCTTATCATCAACCGGGGCTGAATATATTGCAGCGGCTGATTGCTGTAAGGAATGCTTATTTCTAAAGTCATTTTTAAAAGAATTGATTGGTTCAGAAGTTGAAATGACATTGAATGTAGATAACCAAAGCTCTATTCAACTGATCAAAACGTTCTTTCATTAAGAGATCCAAACACATTGATGTGAGGTACTATTTCATCCATGAAAACTATAAAAAGGGTAAAATAAATATTAAATATTGTCCTACTGATAAACAAACTGCAGACATATTTACAAAACCATTGTTAAATAATAAGTTCCTTTTTCATTGACAAAATATTGTTAAGTAAATAAGTTTATATAATTTAAGAAGCACCTATTATTTAATAACTGTATAACTTTAAGTTTTGAAATAGAAAGTATTATTTGAATTGTAAACAATTTTAATAATAGGAGAAGGTGTTAGTAGTTACATCCCTATTTGAAAGGTACAACACTAATTGTTTGTGGTCTGTGGTGTAGATAGTGTTCGCCATCTTGTTCACGTTCTATGTCCTACGATGTAAAAACAGTAAAACAGTGGTACTTAATAAAAAACAGTTATAATAAAAGGTTTAATTTCCTCCTCTGAGCATTCCCTATACCCTTCACGATCAACAGTGTTTGGTAAAATGTGGTTAATTGACGCCTCTGTCATATCTATATCTACCCCTTTCGGGAATATATAGAGGTGCTTTTGTGTGTGTGTGTGTTATACTCACAGCTTGTGGCGCATTCATAACTCCAGTGTTATATCCGTGCTGGAAGGCTGACCAGCATGCTGACGACAATATGGCGAAGGCCAGACGACCGTTCATGCCCTGCAAACAAATAAGTATCCCAATAAGTAAATAATATCTAGGTAGAACGAGAACCCTCGTAGAGAGTGAGGCGTATAGCCATCCCAGTTCTGCCAGGATCTCATGGAGACGTGGAAGATACGACTTGGGCATCTACTATGGGAAAACATCACCATCACGGCAGTTATACGATCACGGAGGAGTGTACAGGTGGTCGGTATCTGCTGTTCATGCACCCAGTTTGAAACCAAACAGTTTTAAAACCGGTCAAGTGCGAGTCGGACTTGCGCACAAAGTGTTCTGTACCAAAACGGCAAAAAATCACGTTTGTTGTATGGGAGCCCGGAGAGGCAACAGAAATACATAAGTACCTATAATCTGTGAAAATTTCAACTTTCTAACTATCACGGGTCATGAGATACAGCTCAAGACAGACGGACAGCAAAGTATCAGTAATCGGGTTCTCGTTTTACCCTTTGGGTACGGAACCCTAATAAACTAAAAATATTTAAGGTTAATTTATTTAATTTATTGCAATATTTTTTTATTAATTGCTTCTTACAATAACAATAACAATATACAAAATAAACATAATTATAGACTTAAACATAATTATACACTCATAATTATAGAATCCTCCTTGTCATTGCCGACTGGGAAGGTTCCCAGAATGCTGGCTGTGTTGCCACGTTGGATGGCGATACTTATTCTTTGGGCCAGAAAATAGCCTGCCTTCTGGTCCTGAGAAGCATCGATTAGGCGTTTAGCAATGTCTCTATAAAGGCGGCGAGCACTCGGACCCCATGACCCCAGTGTCTCAACCCCAAACGGCTCAAATATGTAATCACCTGCTAGGTTAGCATATTTACGCCGTTTAAGGCCTTCAGCCGATGCAGCAGCAGCGCCGGCACATCCGGATGTGCTTGGAAGGTGTGAAGGTGCTAAGGTGTCAACGCATGTAGCGTCCCACACCAAAGGCCTTCCCATCTTCCACGGTAGCAACGACATACCGTCCGGTCTCTTTCCATCGCTTCGTGCTAAACCATTTGGTACACGTACGGCCGGAAGACCTGCGGTGGAAAGAGCCCTACGAATTATGTCGTTTAGAATAGCGTGCCGAGGTATACGACCTGCGCTTCTGCTACAAGAAAGGCCATGGTGTCCCAGATTATCGACGGCTACTCCACAGGTGCAATGATGCGGGGATACACTAGGTGTACCCAGCCGAAGGCAAGTGGCAATGCGGAAGGTTGTGTCGTCCAACATTGTACCGATGTTGGGCGATGGGAACGCCTGGATCCATAACATAATTATTTATTTTTTATTAATTAATTTTACCGTTTTGGTACGGAACCCCTTGTGCACGGGTCCGACTCGCACTCCGCCTGTTATTTAAATGAAGTAGGTATTACTTAGTCCAAAGTTGATAAATATGAATTGAAAATAAGAAAACAGTTGCGAGAGCATCCGCATAAATAGTTATTGGGTACTTATGTAAAACACAGTACCTACCTTGTATACCTCATAACAATATGCTTGTAGTCTGTCCCTAATACATTTCATTGCACGCTCTGTTAGTCTATAGTCAATTGGTTATGGTACGCTTAGCTTACCATTAGAATACCATTTTCATTAGAGATAAGTAGGTACCGTACCCTACTATACGTAAGTACTCATGCGTTCGTCTGGCTTTCTCGTTCACTACAGCACAATAGCCTATAGCACTAGCGGTATCCATGAGGGGATAATACTGCTATACGTACCTACCTAACTATTAATGAAATAATAATTTGTACACCATAATAATGTTAAAACATGTTGACACTAAATCCTAATTTAAGATTTACAAAATAAGCACCTGATTTTTTTTTATAACTAGCTGTTGCACGCTGCTCCGCCTGCGTGTTACTTTAGATCTACATAACTTTTTATATTCTCTACTAGCTGTTGCCCGCAGCTCCGACTGCGTGTTACTTTAGATCTACATAACTTTTATTGAGCGAAGCGAGCCGAAGGCGAGCGGAGCTCTCAACGGGTGACTCAAATTATTTTTCAAACGATTTATGTTAAATTGTTTCTCGGCGAATACTCGGCCGATTTCGGATTTTCTTGCACTCATCAAAAGCTTACAGAATTACCCAGGTTATTACGATGCCAGAATTTTAAATTTAAACTCGCTTCGCTCAAGTATATGCTGCAGCGTAACGGTACGGACACATTTTACCACTTTGGAAGGGACTCTCGCGCAAACTATTCAGTTTAGAAAAAAATGATATTAGAAACCTCAATATCATTTTTGATGACCTATCCATAGATATTATTTATTTTCTTTTTAGGGCTCCGTACCCAAAGGGGAAATACAGAACCCTATTAGTAAGACTTCACTGTCCGTCTGTCTGTCTGTCTGTCTGTCCGTCCGTCCGTCTGTAACCAGGCTGTATTTCATGAACCGTGATAATTAGTATACCTTGAACCGTGACATAGTAAATAATGTATTTATGTTGCCGCTATAACAACACATACTAAAAAGGGCTTTTTAGGGCACAACCCATACAACAAACGTGATTTTTTTGCCATTTTTATTTATTGATCAATAAAAAAATATAGATCATTGTATAAAACTAAAACATATTGGATTGACTAATAAAAAAAATGGTTGATTCGTAACATTCGTTTTATTACAATAATCACCATAGGTACAACCCTAGCGCATTCTTACAATGGCGTCACTCGCACGGCGGGCAACACAGTCTCGACTCTATGAAAGCGTGTTTAAGGTACAATTCTCCTCGTTCTGTGCAGCAGGTATAATTATTAAAATTTTGTAGGTTAATATAGAGTAGGTATTTTCGGTTTTCTATGGGAGTAATGTATCTGTTCCGTAGTAACTATTTATTAATCTGTGCCCTTAGTGACCTCCACTGTGGGTGACGTAACCTGTTCTGCAGTGCTCTTCAATCTGATCCCACCTTCTTCCTTCCGATCCCGAACAACGCGTGCTGGGCAGAGATGCCACTCCCACACAGTGGATAGCATGTTTACGAGAACCGAACGTTTTAAACGTTCGTTTCTCTGCCGAACGATAGTGGCCTGGAACGCCCTGCCTGTGCACGTGTTTCCTCCCACATATAACCCAGGGTTCTTTAAGCGGAGCGTGAAGAGGCACATCAATAGGTCGTCAAGTTGATGGCCACTCTCTAAATCAAAATCAAAATATCTTTATTCATGTAGGTCACAAAGTAACACTTATGAACGTCAAAAAAAGAAAATGCTTCTACATTTACATTTACCGCCAGATTCGCAAGGCAATAGGTAGAGCCTGTGAGGAAAGAACCTGGCAAGAAAAATTCACGGCCACTCTTTTTATTCGCCAGTAAATACAATGATTCTGTTACAACAATAAAAAGAGGGCAAGGGCAGTACGTGACCATATGTGGACCAAGTCAACTTAAAAATTATGAATCTCGGTTAATCACAAAAAAAGTCAAATACTAGTTAAAGGTGCCACATAATCTCAAAGTACCCATACCTTACAATATCATAATAATAATAATTTAACAATAATACGTGAGTTTCAGCAATAAAACAACATTTCAAACAGAAGTAGCCCCTATGTAGCTCGAGTGATGAGCAAGCAACTCATTGCCATTTCTCTGTATCGTTTAGATAATCTTTAATAGTATAATATGCCTTTTTTAGGAGGTGTGTCTTAACAGCCACTTTGAATTTATTCAAAGGAAGGTTCATAATGTTTAGAGGGATTTTGTTATAAAAACGCACACCAAATCCTGCAAATGAGTCATGAACCTTCTGTAAACGATAATACTTCCCAACCAATTTATGCTTATTTCTAGTATTTATTGCATGTATGTCACTGTTCATACTGTATAAATGTATATTCTGTTTAACGAACATAATATTCGCATATATATATATTGTGATGCAACTGTTAAAATGCCTATTTCTTTAAATCTTTCTCTAAGAGAAACTCGTGCATTCAGTTTATAAATCGCACGTAGGTATAGCTCGCTTTTGGAGTATTAAAATGATCTCTATATCAGCTGGCTTGCCCCACAGTAAAATTCCATACATGACACTGTGAAAATAGCTAAAATAAACCAGCCTGGCAGTTTCTACATCCGTGAGGTGTCTGACTTTATTAATAGCAAAAGCCGTAGAGCTAAGTTTCCCTGCAAGACCCGATATTTGGGCTTTCCACTGTAATTTACTGTCTAGAGTAATACCCAAAAATACGGTTGATTCTACAAGATTAAGGGTATCACCGTTCAAAATAATATTAGTACCGTAGTCCTGAACATTAGGCATACTAAATCTAACACACTTCGTCTTTTTTGCGTTCAGAAGTAAATTGTTGGTTGTAAACCAATCCAGAACTAGTGCAAGTGAACTAGTTACTTCGTCAAAATTCCTCAGCTTGCGATCAACTTTGTGATCAAGTGATGTATCATCGGCGAATAGAACAATGTCGCATAAGTTCTGTACATAGAACGGTAGATCATTAATGTAAACTAAAAATAGAAACGCACCTAGAATTGATCCTTGTGGCACGCCCATAGCTACAGAAGCCCCTAAAGACCGACTACCATTGATATCAACATGTTGTATTCTAACACTGAGGTATGAGGCAACTAGGTCCAGTGCCGATTCTCTGATACCATAATAATTGAGTTTCCGTAATAGGGTATTATGTTCAACGCAATCAAAAGCTTTGGAAAGATCGCAAAATATACCAATGGCATCTTGCTTATTCTCCCAGGCATTGAAAATATGCTTCAGAAGCGTTACCCCTGCGTGAATGGTAGAACGACCTCTTGTGAATCCATACTGCTCATTATGTAGTAGCATATTTGAATTAAAATGTGATTGTAATTGCTGCAATATAATTTTTTCAAAAATTTTACTAATGGCAGGTAGTATTGAAATTGGTCTAAAATTACCAGGGTCGCTTTTTGATCCAGTTTTAAATAAAGGTATCACTTTACTTTATTTCATGAGATCAGGAAACACTCCACTATTGACACATTTATTAAATATTGCAGCTAGTTGTGGAGATATATTCACAATAATGGACTGAAGCAATTTTACAGAAATACCCCACAAGTCAGCTGTCTTTTTTGAGTTAAGCGACTTGAATACTTTTATAATATCATACATTTATAATATCATCACATATTCAAAGCTAAATGAGACATGACACTGATTCACGCCGCTTTCCAGCATACGTTGAGCTTTAACTGGGCAAGAATTCAAGGAGCTAGTTATATTCGCGGGTATGTCTATAAAAAATTATTAAAGGTTTGTGCTACATCTGGTTCTTTGTTAATGACTTTATTATCAATAATTAATTCAAAGTCATTGTCACGGGGCTTTAGGCGACCGGTTTCAGCATTAATTATATTCCAAGTCGTTTTGACTTTATTGTTGGACTGTTTAATCTTATTACTCAAATATAATGACTTGGCAGCAACACACGCTTTTCTGAAAGTTTTGGAATAATCTTTAACATACTGAATAAAATCAGGATTAAAATTATATTGCTTCATACCATATAATTCATACAACTTAGCTCCACTTTTGTAGACGCCAGTGGTTGCCCAGTCACAGAACTGGAGGTTTCCATTTTTATAAAAAGTTCTTGATTTAAATACATTGTCGAACTCAGATTTAATTGTATTAAACAAGGCCTCATATAAGTTATTTGGATCGGTTGATCCAAATAACTTATATGGTTAAAGTCAATACTAGCAACTTTTGCAGAAACGTTTTCATTAAATCGTTCTAGGCGATATGTACTCATTGGCCTACATGAATTTTTTTTTCCTTTAGCCGTGATATTGATGGGAAATACGACCTTCTACCCCAGATGGTCAGATTTACTTAAGTTATTTATTTAAGTTACTTAATATCTCCTTTGTCAGGAGTTCAAAGTTGCAAAATATATTATCTAGACATGTTGCAGAATGTGATGTGATTCTAGTTGGCTCTGAAAATAAGTGTTGTAAGCCGAAGGAACTGAATAAATTGATAAATTTAATGCATTTAGGTGACTGCACAAGTACATCAACATTAAAATCACCACACACCACAACATGCTTTTTACTAAGACACAATTGTTTCAATACATTTTCTATTACTATCTCAAATGAATCGTAATCACAATCCGGTGGGCTATAGACACAGAGGACAATGAGTCGCTCAAGCTCAACACAGGATAATTCCACAGTGCGCTCTATAGAAAAAGCAACAATATCTTTACGTTCTTTACATTTTATATTATTAGACACGAATATTAGCGAGCCACCACGAATAGCCTTCTTTCTTGCGAACGCACTAATAAGTGAGTAAAATTCACTGTTGAACAATAATTCGTGGTCTTTTAACCAATGCTCTGTTATACAAAAAATATGAACATTGTGGTCCCTAATGTAAAGGTCAATTTCTAAAAGTATATCAGAAAAGCCTTGAATATTTTGGTGTACTATGCTTAAACTACTAGACATAATGTTATGCTCTACAGAATTACGGTCACCTCCATACACACTACTACTAGGGGTCGGCTCAATTTCCTCAAAGGCCACAGGTCCCTTACCTTCGGGCATATATTTAAAATAAAGATTGCTAGATTTATTATCTGTTGTCTTACAAACTAGCTTTTTTGGATTGTCTCCAAAATGTCTATGTCAATATTATTCTGCTCAATAAAAGCAGGTTTATAAGCCAATAATTTGGCTTGACTCAATACGAAATTAGCTAGCAAAGTAGCTACCTGTCGTCGCAAAAAAATTGATAGTAAATAACTATCACATGTCAATATATAATTATTATTCAATACAATATTACAGTCAAATAATTCTACATTCCTACAATGTGTAGTCAAAGTATGTAGCTTCATATTAATTTTATATCTAATATAGTTTTCGTTTTGCGTATGAGATTTACTATAGGCGGACAGTATTACCTGTTTAACATCTAACTTTGACAATTGTTCAAAAAACCTTGTGACAGTACTCATGTTAGCGGTATCCCGTCTACCAATAGGAATGATTATTGTTGATAGTGGGCAATGTGTACTAGCTAATTAAGTATTTGAGAGTAGGAGGCCCAGGAAATGAATGAGTTACAACTGAATTCCCTAAATGTTGTACTAAGTGATGTCCCAACTTCTTACCAATCTCATCACAATATACAGAGGTCTTCCCCTTATTAAAGTTTGTGTTAGATTGTTTTTAGTGTGTATAATATTGTCACACATACTGTGAAGAGTGTCAAAAGATGAAGATGTTGATTCTTTTTGGGATGTTATCATTGGCATGGAAGGACATGGCAGGGATTTATCACAGTCCGGTGTTTCATAATATAATTTTTCAAGGGAATAGAATCTTTGCTCATTACTGTGACATGAATCTACCAAGCTATTTAATGCCTCAATGTACTCTCCAATTTCTTTTTGAGCTATTTGATACTTTAGGTTATTGATTCTAAGGAGTCATTTAGATACATCTCTATAGTATTGTGTGCTGTGAGAATGGCCCACAATCGCTAGACGTCGCCGCGTCGTCACGACTTACCACCAGGCGGGCGGCGTCAATTTGGCGAACCCAATAAAAAAAAAAACCTACGACAAACTTATTATTTGCGGTTGGTACAGTAATCGGGTCTAGGGATCGAACCGCAAAATTAAGTTTGTTTTTTATTGTATACTAGTGGTCCCGGCGAACTTCGTACCGCCTGAAATTTTGCTTATAAACCTTCCCTGAACCTCCACGAATATTCTAAGACCCAAATTATCCAAATCGGTCCAGCTGTTCACGCTTGATGTCGTGACCAAGGGAAATAGGGATTCATTTTTATATATAGAGATACTTTTCCGGGATAAAAAGTACCCAGTGTGGTGCCCAGGATAGTTGAAGAATAATTGAGCGAAGCGAGCCGAAGGCGAGCGGAGCTCTCAACGGGTGACTCAAATTATTTTTCAAACGATTTGTGTTAAATTGTTTCTCGGTGAATACTCGGCCGATTTCAGATTTTCTTGCACTCATCAATAGCTTACAGAATTACCCAGGTTATTACGATGCCAGAATTTTGAATTTAAACTCGCTTTGCTCAAATATATGCTGCAGCGTAACGGTACGTTTCGCGACTGCGGCGACCTAGTTATAGGTACCAAGTTTCATCGTAATCGAACCGGTAGTTTTTGCGTGATGCCTGAACAAACAGACAGACAAAAATATTTTTAATCACATTTTTGGGTTCGGCGTCGGCCTAGTAACACCCCCTGCCATTATTTTTTTTTGATATTTTCAATGTACAGAATTTTCACTTCTACAGATTTATTATAAGATTAGAAGATAAGTACGAGTATAGATACGAGTAGATATAGATAAGAATTACAATAACATAATATGCATCATTCACCGAGCCTTTTCCCAACCACAGTGTTGGATCGGCTTTCCAGTCTAACTGCGATTCGGCTGAACCTGACCTCTACAACCCATGGGCGATATCGAAGTTCTATAGTTAGACCGGTCGGAATTTTGATTAAGGGCTCCAACTACCCCTAACCTAAAGTCTCTGTGTCTTAAGAAATGGTCACCCATCCTAAGACCAGCCTGACTAGATGTTGCTTAACCTTTGCAATGTGTTAACATTGTCGGTTACAACTAGACCACGAGCCCCCACAATATACATAATTATGAACAAAAAATATTTACACTACAAAATATAGTTTAAAATCCTCCGCGTCATTGCTGACTGGGAAGGTTCCCAAAATGCTGGGTGTGTTGCCACGTTGGATGGCGATGCTTTTTTATTTTTATTTTTTTTTTAATTCCGCGGCCCAAGGCCGCGGCCGCTCTAACGTCCGTTGCCGGGCGTCTCTGGTTACTAGCAGAGGGTATGTCCAGTGGCGCCCGGCGGACTTTGACCACCTCTGTTGTCTCTGCGGGTGTTTGGTCGGGACGAGAATCCCGCGTCATTGGGGTCGGGTTTTATCCCGCGTCAGTGAGTGAATCTGGTTGCGTGCTATGGGGCAAAGGCCCCGCAGCACGCAACCCTTCTAGCCTGCTTCTGTAAGGACGGTGGGTGGCGATCCCGCCGTCCTCAGGCCCCGATCATGGAGGACGATAGTCTTGGGCGTAGTCGCGTAGTCTGGGGCGGCCTGACCGCCGACTACGGAACTCGGCGGGGAGGGTACGCTCCCTCTCCCTCCCGGCCGCCTCCTTCGCGAGCATAACTTGCTCGCAGAAGGACACGGCCGCGTTCCACCTACTCCCGCTGGATACCATGGCCTGAAGCATGGTCTCCAGCGAGAGGGTATCCACGCCCAGACCCACTACGAGGTCCCGGCGCTGACTCGCCCACGCTGAGCACTCCACCAACGTGTGGAGTGCGGTGTCGTCGTCGGAAACCTCGCAGTGTTGACACCGGGGTGTGACCTCACGATGCATGCGAAACAGATAGCTACCGAAGCATCCATGCCCGGCAACGATCTGCGTCGCACGGTACGTGAGGTCACCATGCTGCCTCTGCAGCCAATCGTCCATGATCGGTCTCACCGCCGTGATGATGGTGGCACCCCCCTTGGGTTGCTCAAGTCGCACCCTCCATGACTCCATGAGATCCTGGCGGAGTTGGGACCGCTGGTCCTTGATTTCTCGAGACGCAGGCCTGTGGTCCCGCTCCAGCGCCTCCTTGCGCCATTGGAACAATGACGCAAGGGCTCTCGCTTCCAGGTCCCGGGAGGGGTCCCGGCGGATGGCGATGCTTGCGAAAGTTCTTACTTAGTTTATAAAGATTTTAGTTAGTAAATTAAAGACACCTAAGAAAAATTCTAAAGTCAGTACAACTAATACCTAATTAGTTGGTGATTCCGAACCCGTGATGTTTGTACTTCGTGTCCTTTTGTTCGGGTGTCATATTATAAAACAGCTGGTCAGATTTTAATAGGAGTTAGTGTACAAATAGGTCCATAGTTTGAGACCCGACAGAATATATTAAACGACTTTCTACGGGGGGTGTCATACGAATGGACCAATTTTGATGCGGATTACTCTGGCCGTAAACCGATGTGATCGGGATAGTTCTTAGCTATAAATTTCGAAGTTCCTCACTTCGTAGGTGATGAAGGGATCTCAATAAAACCTACAGGTCCGATTGATCTGAATTTTAAGTAAGTATACTGTTGTTATTTTACAAGCTTTATTTAGTCGACTACCTCGGTGGCACAATGGTACTATGTACGGACTGCCACGCTCGAGGTCTCGGGTTCGATTCCCGGGTCTGATGGATAATGTATAATTCTCTTTAGAATTTTACCCAGATAATTATCCCAGAGTCTGGAACTTGTGCCCGGTAAATGGCAATAGGCTCGCCCCCTATTACATGGGACCTAACATAGCTGGCGAGATGTCGGTGTGTTTGCACACCTCTGCCTACCCCTTCGGGAAAAAGGCGTGATGCTATGTTATGTTATTTAGTCGAGAGGTTTTTGACTGAAGCCAGACTGCACCGCAGATTCGAGAGGTTTTAAATTTTTGGCTTCTAGTGTCTGCATATCAAATGGAAAACCTTAAACTCCTACTGTAAATAAAAGTTAGTGTAGTTTATAAATACAAGTTGCGTCATTTCCCCCCCAAGAAAATGTGTTTAGCACGTGTGTGGTCGCAGCAGTGGCAGCCCGACGAGAGACAGAGGACTTGTCCCACTTTGACATTGAACTGTAATATGATAGGAAAGGATGGCTATATACAGGACTGTACAAGTGCGAAAGGTATAGAAATAAGTTTGTTTTCTTATGGTTACCAAAGAGTTTTATTGGTGGCCACCGTTATTTTACCCGACTGCTAAGGAAGGTTATTAAACTGTCGTTTTAACATTCTTGTTTACTACATTTCTACTCCTGACGAACAAAAGAGGTATCGATAGGACAGGAGGTATAGATTGTTAAAAGTTACGACGCTCCCTAAAACATATTGGTAGGTATGAAACATAGATGTCCTCTAGGAAATGAAGGTGAATTTATTTACAACTAGCTGTCCCGGCGAACTTCGTACCTCATCTTTTAATACTTTCAAGCATGCCCTGAACTACTACAAACATTTTATGACCAAAATTAGCGAAACCGGTCCAGCCGTTCCCGAGTTTTAGCGAGACAAACGAACGGCGATTATTTAAGAATAAGAATTACAATATAAGTTACATAGTTATGTACTAAAAATATTTACAATACAAAATATCGTTTAAAATCATACAGTCGAATTAAAAACCCCCACCTTTTTTGGAAGTCGATTGAAAAATAAAATAGGTTACCAGGTTACTTACCTACTACTTAGAAATAAGTAGGTAGTAAACGTACTGTTCGCGAGGGATAAGCTGAGCTTTGCATTTGTGTTAGTGGCCACGAAAAGTAGAGTAAAAACTCTTTGTGTAACTGTGTGTACAACACACGTGTGTGTAAAACAGGTCACATAATACGTTCACGTACAATGCACTCACACAAACGCAAAGCTCAGCTTATCCCTCGCGAACTGTACCTACCTACTGATCTTGCGCAGACGAAGTCACGGGTAAATCATAGTTGTTTAATAAATCGGTTAAAGCTCCGTTAGACAATCATATTAGGTATCTAGATTCTAGAGTCTAGAGAGTTATAAACAAAAGCTCTCATGGGAATCATAAATCAATATGTCTGTGACCGCATCTTTTATTTAACTGATCTCTTAAAACTTAGCACAAGTGTTCCTTAATCTAAAACTTTTCATCGCGTCCTTCTTGGGATTGCAGGGCAAATGGTGTCAAAAAGCCCGTTTTTATTGTTATAAAAACGGGCTTTTTGACACCATTTGCTCGGGTGAAATTACAGTTTTTTCTCTATAAGTCAGTGGATGACATAGAAAGGTAGGCTTAAAGAAAAGGTACCTAAGATATCCCCCATGTTCTCGAACATGGGGGATATCTTAGGTACCTGGGCTGTTTTACACATCCGAAGCCGGGGCGAACCATTCGTTCATTTAATTGTATGCACTATTGTACGGCCGTGTCCTTCTGCGAGCAAGTCATGCTCGCGAAGGAGGCGGCCGAGGGGGAGAGGGAGCGTACCCTCCCCGCCGAGTTCCGTAGTCAGCGGCGAAGGCGCCGCAGACTCATCTACGCCCAAGACCATCCACCTCCATGATCGGGGCCTGAGGACGGCGGGATCGCCACCCGCCGTCCTTACAGAAGCAGGCTAGAAGGGTTGCATGGCGCGGGGCCTTTGCCCCATAGCACGCAACCAGATTCACTCACTGACGCGGGATAAAACCCTACCCCAACGACGCGGGATTCTCATCCCGACCTAAACCCCGCAGAGACCACAGAGGTGGTCAAAGTCCGCCGGGCACCACTGGAAATACGTTGCTTGTAACCAGAGACGCCCGGCTACGGACGTTAGAAGGGCCGCGGCCTTGGGCCGCGGAATAGAAAATATAAAATAAAAATGCTCTATTGTATGCTTATAATTATAGTAGGTACCGACCTAATTATAGAATTTCGATTTAATCAATGAATCTGATTTAAATAAAATAATTCGTTGTTTAACGTTACAAAAGATTTGATTTGTTTGTATCTGGGTAGGTACCTACTTAAAGTGCAAAGATATCTTTCGAATTCGATCTTGGAACTTTCTCCTGTCTTTACAGGTTTGCGATTAGAGTTTGTATTGTTATGTCTGCCTACGACATTCCTAGATTTTTTCTTAACTAGGTACTTACTACTTAATATATACTTTCACAAATTAATAAGTATCAGGTTGTTTAGAAAGTAGATATTTAGATATCTAGGAAAAACTCATGATTGAAATCAAATCTCAAGTATCCGTAATAGCTTTAAAAATGTGTTAATCCCGCTATGAGACAAGGCATCAAGATTTATTTTAAGACAATAAATAAATAAAACTTTACCGCCATATTTATGCAGATGTTGGTGATCCAAATTCCACTTTGATTCCAAAATCTATAACGCTTTGTCACAATACCGTTAGTTCACTTGCCTAATTAAAAAAAAAGAATTTAAAAAGCTAACTCGCGGTAAAGTTCGAGCGTGTGTGCGCATGCGCGTCGCTGTAGGGCTACGATTACGAATGGCGTCGAACAACTTCGAATGAAATGATGCGTATCCAAAAGGAAATGCGGTCCAGTGGTACGAGAGTGACGTCACTTAGAAACCGGTTGTCTCTGTGGAAGCTACAGCATACATCGCTTTAAATTTTCTGCAGAATACAACGAAGTATACCTACATATAAACACAGCTTATTGTGTTAAGTGAACACAAAAGTTGCGTGTAGGTATTGTATAGTAGATGAAGAGTCGATGGTGAACATTAAATTATCTACCTAATCTAGACCTACTAAACCAATTGTTCAATGGACGGCCTTAGCACCTTCAGAGATTACATAGGAACTTAAGACTTTTTTATTATTATTTAGAAACTGACAGTCTTATACATATACCTAAAACCAATTTTACAGAACCCTCATATAATTGTAGACTTACAGTTTCCTGTATTTTATAAAAAAAAAACTAAATAAAAAAAAGAACAAATTTTGCAAATTTAAAGCTACAATCTGACAAAAAATTTTGACTTGATTTTTTTCAAAAAAGACTTGATCATAAATACTAGTTGTTCGACCCGTCCCGACTTTGCACAGTTTGCACGGTAGAACAATATACCTTGCGAGTACATAAGATGTCAGCAAAAAGGTCAACTTCACTTTTCACACACTTATTAACATGTCTAGGGTTTTTTGCCCCTAGATAGTCTCACAGGCCCAAACACTAGTAATCCTGCTTATTTTGGACTACGCGGACGCGTGCTGCCAGCCTGCTGCTTTGGTCAAGCCTATTGCCGGGCACTATAGAAAACCCTTTCCACTGTAGAAATTCAAACCAAAATTCTAACTAGGAAAGATGTTATACAGCATGTCCCAAGACCATGCTACATGGAGGGAGAGTACCTTCAATATTGTAGATAGACAACTGTATTGAAAGAAGCCTTTATTTTATTTTTAAAACCAACTTAACTGCATTCATAGATTTTTGAAAAACCCCCTGTGTGAACCGGGAATCGAACCGACCAAATGGTAAAAACACATAACATGTTATTTTACGACACCCACCAAAAGGCTTAAAATTGTCTAACTACAATATTTAGGGTACTTTTCCTCCATGTAGCATGGTACTGAGATTCCCCTGTAAACCTACCAGTAAATAGAATCTCTGCAGTCCAAGCGAATAACAATTTTTGAAATTTCCTGCGATATCATTGGCACACACATCGACAAACTCCTCCGAACGCTACGGTAAGGGGGCAACACCTGTTTGCGATCATGATCTCCTCTCCCTGGCCCATTGGAAGAAATCGCTTTAGAGATAATTTGGGCATTTTGCACACATTTCCTCCCAATCAAATATATAGTTTTAAGTTAAGGAACACTTTTTGATCTTGGCAAGTGGAGATCAGATATAAAATATGTAAATACGAGTATAATAAAACCGACTTCAACCATAAACTAAAAAGTAAAAATCACATTTAGGATAAATATGTAAAGTTCTCTTTAATACAAATAAATCAAACCCAAACACAACGTAACTGCTGTAAATCGTTGATGAGTTCCCTCGACTGGCCTTCGGCTCCCTCATCAGATCGACTCCAAATCTTCATTAAATGGTAGTTATTTATAATACCTAATTAAAAAATTTGCAAACGCACAGCCGTCGTTACAGTTTTTGAAGGTTCTCCTCGATTTCTCCGGGATCCGATCATCAGATCCTGGTTTCTTTATAATGGGACCACCTGGGAAATATCTCCTTTCCAACAAAAAAAAGTATTAAAATTGGTTCATAAACGACGAAGTTATTCGCGAATAAACATAAAAAAATATATATCTTTTGGTTTGACCGTAAGATATATATATTTTTATCTTTGTTCGCGAATGGATTTGAAATTGAGAATAATTGAGCGAAGCGAGCCGAAGGCGAGCGGAGCTCTCAACGGTTGACTCAAATTATTTTTCAAACGATTTATGTTAAATTGTTTCTCGGCGAATACTCGGCCGATTTCGGATTTTCTTGCACTCATCAAAAGCTTACAGAATTACCCAGGTTATTACGATGCCAGAATTTTGAATTTAAACTCGCTTCGCTCAAATATATGCTGCAGCGTAACGGTACGTTTCGCGACTGCGGCGTAGGTCGCCGCAGTCGCGAAACGTATACGGTAGGCCAGAAGACAGACAGATGAAAGCAAAAATGTACCGTCTCAAAATGTAGACGTTTCGCTCGCTCGGTCAACTAGTCTGAGCTTTGCTTTGCTCAAATAAATTAGTGTTCGCAATACTATGGCCAACTATGGTCGAACAGTAGACCTCGCGAACATTATTTAAGGTTTTATCCTCCCCCCCCCCCATACCAAAAAAGAAAATTTGTATAAAATCAACGAACACATGTGCCAAGTTTCGTAAAGATCGGATGAAAACTGTGACTGCTAGCCCGGAACAAACATACCGACAGACAGACGGACGAAAGCAAAATTGACCAATCTCGAAATGTAGACGCGGTCAATAAGCCAGACAATAAGCGCTAAAGCAGCTTAGCGGTGCATTCCACGGAGGTGTATGCGGGGCTCGAGCGAGCCTGGCGCGCGGCGCGGCGGTCTGACGTCACCCACTACAACGTATTCCGTAGCTAAGCACTGTCACACTTCACAATTAAACAGTTCCACTTATTAACTGAAAGAGCGAAGCGATCGAAGTCTCCGTTGCAACTTGCAGACTGGGGAGAATTTCTTTCGTCTGTACCTCTACATCTACGGGTTCTGTCAGATCATGTTTGAGGCCGTATTTATCAACCGATTTGCATGAAACTTTACACACACACTCCTTACAATGAATAACATTTGAATGATATTTTTTCTTAGGCGACTCGTGTATTTCGTTCGTGATCGAACTCCTCCTAAACGACTGGACCGATCTTTTTGAAATTTGGCACGGTCATAGTAACCATCACCGTGAGTGCATATATCTGAATTCATAAAGATCGGTCCAGTCGTTTAGGATTTCTACCCGGATCGACAAACTCAGCTCAATTATTGCAACAGCATTATGCATTGCATACCTAGTTTGGATTGGATGACAAATGAAAGAGTAATAAAGAAAATTGAAGACGAAATTTTCTAAACAAAGCCGCTCCCGAAGTCTACGGTTCACAGACACACTAGTTCTTAAATTGTTTAATTAATTTTGTCAATTGAGTTTCTTAATTTCACAAATATTATGGAACATGGCAGCTTTCGTGATCTGTGTTTTCCAAATTTCTTCTTAAATTTTCTTTATTACTTACTCTTTCATTTGTCATCCAATCCAAAAAATATAATTCAAATGTTATTCATTGTAAGCAAGGAGTGTGTGTGTGTAAAGTTTCATGCAAATCGGTTGATAAATACGGCCTCAAACATGATCTGACAGAACCCGTAGATGGGTACAGACGAAAGAAATTCTCCCCAGTCTGCAAGTTGAAACGGAGCCTTCGGTCGCTTCGCTCCCTCAGTCAATTAGACAACAACTGTCAACTTGCTTTCTCACTAACATACCATCTTCCAAGGTGGGCTGCAAGCTGTAATCCTCATATTTGAAATCTCAATGAAAATGAATTTTGACAAATAGTCATGAAATAGTCATTGAGCGGAGCGAAGCGAAGCTCTATCTTAGACGACAAATGTAAATCGTTTGTGTACCAACTCCTCCGAAACGGCTCGACCGATTTTGACCAAATTTGACTTTCAGGTCGACATCATACCCGGGAGTGCATATCTCTGAAATCATGAAAATAGAAGTGACCACAGAGGAATAATCACCGAAAATGTCCTGGACATCACCGAAATCCAGATGATTAAATGGTTGCCATGTAAACACGTGCGTCAACAATGAAAATTTTTTTTTTTTCATTTGATTAATTAATTTCAGTGTTCGATTCTGATATGTAATAAAAACATTTGCTCAGCTCAACATTTGCAATTAGCAGCATGCATTGCATACCTAGTATATTAGTAGGTAGTTATACAGTATGGATAACACAAATAAAGGACAAAAATCGAAATGCATAAATTTTAAGGTTGGTACGGAACCCTCCGTGGAACGGTTTTTATACCCTCGATTGGCCTCGACGGAACACTAGGTTTCAATAGATGGTCGATTTGGACTAGGTAAAGCTACGCTGCTGTAAACAGTGCGCGGCTTCGTATTGAGCGAAGCGTTTTTTTTTTTTGAGCTTCGTCGCGACCTTAATTGAAATCAGCTATTAATTTAGGTGAAAAAATTTTAATTATCGGTCAAGAGTTTTAACCTGCTCCATGGAAGCTCCGCTCGCCTTCGGCTCGCTTCGCTCAATAAAACTTAGTTCAAATAAGGTTCTACTTGTCGTTTCGACATTCATGTCGGACTGTACCTATACCTAAATTCTATTTAGATAGTGGTCTGTGGTATGTAACAAATCGGGAATTTCGGCTTATATTAAGTACAGAGTGGTTTTTAGGGTTCCGTAGTAAAAGAAACCCTTATAGTTTCGTCATCTCCGTCCTAGAATAATAAAACTTTGCATGATAATGTACATTTGCTACGCCGACAAAGTCCTAAAACAAAATTTTGAAAAATATTATTTTTGGTGTTACACTCCCCTACACGTCAAAAGTGGGAAAGATATATAAAAGGTACTTACCATATACAGACTAGAGGAAATAAATAAGTAGACACTCCTTATCCAGTATACATCATTTACTAGTGATTCCGTGAACCGTAGACTTCGGGAGCGGCTTTGTTTATTCTTAAATTGTATTTATTTGCATGACTTTTGATTTTATTGAGCAAAGCGAGCCGAAGGCGAGCGGAGCTCTCAACGGGTGACTCAAATTATTTTTCAAACGATTTATGTTAAATTGTTTCTCGGCAAATACCCGGCCGATTTCGGATTTTCTTGCACTCATCAAAAGCTTACAGAATTACCCAGGTTATTACGATGCCAGAATTTTGAATTTAAACTCGCTTCGCTCAAATATATGCTGCAGCGTAATGGTACGTTTCGCGACTGCGGCGACCTAGTTTATATGGGTTGCTATGGTTACGGATTGCATTCTTGACAGACCGTAGACTTCGGGAGCTTTGTTTAGAACATTTATTTTTCAATTTTCTTTATTACTCTTTCATTTTTCATCCAATCAATACCAAAAAATATCATTCATATGTTATTCATTGTAAGCAAGAAGTGTGTGTGTAAAGTTTCATGAAAATCGGTTGATAAATACGGCCGCAAACATGATCTGAAGGAACCCGTAGATGTAGACAGTGGTACAGACGAAAGAAATTCTCCCCAGTCTGCAAGTTGAAACGGAGACTTCGGTCGCTTCGCTCCCTCAGTCAATTATTATGTGGAGACCCCACTATCGGAGACTCCACAGGATATTATAATCTACTCAAACGTTAACCTATCAATCTGTATCGATCTGTACCAACACAACAATTATATAATTGAGCGGAGCGAAGCGAAGCTCTATCTCAGACGACAAGTGTAAATCGTTTGTGTGCCAACTCCTCCGAAACAGCTCGACCGATTTTGACCAAAGCTGGTCGACATCATACCCGGGAGTGCATATCTCTGAAATCATGAAAATAGAGCATAAAAAAAAATTCAGAAAATTTGCTCCGCTCAACATTTGCAATTAGTAGCATGCATTGCATACCTATTATTACTTTAGACAGAATGCGTGAAGCAGACTCGAAATATAGTATGTAATATAATGTGTAGTAGGTGAGATACGACTCCTACCAAATGCGGCACTTAAGTATGCCCGCGACCTCTAGGATCGTTGAGTGCACGCATCGACTACTTCGCCTCGAAGGTGATCGGGCAGAGGAGGAGGCTGGCCCCTACTGCCCAAGGAACTCCGTTCCTACATCCGGACGGAGGCGAAAAGGGAGGGAAAGCGATTCCCTAATGTAAGGCGTACTAAAAAAAAACACTTAGCAGTGATCCGGGCCGCGCGTCCAGCCTTCTGCGGGCGTGCCACAGAATTCCGGCTGCGCGGCGATGACCAGCTAGGGTCGGAAGGCGCGGAGCACGGAGACCCGGTGTACAGTCGGGATCGCCGACTCACGCTGCCACAACCGATGGCGCCGAGAATATTCGACGTTGATACGATGACGACGAACTTTGCTGTTGCTGTTGCTGATGTAACACGACGGTGCAGTTCGTGTTAGAGCACACGCTGCTTATGGCATTGATTCCCTCTGAAAACACACGTGGGAGATGAGTACCTAATAAATACTTACCGCTATCCGGCGACCCACGCCTTTGCGCTACCCAACCTCTCCAAATATGTGCCATATGGTAACCCTAGAACCAAGAACAAAGACTTTAATTTTTACACGCGTCATCCAATCGATGCCAAAAGTCACACAAACAAGGAACCCTAAATACATACCCTATTCAGTACGCCCTAGTCGCCTAGTCTCCCCTTGCCGCCTCTCAACACTTCATTGGTTTCAACAGCGAAACCTTTACAGGATTCACGCCCGCCTTGTCAGCTCCGAGACGTTAATGAATGGCGGTCACTCCGCACGCGTCGCCTCGCAACTTTTTTTATTGACTCGACAAACGACCCTTTGTCGTCTGTGAAATTCTACCAAATTTACGAAAATCTACCACGTTACAGTGGCTCGACACTCGTTTGCCCGGTTTTTTAATATTCTATACTAGCTGTTGCCCGCAGCTCCGCCTGCGTGTTACTTTACATCTACATAACTTTTTAATTTATGAACCGATTGAAAACCAATCCTTAAATGTTTAGTTGAATAAACCACAATTCAAATCAAAAATTTAAATCGGTTAAGCCGTTTCTGAGATTAACGTGTTCAAACATTCAGACAAACAGACAAAAGTTTTAAAAACCATTGTTTTGGGTTTTATTGCGTTCATAAGCCCTCCTACAACAGTTTCTCTATTATATCTCCTATTATTGAGCGGAGCTCTCAACGGGTGACTCAAATTATTTTTCAAACGATTTATGTTAAATTGTTTCTCGGCAGACACTCGGCCGATTTCGGATTTTCTTGCACTCATCAAAAGCTTACAGAGTTACCCAGGTTATTACGATGCCAGAATTTTGAATTTAAACTCGCTTCGCTCAAATATATGCTGCAGCGTAACGGTACGTTTCGCGACTGCGGCGACCTAGTATTCTCTACTCGCTACGTCGCTTTCTTGATCACCAGTTACTAATCAGTAACTAGTGGTTCTGTGAACCGTAGACTTCGGGAGTAGCTTTGTTTATTCTTAAATTGTATTTATTTGCATGATTTTTGATTTTATTGACTGAGGGAGCGAAGCGACCGAAGTCTCCGTTTAAACTTGCAGACTGGGGAGAATTTCTTTCGTCTGTACCTCTACATGTCTACATCTACGGGTTCCTTCAGATCATGTTTGCGGCCGTATTTATCAACCGATTTTCATGAAACTTTACACACACACTCCTTGCTTACAATGAATAACATATGAATGATATTTTTTAGGGCTCCAACTTCCCGTAACTACTGCCATAGATGTTCGTACGACAACAGGGACCGACGGCTTAACGTGCTCTCCGAGGCACGGAGGGGTCTGTGTTTTAAGAAATGGTCACCCATCCTAAGACCGGCCTGACTAGATGTTGCTTAACCTTTGTAATGTGTTAACATTGTCGGTTACCACTAGACCACGAGCCCCTCTGAGCGATATTGTATCTTAAGATAAAATACTAGGTGCTGGTACGCTGGCGTCACCCTGCGCTGCTGCATATTGAGTGGAGTGTTTTCGGTAACAGTAATAAGTCATTTAAAAATTTCATGAGTTTATATTTATTTATATTTATTTTGAGATAATATTTTGAAACATACAAAAAGCGCACGAAATTTCTCCCATAGGTTTAACATGTAAATTTTGGTTCTTCAAATAAATATTTTGGCGCCTTTTTTTAAATTTCTGACTCCGTCACATTTTTTGCACTTAAATCTAGTTTAATTTACTTCAAAAATTTCTAGAATCCGCCAAGTAGTTAATGAGATACAGCGTTACATTTAATCGCATTGGTGTCGCTGTATGGGAGCTCCGTTCGCCTTCGGCTCACTCCGCTCAATTATCATGTAGTATCTTAGCCGTGTGCAGCGTCCCTTAGTGAACTCCACTGCTGGTGACGTAAACTACGACAAACTTATTATTTGCGGCTGGTACAGTAATCGGGTCTAGGGATCGAACCGCAAAATTAAGTTTGTATTTTATTGTATTTACTTTTCCGAGATAATACCCAGCGTGGTACCCAGGATATTAAAGAATAACTAGGTATGCAATACATTCTGCTGTTGCAGTAATTGAGTTGAGTTTTTCGATCCGGGCGAACTCCTAAACGACTGGACCGATCTTTATGAATTCAGATATATATATATGCACACACGGTGATGGTCGGATTATTCCCAGTAGTTCCATGTAGCCAGTTCCACATGGAACTTTTGCAACCTTACAATATACGATTTTTGTCCTATTTGTTCCATGTAATTGAGCGGGTGACTCAAATTACAATTTATGTTAAATTGTGTTAGATTGTTTCTCGGCGAATACTCGGCCGATTTCGGATTTTCTTGCACTCATCAAAAGCTTACATAATTACCCACGTTCTTACGAAGCCAGAACTTTGAATTTCGATCAAATAAAAATAATTTAATTGATGGTAAAAATTCCCATAACGTAATGAAAAAAAATACTTTGACTGAGTTATATCGCTTTGAATCAAAACTCGCTTCGCTCAAATATATGCTGCAGCGGTACGTTTCGCAACTGCGGCGACCTAGTTTTATACTACTTTTACCGCTGCAATTATTTAAATTTTAAATTGTGTTATTTTTATGATCGCCTTGTACTTTTTCAGAATAATGAGTTCAAACATTCAATCGGTTTTCACTGAATTTAAAATCTTGAAGGCTCTTATGTTGTTATGTATTCCTGGTACATTTGTGGTTTGTGACTTTTATAATGGACAATCATTTTCATCTGTACTCGGTGCACTTGTTGACACATTTAAATAAACTAAACAGATCAAGATTCAAATGCGATTTCGAGAGTGCTTATGTAGTTCTGTAGTCCTAGTATTTTATTCAAGGTGCGCGTCATTTACAGCGTGGGCGAGTCAGCGCCGGGACCTCGTAGTGGGTCTGGGTGTGGATACCCTCTCGCTGGAGACCATGCTTCAAGCCATGGTCTCCAGCGGGAGTAGACTGAGAGGGAGAGAGAGTGTACCCTCCCCTCCGAGTTCCGTAGTCAGCCCAGTAGTTCCATAGATACACAAACAACAAAAGTACTAGGAGTACAGAACTACAAAAGAGCACTCGCCAACTCTTATCTCGCTCAGTTTGGTTTATTCAAAATGTGTTCGAAGAAGTTTAGTTAAGAAACCGTTCACCTTTAATCGTGCTTAAAAATGTCGTATAGATTTTTCTGTTTTATGCTTTTATTAGGTAGACAGAGCTGTTTGACCGTGCCAAATTTCAAAAAGATCGGTCCAGTCGTTTAGGAGGAGTTCGATAACGAACGAAATACACAAGCCGCCTAAGAAAGAGCTTCGTAAACTCCGCTCAATTATACCAAGTTTCATCGTAATCGAACCGGTAGTTTTTGCGTGATGCCTGAACAAACAGACAGACAGAAAAAAAATTTTAATCACATTTTTGGGTTCGGTGTCGGTCTAGTAACACCCCATTTATTTTTTTGATATTTTCAATGTACAGAATTTTCACTTCTACAGATTTATTGAGCGAAGCGAGCGGATCTCCTTATCAGGTGACCCATTGCAACGCGATGTGAAATTGTTTCTTGACAACTAATCAACCGATTTTCATGATTTTTTCACTCAAAAATCAAGCATTCTCAGGAGCAGGTTTTGTTCGAGACCGAATTTTGATGTATCAGAGACTCCCGGCAACGGACGTTAAAACGGCCATGGCCTTGGGCCGCGGGATTAAATAAAAAAAAGGACTCTCAAAAAAATTTATTGACCAAAAATATGTCAATAACTTTTTCTGAGGGTCCTAAATCAAAATTCGGTCGGTTCGATTGATAAATGCCTTAATAGAAATAGTCGCTTCGCTCAATTGCATGCTGCAGCGCAGTACCACGGCAGCGACCGCAGCTCCTAGTTATAAGTATAGATAGCTGTTGAGCGATATTGTATCTTAAGATAAAATATTATAGTATCTTATTGCATACCTAGTTGACCGAGCGAGCGAAGCTTCTCAGTTTCAACTCGAGGACTGGCCGATATGGCGTTGTTTGTCTGTATGTGTGTCAGTTCCGGTCTACAGGCCGCATTTTTCAGCCGATTTTCATGAAATTTGGCACAAGTGTTCTTTGTTGCAAGGCGCAACTCTTGTCGAAGGGATTTTTCGATTGGGGGGAAAATGGGGGGAAAATGCATTTTACAGCCGATTTTCATGAAATTAGGCAAAAGTGTTCTTTGTTGCAAGGCGCAACTTTTGTCGAAGGGATTTTTCGATTGGGGGGAAAATGGGGGGAAAATACGAAAATAACGCGAGTTCTACTGTTCACAGAACCACTAGTTTATCAGTAGATCCAATGAGTTTTCGCAATGAACCTATTGGGTCTGTTAGTCTCAAAACTTTTGAAATTTTATGCGACGTCAGTGGCCGAATAATATACTTATATAGGTACGTATTATGTAGATCGAATGGTAGGTAAGATAGGTATCTAATGTATGAGGCCGCTTCGCCATCCATAACACAGATCCATTACAATAAATACTTACAAAATATTTTTTTATTAAATAAACATGAATAATTTCACACACAATATATTTCACAGATTTCACTACTAGATATTATGACAATGAATCGTTTTAAAACAATTCAGTGATCAACATACAATGGAGTGGGTATCGAATTTTCTTCTGTGGTATCGCGTCACAGCGTTCACTCGGCTTTTACTTACAGACCTAACGTAGCATTTTCCGCATATCGCTGCCGTGGTGAAGTCCTCCACCCGGCGCAACTCCCAACCAATAAACAGTCGGCCTTTGTCAGTCAGTGCTTACCTCAGCTCGGGAGAGCATGCTATCACCACTGCTGAGTACTCTGAGTACCCCCGCCAGATTAATCTGGCCGACTGTAATTATTTTATTAAGGTGTGAAGCCATATTAATGGTTTGTGGTCTCTAGCATCCTTTTCTCTGCTGATACCCTTGCTTGGTACTCCCTGGCCCCCGTTGTGTGGCCTTCAGCCCCTTTCTGGCTAAATCTGTGACAAGTGGCACTCTCGCCTCCCGCCTTGCACTCGCCAACGGCATGCTTGCCTGATCCGCACCTACTACAAGTCTTTTTGTCTTGGCGACATCTCCGCTCGCTGTGCCCATACATGCAGCACTTCCCACATATAAATGCTGTGGTGAAATCCTCCACCCGGCACACCTCCCAACCAATATACAGTCGGCCTTTGTCCGTCAGTGGTTTCCTCTGTACGTGAAGTTGTTTATTATTTCTATAGTACATTTTTGTCTTTTTAGATTCAGAGTTCAACTGGGTGAAAACGACGATGATGATGACGACGAAAGTTATGAAGAAGATTAAACAGAGAGTGAACATGAAAGTGATATGGAAATTGATTTATAATAAAATCATAATTTTAGTTTTCCTAAGGTGGCAGAGCCACGGTCCTGGCAACCCAGGGTGGCGTTGCGCTACCTCCGTTCATACCCGGCAGTAGAGACTTTGGTTGAGGAGCTGCATCGCATCAACATTGCGGGTGATGCGGCGTGGCCATTAGATAAATTTAAAAAGGAATGTCAGGTCGCAGTCACAAAGCAGATAGGGGACCGATTTCTTGTTGTTCTCGAGTGCTCGATGGAGGCAAGGAACCGGCTGGTCGAGCTAGGACGGATCTATATAGGCTGGGACGAAGCAGAGATTACGGACCACATCAGATCTACGTGCTGCAACAAGTGCCAACAGTACGGGCCTCCAGAAAAGTACTGCCGTGCGAAGGAAATGACCTGCGGCAAGTGTGGCGAGACTGGGCACAAGAAGGCAGAGTGCCAGTCAGATACTTCGTGTTGCGCTACGTGCAAACGGTTCAAGCGAAAGGAAGCCAACACGCATAGCACCGCTGCCATCAACTGCCCGGCCCGACACCACGCAGATCTACAGACCGCAAACATGATTAATTATGGATAGTGCGACCAACGTAGAATTGAAAATAGGCCAACTAAACTTACAGGGCTCGAATACCGCCACCTTGGAATTCCCGGAGGTTGCTTCGAATTACCGGCTAGACATTGCACTAGTCCAGGAGCAATATTCCAACCTCCCGGGAATTTTACAGTGGGGCACCAGCCCTAAAGCCGGAATCATCTAAACATATAATACGCCAGTGAAGCCGCTTCTCCTCCTAAACTAAGAGTCGCACAGTCAAGTGTGGCACACCGTTGGAAAGGTCGTGGTCTCAAGTGGTGCGATAAGATTAGAAATTTGAAAAAAAGTTAATTTTAACATGATTTAAACTGATTTCAGATTATGCGCGCGATTTAGTAGCAATTAAAATTAAACACAAAGAAATATATTCGCGCGTGCTATTTTTGAAAGGAACATTTTTGGACAAATTTTTTTTTTTTTTTTAATTTTTACATTTTTTTTATATGTTTCATTCAGAGAAATTACACAACAGTAGCCAATTAAGTGCTAACACTTACGTGCGTGACGATTAACCAGGTGGATAACCCAATCAATCGCCACGATACACCAACTAGTCCACCGCGTGCTCACACACCACACAACTGTTATAAGAAATTGAAAATAAAAAGAAATACGAGAGATTAACACGAAACAATCACACACAATATATAACTACACAACGTATAATTTTATAAAGTATTAAATCTCGTTAAAATCTTCGCGAAACTTGACAACGAATTAAATAAAATTTAAATGTCGTCGGAGCGCACAGACACCACTGCCCGCTATCGCAGTCGGACGCGCCGCCGTCAAGGATAAGGACAGGTCCCACCACCACCCATGGTCCCACCAGCCATCTTGGCTATATGGACCGAACCGCGGGAGATGCACACCGTACTTGCGACTGCTCTTTCGGGCGTGCATTTTCTTGACTCCCAACATAATATTTTACCTGCCCTGAGCACTCTCCCCTTTCTGGGGCTGCTCACTATCTATTAGCGTGCACCGCTATTGCGGCCGACGTCACATGTATGCCTCCGTCGCCTACCTGCGACTTCTCTTCAAATTCGAGCTTGCTCCTTGTTTTGTGCCATCTATGCGCGAAGTCTCTCAACTGCCGGAAGTTAGCCTCCGAGTTAACAAGTTCGCAGTAATATACAGGGCCCTCCGCGACACGAGTGACTCCGTCCAGTAGTTTTTGACGATATTCCTGGTACAGCGGTCATCGCCACAGAATATGATCCAAACATTCGTCCTCTTCCCCGCAGTAGCACAGGGCGCTCTCGCACAGCTTCATCTCACATAACCTTTTCTTAAAACATCCATGACCTGTCAAAATCTGTGAGACTTGATAGTCAAGCTCGACCCAAGTGTACCTGAGTCGGGCCTCCACGTCCGGGAAGAAACGGAAGAGTTCCCTGCCCTTGTCCTCCCTCTCCCATGTCTGCTGCCAGAGGGCAACAGTCTCCTTCGTAATTTGTTTCCTCTCGACTCTGAGTTGTGGTCCCGGAAGGTGCCTTGCGTCGTCGATTTGACCGGCGCGCCTGACTTCGAAGTCCGCGGGCAGCACCCCGGCTAAGACCGGGAGAGCCGCAGTGCTCGTTGAGCGGTACGCTTTAGTGAGGAGAACCAGAGCCGGTCGTTGCTCCCTGAGTAGAGCGGATCTAACTACGTACATTGCCACGCGCTTCTACCAGCATCCCGCCGCGTACGTCACGGTGGCCACGAAGGTTCCGCGATACAGGATCTTCAGTCCACCGTAACGGACGCCCCAAGATGCGGCTGAGACGCGTGACATCTTCCCAAAGCAGGCTGCAGCCTTACCCCCTATTATCTTTGCGTGTTCTAAAAACCCTTGACCCGCATCCACCTCCACACCCAGCACCCGCGTGGAGCGTACACCTCTGACAGGATCGTTGCAAAGCCGAATCACTGGCGGACGGCCCGGAAGTCTTCCCTTCATGGTCATGGAGTGTGACTTTGCGGGGGAGAAGCCCAGCCGGTTACGGCAGCCCCACTCCATGACCAGGCCCATCGACGCCGCCGCCGTGGACTCTAGCCCCGCCCTAGTGTTCGACTCGACAACGATCGTGACGTCATCAGCATACGCCACCAAACTTACACCGCTGGGGTATGGCAGCCGAAACAGGTCGTCCATTAGAAGGTTCCACAGAGCAGGCCCGAGGACCGAACCCTGAGGACATCCCATGGTGGAGGTCTTCCACATGGTCTCGCTGCCAACAAACAACCCAACGCGACGACCGGCAAAATAGCCCACCAACATCCTGTAGATGTCTGGTGGGCACCCGCAGTTTTTTGCTTTCAGCAAGACCATGCGTTGTCGAAAGCTCCCGAGATGTCAAGGAACACCGCCTGCACATACTTCTCCTCACTTGTTGCGATTTTTTCCTGGAATTCTTTAAGCGCAGATAAAGTGGAGCGACCGCGAATAAAGCCGTGCTGGCAAGCAGATATGTTGCGAATAAATTCCGGCGCGCAACGAAGCATGACACGCTCCAGGACTATGCCCAAAACCGAGAGTAGCGTGACGGGGCGATACGCTTTGGGATCGGTAAGCGGCTTGTCGTTCCCCTTAGGTATGACAATCAGCCTGCCGGCCTTCCACGCATCGGGAAATATCCTCCACGCAGAGACCAAAAACGCGCGTTAGCTGGGAGCCAGCTGCGAGCCACGCATACCTGAGTATACGGGCTGTAATCCCGTCCGTTCCCGGGGATGTGTTAGGGAGATCCCAGACTATTTTCCTCACTTCCTCGCAAGATAGAGAGGGTGCGTCACGTCCCGTGGGCGCGCAGGCGGCCATCAGACGCACCCGCCTGTGGTAGGCAGAGTCGATTGAGGGGTCGTCGTCGGGGCACAGGGCTTTGACGAGCGCCCCCATGGCCGCGTGCGCGTCCCCGGCGTATCCCTCCGCGAACTTATGCTACACCTCTCATGTCTCCTTACAATGCCAGACTAGAGTCAAGCTCAACAGGGTCTTCTTTCCCCGCTGATTCTACCAAGCCCGTTCCCTTGGCTGTGGTTTCGCTAGATAGTAGATAGGGACAGGTCCCACCACCACCCATGGTCCCACCAGCCATCTTGGCTATATGGACCGAATCGCGGGAGATGCACACCGTACTTGCGACTGCTCTTTCGGGCGTGCATTTTCTTGACTCCCAACATAATATTATACCTGCCCCGAGCACTGTCCCCTTTCTGGGGCTGCTCACTATCTGATAGCGTGCGCCGCTATTGCGGCCGACGTCACATCTATGCCTCCGTCGCCTGCCTGCGACTTCTCTTCAATCTCGAGCTTGCTCCTCGTTTTGTGCCATCTATGCGCGAAGTCTCTCAACTGCCGGAAGTTAGCCTCCGAGTTAACAAGTTCGCAGTAATATACAGGTCCCTCCGCGACACGAGTGACTCCGTCCAGTAGTTTTTGTCGATATTCCTGGTACAGTGGGCATCGCCACAGAATATGATCCAAACATTCGTCTTCTTCCCCGCAGTAGCACAGGGCGTTCTCGCACAGCTTCATCTCACATAACCTTTTCTTAAAGCATCCATGACCTGTCAAAATCTGCGAGACTTGATAGTCAGGCTCGACCCAAGTGTACTTGAGTCGGGCCTCCACGTCCGGGAAGAAACGGAAGAGTTCCCTGCCCTTGTCCTCCCTCTCCCATGTCTGCTGCCAGAAGGCAACAGTCTCCTTCGTAATTTGTTTCCTCTCGGCTCTGAGTTGTGGTCCCGGAAGGTGCCTTGCGTCGTCGATTTGGCCGGCGCGCCTAACTTCTAAATCCGCGGGCAGCACCCCAGCCAGGACTGGAAGTGCCGCAGTGCTCGTTGAGCGGTACGCCTTAGTGAGGAGAACCAGAGCCGGACGTTGCTCCCTGAGTAGAGCGCTTTTAACTACGTACATTGCCACGCGCCTCCACCAGCATCCCGCCGCGTACGTCACGGTGGCCACGAAGGTTCCGCGATACAGGATCTTCAGTCCACCGTAACGGACGCCCCAAGATGCAGCCGAGACGCGTGACATTTTCCCAAAGCAGGCTGTAGCCTTACCCCCTATTGACTTTGCGTGTTCTAAAAACCCTTGACCCGCATCCACCACCACACCCAGCACCCGCGTGGAGCGTACACCTCTGACAGGATCGTTGCCAAGCCGAATCACAGGCGGACGGCCAGGGAGTCTTCCCTTCATGGTCATGGAGTGTGACTTTCCGGGGGAGAAGCCCAGCCGGTTACGACAGCCCCACTCCATGACCAGGCCCATCGACGCCGCCGCCGTGGACTCTAGCCCCGCCCTAGTGTTGGACTCGACCACGATCGTGACGTCATCAGCATAAGCCACCAGACTTACGCCACTGGGGTATGGCAGTCGAAACAGGTCGTCCATTAGTAGGTTCCACAGGGCAGGCCCAAGGACTGAACCCTGAGGACATCCCATGGTGGAGGTCTTCCACATGGTCTCGCTGCCAACAAACAACCCAACGCGACGTCCGGCAAAATAGCCCGAAAACATCCTGTAGATGTTTGGTGGGCACCCGCAGTTCTTTGCTTTCAGCAAGACCATGGGCCACCAAGCGTTGTCAAAAGCTCCCGAGATGTCAAGGAACACCGCCTGCACGTACTTCTCCTCACTTGTTGCGATTTTTTCTTGGAAGTCCTTAAGCGCAGATAAAGTGGAACGACCGCGAATAAAGCCGTGCTGGCAAGCAGATATGTTGCGAGTTAATTCCGGCGCGCAACGAAGCATGACACGCTCCAGGACCTTGCCCAAAACCGAGAGTAGCGTGACGGGGCGATACGCTTTGGGATCGGTAAGCAGCCTGTCGTTCCCCTTAGGTATGACAATCAGCCTGCCGTCCTTCCACGCATCGGGAAAAATGCCCTCCTCCACGCAGAGTCCAAAAACGCGCGTTAGCTCGGAGCCAGCTGCGAGCCACGCATACCTGAGTATACGGGCTGTAATCCCGTCCGTTCCCGGGGATGTGTTAGGAAGATCCCAGACTATTTTCCTCACTTCCTCGCAAGATAGAGAGGGCGCGTCACGTCCCGTGGGCGCGCAGGCGGCCATCAGACGCACCCGCCTGTGGTAGGCAGAGTCGGCTGAGGGGTCGTCGTCGGGGCACAGGGCTTTGACGAGCGCCCCCATGGCCGCGTGCGCGTCCCCGGCGTATCCCTCCGCGAACTTAGTGCCATTAATGACGTTTGAGGGCGGTCTAGCGCGGCCGCTAGCCGCCCGATACGCGAGCCCCCATGGGTCGTTATTGTCCGAGTCGGCGATATTTCTGAAGAAATTGGTACGCGCCCGCTCCATCATACCCTTGTACTTACTGCGGCACGCATGATACTTACATCTCGCTTCCTCCTCGTTCGGGCTAATACCTCGCTTTCTACTCATCTGCCATACCTTCCTTGCTTTGTTAGTTTCCTTGCGAATAACATCCAGAGCAGGGGACCACCATTCATATCCTCGACTTCTCTTAATTGCTCCTCTCATTCCTAAACAGTCCGTTGCCGTTTGTACCAAGATCTCAGTCATTTCCCTGCTAATGACTTGAGAGGAACCACGCCAGTCCAATCGGCCCGCCCGGTCGTGGAGGACGGCCTGGAACCGTTCCCAGTCCACACCGCGGTCCCGAAAACTCTTTGGCGCCTCCGGCCGTTCCGCCGTAGGAGCAGGCCCGCGTGGCCCCAGAGCACGGAAAGTGATTAGCCTGTGATCGCTGTCGCAGACGCTCTCGTGGACACACCAATCCTCTACGATTACCCCGCCTCGAGATAGGATGAGGTCGATATTCGACTCGCCATTAGCCGTGCTGATAGTCAGGGGCTGGCCTGGTTGATTCCACAAGGCTAGACCACGCCCGTTAGTGAAATCTTCCATGTGCTGTCGCCGACGCTGGACCCGGAGTCCACCCCCGGTCAGATTTTGGGGCGGGCAGTACCACATCGGTGAATGTGCGTTGGTGTCGGCGCCGATGACAACCCGGCAGCCGTGGAGAGCGTCGAGGACCGTTCCCAGGTGCCCCAGATGTATAGATATGTCGTCAGCGTACTGGAAGTAAGCGCTGACGACGTAGAGGTCCGGATGCAGATGACAGACTGTACAGTGGTCGGTGGTTAAGTGATTAAGGACTGTGACTGGTAGGTCCCGACGTAGCAGTAATATGCCGCTTTTGGCATTGGGGCCAGGGTCGATGATGTACGGTCCTCCGCTGGTCCCTGCCGGTGGGTTTGTCGCTGTGTAGTGTTCTTGTAGTAACACCACGTCCAGACCTAGCTCCCCGGCCACCGCAGGCAACTCCAACGTTGCGTCCTCCGACCCTTGTAGGTTCACTTGCCCGAATCGTAGAACCGAGGGTTTTGTTTGAACCTTATTGGCCATAGTTGGTCCTAGATAGTTCGCGGTCCTCGGCGTATTTTCTCACGGGGCAGTCCCTCGCGTTAGTTGAGTGGTCCGCAGCGTTCTTGCGACCAAACTTTTTGCATGTAGCACAACACCTGCGCTGCGACTGGCACTCCGCAGATTTGTGGCCGTCCTCACCGCACTGGCCACATGTCATCGTCTTGGACTTGCAGTATTTCTCCGGGTGTCCGAACTGTTGGCATTTGTGGCAGCACGTTACTGTGACGAAGTCGTTGACCTCAATAACGTCCCACCCGACGTACACTCGTCCCAGTTTTTTTTTTTTTTTTTTTTTTTATTTATATAAAGGAACAACAAACAGCTACATTATGTAATATTGGTACAAGTAAAGACAGAGGAATAACAATAACGTAGCCCACAGCGCTGTTCACAGATTACCAGAATTTTTGGTTATGTCGCGTCGCTATAACAAAACAAAACATAAGCAAAACCCAAAGCGGTCTTTGAACTTGATTGGCAATTTACAGCTATTCATCTGAGAACAATCTTTCATACGTAAGTCGTCGGAATCGATCCGCTGAGCATGTGAATATATCAATGTCCTCAAAAGTGCAGTTGTATGAGTCAGCCATGCGACGCAGCGGCGCACGCAACCCGGCATTCGTCCGACAACCGCCCACCGCAAACAGTTTACCCGCGCGTACCTGGCGCACATGAACAGTTCTTGGGACCGCGTAACATAGTACATTGTTTAAGGCAATACAATCAAAACACCCGTGGACAATATTAAACAAAGTCATTGCCTCCAACTGCGTGCGTCTATCGCTCAAGTTCAGAAGTCCATACTCAGACAACAAATCATTATAAGATAAATATGAACGGCGACATCTAAAATGCATTGCACGTAAATACCTACGCTGAACATTCTCTAGCATATCTTTGTACTTATTGTAATAAGGGTTCCAGACGGGAACACTGTACTCCAACTGAGGCCTAACTAAGGTTTTGTAAAGGTATAAGTATGAAGAATGCTGCCTGAAATCAGTAGTGCTTCTCATTATAAAGCCATACATTTGGAACGCCTTACTGACAATTTTTTCTATATGTAGATCAAGACACAGTTTAGAATCAAAAAGTTCCAGTTCCGAGATAAGTTTGTGTCTCATTGCGGGCGTCGTCTGGCATACCCACATGCAGCGGTTGCCCCTTCTGGATCTTCTGAAGAGCGGCTTGATGTGCTTCACCACGCTCTCCTGGGTCCAGTCGCTGCCCCTCAGATTCTGTTCCCACAAGCTATCGAGGAATTCGTCGAACTTCACGCTTTCGTCTACGCCCATAAAGCTCACAACTGGATGGCGGTCCTTCGGCTCTTCGGCGCGCAAGGTAGGTGGTATTGCGCCTCGGAGTGCCTCGGCCGCCTTCATAGACGTGGTTTGTATAACCACGCCACTGTTCCCGCACGATCGTACGCTATGCACGTTGACGCCTAGAGCTGCGGGCCTTACTGCTTGCTTGAGTGCCTCCCGGGTGTCGTTAGCTGTTCTGTAAATATCCCTCTGGTCGTCCGCTGGGTAGATAGCCACAACCGGGCCGAGACGAGGTGGGATCTTCTTTGGAGCTTCGAACTTCCCAAGCTTCAACGTGTTAGCGTAGCTAAGTTGTTCGTTCGACTGGTTTCTGTCGTGTCCTGTGACCGACGGTTGCTGCTCGGGTCTTGGTTCTTCACGGCAGGACCGCAAAGACCGTTCCGCAGTCGAGGCCCGCGACTCGGCGTCGGCGAGTCTCGCCATTAGGCCGGCGATTACGGAGCCCACCGTGCTTATGTGCAGGCCGATAACTGCGATCTCGTCCTTGTTCAGCTTGGATGTTTTCGACCGTACTGCCTCCATGATGCCACTGGTTGCCCCAGCCGCCATGTCAGCCAGCGCTAGGTAACCCGGCCCTGCGTTCGCGACCACAGTACTGCTCTGGGAGCATTCCATTTCCGCGGATTCCTCGCCCGATCTTATGAATGTGGGGGTGGTAGCCCCCTCGCGCGCTGGCGCAGCCCGGACTGGGGTTGTAATTGGGGTTGAATAATTACTGGCTGATAAGCCTGCCAAAGGGGGAGCCGTGCCTCCCATTCTTGACTCGACTAATTTGCGCCTGATGGCGTCTTGTACCCCCTGTGGGGAGGTTAAGTCCCTCTTCCCTGGGGCCGATGGTGGAATCACTCTGGCCGATACCGGTGGTAATTGTTCCGGCGGTGGCGGCACGTACGAGAAGCCCGACGGTGGGGTGCGTTGAATGGATGTGCGGGGGGTGAACCCCGCCTCTAAAGCGAGCTGCTCCAATTCCCGCAGTTCGCGCTCCTTGGCCTCCATTTGGTCTTCGAGAGCCGTACGCAGCTCTGCTTCGTCCTCACCACCACTCACGGTGGGATTGGCAGTCCACGGAACACCGCTAAATGATGCACCGCGTCCCTTCGCACAGCACTAGCAGCAAATTGACAAAAGTGTCACTATCACTGTCAAACAACAATAACTAATGTCACTGTCAAAAACACATAGAGTCCTATCTCTCTTACTCTAAGGCTCACCCGACAAGTGTCACTGTCACTGTCAGATCGGAGAAAAATTAAAAATAGGAGAATATGAGCTACCACTTACTGGTACACCGCGTCCCTTCGCACAACACTAGCGGCACTTGACAGGAGCTAGAAGTGTAAAATCACTAAAAAAAAAAAAAAAAAAAAAAAAAACAACAACAGCACAACTGTCACTGTCAGAACACCGAGTCCTGTCTCACCCAACTCTGAACTGATTTCAAGATGGCCGCCTCCCCTTATGGCAGATGCCACAAGAGTAAGCAGGAGGGACCGATCCGAGCACCAACACCAATAGGAGTCACTGTCTCACTGTTTCACTTCGCACCGTACAACTAACAAAATGGCCGCTGCCTCTTACGGGAGTTACCCCGAGTGGAAGCGAGAGGGGCCGATAACTCGGTTCGTGCAATAAATAATATTACAGCGGAGCGACCGCGCGCGCGTCTGCACCGTAACACTGCCGACGACGGAGTGTAACACTGCCGACGACGGAGGGAGTAGATAGGGACAGGTCCCACCACCACCCATGGTCCCACCAGCCATCTTGGCTATATGGACCGAATCGCGGGAGATGCACACCGTACTTGCGACTGCTCTTTCGGGCGTGCATTTTCTTGACTCCCAACATAATATTATACCTGCCCCGAGCACTCTCCCCTTTCTGGGGCTGCTCACTATCTGATAGCGTGCGCCGCTATTGCGGCCGACGTCACATCTATGCCTCCGTCGCCTGCCTGCGACTTCTCTTCAATCTCGAGCTTGCTCCTCGTTTTGTGCCATCTATGCGCGAAGTCTCTCAACTGCCGGAAGTTAGCCTCCGAGTTAACAAGTTCGCAGTAATATACAGGGCCCTCCGCGACACGAGTGACTCCTTATATCGCCGGTATCGCCTTAATACGGCTTGCACTGAGACATGCATGGCTTAATCTCTGAGACAAGCATATAACTACTGGCAGGATCAACCAGGGAGCTTCTGTATTACAGAACGAGAAGAAGCGCGCGTCGTGATATCACCGCCACCGCCCCAGAAGAGCGGCGTACCAGAATCACTACGTGCACTTCACACCCGTACACCACCGCGCGCCGTGTGCTTGTCTCAAAGATTAAGGTTATATATAGAAATCTTATGTCGATGTGGCGTGTTTTTATTTATTTTTGTTTCATCATAGAAATATGATAAAAACGCCCCTTTGAACGAAAGAAAGGGAAATCCGGTTCCTATTCCGGAACCATATCATATTTCTCTAGCGAACGAACACGCTTAGTAGATTGCAAATGTGAAGCTTGCAATAAAAATGTGACGTTAATATGCTATCCCTGTTTAGATGTGACTGACAAAAGTGTATCACATCGGTGATATTTTTTATAATTTTTTTTTGTTATTATACAATAGGTAGGTTGTGGCGGCCTTGGTGATGATGATGACGATGATGATGACGGTTCGATCATCATAATCATCATCTATGATGGCAGACGGTGGTTGCGCGCGTCGGCGGTGTCGTTCGTTCGTTCGTGTATTATTAATTGATAACAATTAAACTGTATAGGGTAATTTAGGTCGGTTAGAGAATGAATGAAATTTGTATTATCGCGATTGAGACGGTGTGGAATATAATGTTAGTAACAGTATAAATATAAAATTGATATAATGTTAAAAGTTGTAACTTAACGGTGCCGATATAGAAGAGTGTTCGTGTATTATTAAAAATAATATAATGTCTAATTACCTATTTCATAAGTGTTATTTGTATATGTAAGTTTATGTGTCACAGCCCTGACTGTGACACATAAAATGGGATGAAGATGGGAAACAACAAAAGTACAAACAACTCTTATATCGCTCAGTTTGGTTTCATACAAAATTTGTTCGAAGAAGTTTTTATCAGTAACCGTTCACCTTTGATGGTGCTTAAAAATGTTCTTTTCTAATTTTTCTGTTTTATGCTTTGATAGATCAAGACAGAGCTGTTTATTGTACCCATATTTCTTTGGTCACATTGATGGTGAGGCCATCTTTTATTATAAATGATACCAAACTCGAATAAAATACTAGGACTACAGAATTACACATATAAACACTCGCGAAATCTCATTCGAATCTCGATCCGTTTAGTTTATTTTTAAACGTGTCAAAAAATGTAATAAATATGTGTCAAGTGTTAATAAAGAGAATAATAAGAATTAGAAGCTCTGGATAATAAAGTACGTTGTCTATTGACTTCATATCGAATGCACCACCCACGCTAGTCATTAATGAGGTTGTATATACCACGGAAATGTATAGCCAGGATTATCCACCAGCAACTTGCTCTAAAGTATAATATTGTCGACGTGGGTGGAGGTACCTTATTACAAGTATTACAACATTAACAGGTCAAGAGAACAAAGTATGTTTGTTACAAAAAACAAACTCCACGTGCCTGGAATATAAAGTTGGATGAAACTTTATCATCTTTTGGTTTCGTAAAAACTCCATCTGAACCATGTGTGTTGATTGTCGATGACAGTAATGACAAGACGTTTGACATCGTCAAAAATGATTTGCCAAAATATTTTTCATTAAAAGATTTGGGAAATCTAAGAAATCTTGGCTTAAATATCGCCAAGGAAATATATGAAATAAGAGTGCATCAGAATAATTATATAAAGAATATTTTGATGAAGTGCCACTCCATTATCAGGAAAACTTCTATGAAATTATGTTATCGTGCAGCAGTAAGGGGGCGTGTATTAAAATCATGTTGATGTTACTACTACGTGTTCTATACTATATGTTGCACCCGAGGGCGTATTTGATACAATAATAAAACATATATCATCATTATTTCCATGAAATTACATTATCGTTATTAAATTAAAATAACGGTCTAGACCTCAGGTGGTGGGTGGGGGCGTGTATTAAGACAGAAAACAATGGGGTTGTTCGTGTATTAAAATCGACTTGACACTCCACGAATATCACTATATCCCCGATAATGAATATTATTAATATATTCATTATCGGGATTATCTAATTACCTATTTCATAAGTGTTATTTGTATATGTAAGTTTATGTGTCACAGCCCTGACTGTGACACATAAAATGGGATGAAGATGGGAAACAACAAAAGTACAAACAACTCTTATATCGCTCAGTTTGGTTTCATACAAAATTTGTTCGAAGAAGTTTTTATCAGAAACCGTTCACCTTTGATGGTGCTTAAAAATGTTCTTTTCTAATTCTTCTGTTTTATGCTTTGATAGATCAAGACAGAGCTGTTTATTGTACCCATATTTCTTTGGTCACATTGATGGTGAGGCCATCTTTTATTATAAATGATACCAAACTCGAATAAAATACTAGGACTACAGAATTACACATATAAACACTCGCGAAATCTCATTCGAACCTCGATCCGTTTAGTTTATTTTTAAACGTGTCAAAAAATGTAATAAATATGTGTCAAGTGTTAATAAAGAGAATAATAAGAATTAGAAGCTCTGGATAGGAAAGTACGTTGTCTATTGACTTCATATCGAATGCACCACCCACGCTAGTCAGTAATGAGGTTGTATATACCACGGAAATGTATAGCCAGGATTATCCACCAGCAACTTGCTCTAAAGTATAATATTGTCGACGTGGGTGGAGGTACCTTATTACAAGTATTACACATATACAACATTAACAGGTCAAGAGAACAAAGTATGTTTGTTACAAAAAACAAACTCCACGTGCCTGGAATATAAAGTTGGATGAAACTTTATCATCTTTTGGTTTCGTAAAAACTCCATCTGAACCATGTGTGTTGATTGTCGATGACAGTAATGACAAGACGTTTGACATCGTCAAAAATGATTTGCCAAAATATTTTTCATTAAATGATTTGGGAAATCTAAGAAATCTTGGCTTAAATATCGCCAAGGAAATATATGAAATAAGAGTGCATCAGAATAATTATATAAAGAATATTTTGATGAAGTTTGGGATGGAAAATTGTAAAACTTCTGCATTTGTGTCCAAGCTCAGCTCGTGAAAGATGACATGATGTCGACGGCACCGCACCCGGGGGCGTGTATTAAAATCATGTTGATGTCACTACTATGTGTTCTATACTATATGTTGCACCCGAGGGCGTGTATCAAAATAATAAAACATATATCATCATTATTTCCATGAAATTACATTATCGTTATTAAATTAAAATAACGGTCTAGACCTCAGGTGGTGGGTTGGGGCGTGTATTAAGACAGAAAACAATGGGGTTGTTCGTGTATTAAAATCGACTCGACACTCCACGAATATTCGATAATGAATATTATTAATATATATTTATTATACATTAAACAAAACGAATATAACATATTATTGACGTTCGTGAAATTTTTACAACCACACAAAATCAACAATACACATCGTCCTCGGACGAATCACCTGGCGTAGGGCTGAGTCTCAACAGATCGCAGCACGACGCTGCTCTACCGAGCACAACACCCCGCCAGGAACGGAAGTCGTCTACAGACTATTCCGAGCCCCGACATCGAACTGAGGTAGATTCGAACCTTCGGAGCCGTGATGCACGCGTTAAGCGGACAGCATCGATCTCCGCGATCCAAATGGGCTTCGACGTCGCACCTCACGAGGTGAAGCGCGACTAGTAAAGTCACATTGTTTAGAGCCTCCCGACTCTCGGGGCTCCACAGTGAGCATATCCTTGCCGGATTCGGCTAGGCTGGCTTCGGCCTTAGAGGCGTTCAGGCATAATCCCGCGGATGGTAGCTTCGCACCACCGGCCGCTCGGCCGAGTGCATGAACCAAATGTCCGAAACTGCGGTTCCTCTCGTACTGAGCAGTATTACTATCGCAACGACAAGCCATCAGTAGGGTAAAACTAACCTGTCTCACGACGGTCTAAACCCAGCTCACGTTCCCTTTTGATGGGTGAACAATCCAACGCTTGGCGAATTTTGCTTCGCAATGATAGGAAGAGCCGACATCGAAGGATCAAAAAGCAACGTCGCTATGAACGCTTGGCTGCCACAAGCCAGTTATCCCTGTGGTAACTTTTCTGGCACCTCTTGCTAAAAACTCTTTATACTAAAGGATCGATAGGCCGTGCTTTCGCAGTCCCTATGCGTACTGAACATCTGGATCAAGCCAGCTTTTGCCCTTTTGCTCCACGCGAGGTTTCTGTCCTCGCTGAGCTGGCCTTAGGACACCTGCGTTATTCTTTGACAGATGTACCGCCCCAGTCAAACTACCCGCCTGGCAGTGTCCTCGAACCGGATCACGCGGGAGTTGTACGGCGACGAGCGTTGCCGCCACGTCGCCACTCTGCACGCTTGGAACGAAACACCGTGCGCCCGCCGATATAATCGACCGCGCACCGCTTCCGCCCAACCGAGTAAGTAATGAAACAATGAAAGTAGTGGTTTTTCAGCGACGATCGCGCGAACGATCTCCCACTTATGCTACACCTCTCATGTCTCCTTACAATGCCAGACTAGAGTCAAGCTCAACAGGGTCTTCTTTCCCCGCTGATTCTCCCAAGCCCGTTCCCTTGGCTGTGGTTTCGCTAGATAGTAGATAGGGACAAACCCACCTCCACCTCATGGCTTGTTCCAACCTCAGTAGGTTATACAAGCCGAATCGCGAGAGATGCAGACCCCTACTTGCCAGTGGCTCTTTCAGGGAATGCACATTTCTCTCTACATGTTATTTAACTCTTTGTCCTTGTCCCTATGGTCAACCTCTCCCCCTTCTGGGGCGTGACAACACACGTACGCCTCGGATGATTAAGTCCGCCGTGTGCCCACCCTTCGGTGGTACCGCTAGCTTCACATGTTGTTCCTCTATTCCTCTTCTAGGTCTCGTTTTCTTCTTTCTTCACCTCTCTAGTCCACTACGAATCTCATGCCACCTTCGCGCGTATTCTCTGAAACTCCGGAAGTTCTCCTCTGTTCCGACCAGGTCGGGATAGTACACCGGGCCTACCTGAAGCACCGTTATGCTGTCCAGTAGTTTCCTACGCTCCTCCCCGTAGAGGATACATTCCCACAGTGCGTGGTGCAAGTCCTCCACCTCACTCTCCGAACAGTAACACGTCCCCACATCCGCGAGCTTCATACGGTGAAGTCGAGCCCTAAAGCAGCCATGACCGGTGAGCAATTGTGAGGTTTCATAGTCTGGCTCGACCCAAGTGGCCTTAAGCCGAGCCCGCACGTCCGGAAAGTACCGATACAATTCCCTTCCCCTGTCCGATGTGTCCCAACGCTCCTGCCATTTGGCTTGAGCGGACCCAGTTGTTCTGAGTTTGGCACTCCGAAGCTCTTCCTTGGTAGTCGCGGGAATGCGTGCTTCGCCTAGTTCGCCCGCCCGAATTACCTCGAGGTCAGCCGGTAGGACCCCGGCAAGCACTGCCAGTCCATCCGTGCTAGTCGAACGGTACGCCTTTGTCAGAAGGACTAAGGCTGGTCTCTGGGTGCGCAAAAGCGCACTCCGCACAACGTGGAGGGACGCGCGCTCATACCAACATGCCGCAGCATACGTTACCGTGGCCACAAAAGTCCCCTGGTACAGCACCTTAAGGGCCCTGTACCTAATCCCCCATGAGCACGCCGATACTCTCGACATTTTGCCGAAGCAATTAGCCGCCCTGTCCCCTATCGATACTGCATGCTGCGCGAACGATAGACTCGCGTCGACCACCACACCCAGCACCGTGGTCGACGTGACGCTCCTGACAGAATTTCCCCCCATTTTAATCACCGGCGGTCTCTGAAGTTTTCCCCTGATAGTCATAGTTGCAGACTTCGCAGGGGAGAACTCCAGTCTGTTGCGGTTCCCCCAATCCACCACGAGACCCATAATTTCAGAGGCTGTGGCTTCAATCCGCGCTCGCGTTTCGGCTTCTATCAGAATCGTCACATCGTCGGCGTAAGCCACTGTGCTAACTCCCCCCGGGTATGGTAGTCGAAGCAGGTCGTCCATAAGCACGTTCCAAAGCGTGGGTCCCAACACCGATCCCTGCGGGCAACCCATCGTCGCTGCCTTCCACAACACCCGGTCCCCCACGAACATGCCCGTCCGGCGACCCACGAAGTAGTCCACAAGCATCCTAAAGATGTTTTGGGGACAGCCTCCGCGTTTCACCTTGAGAAGGATCATGGGCCACCACGCATTGTCGAAGGCTCCAGAGATATCCAAAAATATAGCCTGGACGTACTTTGCCGAGCTTCCTTTCGCGACGCTGAGCATGGCGTTCAGTGCCGAGACTGTTGACCGACCTCGAGTGACCTCCGTGCTGGCGATCTGATAAGCCCTTGGTTATTTGCGGGGCACACTTGATGATGATTCGTTCCAAAGTTTTACCAAGAATCGACAGCAGAGTGACGGGTCGGTAGGCTTTTGGGTCGTCAAGCTGCCTGCCGTTCCCTTTCGGGAGGACAACCAGCCTGCCATCCTTCCATACCTTAGGAAAAACACCCTCTTGAACACATCGCCTATACATCTCAATGAACTCCACCGGCGCGGCTGCATAACTGTGTTGTACGATGCGAGCACTAAGCCCATCGGGACCCGGTGCTGTGTTGGGGAGACCCCCGACTATCCTCTCAATTGTATCCCCCGTTGGAGGAGAGGCATCCTCTCCTGAAGGTATTGCTGAGCTCATTGTGCGCACAAGCCTATGATAGTCCGTGTCCCTGGAAGGGTCGTCATCCGGGCACAGAGTACACATAAGACCGTGCATGGCCTCGTCAACACTTCCAGCATGTCCTTGGGCGTAAACAATTCCATTAATTACGTTACTGGGAGGTCTGTGCCTGCCACTCGCTATTCTGTATGCATGGCCCCAGGGGTCCATGTTTCCAGAATCAGCGATCTTTCTGAAGTGCAAAAGTTGCGTCTCCTCCATGGCTTTCCTATACCTACGCCTATGCTCGTGGAACCGTCCTTTCGCGACTTCCTCTGCAGGCCCGTTGGCCTTTCGAGCAGACTGCCAAGCCCTCCGGAGGGCATTGTTCGCCTGGCGCAACCGATCCAATTCCGGTGACCACCACGGGTGGCCCCTCTGTCCTGCCCTGACCACCCCAAGAGTCTGCTTTGCGGTGCTCCCTACCATCTTGGTGTACTGAGCGCAGACTTCTGAGGCAGGACGATTCCACCTTATCCCCCCAACGATTCCCCTTAAGCGTGCTTCAAATACGCCCCAGTCTACACCACGATCACGAAGTCTGGTCGGAACCGGCTCCGTCACGGCGCCTGTAGCGGACCTGCTTGCCACGCTAAATATTATTAGACGGTGGTCGCTCTCTATTATACTTTCCATCACTCTCCACCCTGTCACCAGGGTGCCTCCTGATGTTATTGTGAGGTCGATGTTGGACTTCCCATTCTCTGTCGAGAAGGTCTCCGGTTCACCTTCCTGGTTTTCGATCCGAAGACCTCGGGCCAGGATAAACGCCTCCATTGACTGACGTCGGTGCGTGACGTCCGGCCCGCGCCCTGTGTACTGCTGCGGTTCGCAGTACCACATCGGAGAGTGAGCGTTCGAGTCTACCCCAATAACCACCCTTTTCCCTCTCAAGGAGTCTAGTACTTTCCCCAGATGTTCGAGGTGTGTGTCGATGTCGTGGCAGTATTGGAAGTATGCCGATATAAAGTATGTCCCCTCGTTAGTGTTTCCTACGTGACACACCATGCAGTGAGCTGTGCAGAGGTGGTGTAAAATGACGCAAGGGAGATCCCTGCGCCCTATGTACACCCCTGCCAGCGCATCAGCGCCACTGCACAAAATCACACTTGTGCTGTCCCCACTGTGGAATTCTTGTGCCAGAACTATGTCTAGTCCCAGTTCCTGGGCGATTATGGGTAGCTCGTTCGTGGCAAGCCTTGCCCCCGCCAGATTAATCTGGCCGAAAAGTAGATAGGGACAGTGGGAATCTCGTTAATCCATTCATGCGCGTCACTAATTAGATGACGAGGCATTTGGCTACCTTAAGAGAGTCATAGTTACTCCCGCCGTTTACCCGCGCTTGCTTGAATTTCTTCACGTTGACATTCAGAGCACTGGGCAGAAATCACATTGCGTCAACACCCGCGAGGGCCATCGCAATGCTTTGTTTTAATTAGACAGTCGGATTCCCCTTGTCCGTGCCAGTTCTGAGCTGACCGTTGAACGGCGGTCGTACAGAACCGCATCGATCGCGCACGAGACGAAACCGACACGGCCTTACGGCTAGGAAGATCCGCGG